>JAQNCA010000012.1:9584279-9597371 GCA_029783725.1 Acanthurus tractus
TGGTTGGTATGAGTTAATCTGCTCTATTGTGGAAAAACAAATTAAACCCTGTGTGTGTGTGAGGGCTTAAAGTTGTGATCATGTTCATATTGTATTATAGTGTGTCTTGGCCACAAGGAGGGGCGTCCTTTTTCTTGTGCACAGGAGCTATACTTAACTCAATTTTAATATGCTCACATTTCAAATGCAAAACCTGCTTGACAGACAAGAAAATTAGCGAGGAAGGTGACCTCTAATGATACATATATATCCCTTTAACAGGAAGCTCACAACAAAATACACATAATCATGTCATTCAGAGATCTAGAAGAGTTATAATTCAATGTTTATCCATGAAACTAAACCACATTTTTGTTTCAAACAGACAATGTCATCTCTAATTACCTCAGGTTGTAATTAGAGCATTAAAAAGGCAAAGAGGCAAACTTCTGCAGAAGACTCAAGACCAACTAGTGCAACTCTGCAATCATTATAGAGAACAAATCATCTTCATCAATGCCACAAAAACATAGTTTGCTAAACTGCTTGTTAACTCAATTATGCAGTGGGTATATTGTACAGTTTTTATCAATTTTAAGGCATCTTTTTAAGAGCACAAAAACATAGAGATTAAGATCCAGGACACGGAACAAAAATATGAAATCCTGACTGCCACTGAAAGCATCATACAGAGGTATGTATGCAGTAAATCTTTGCTTGTAGACAAAAACCACAAAAGTCTCAGCAAACAGTCCCAGAGCGCTTTACATTTAAAAACTGCAAGAATTTAGCATGAAATCACAATGACCTACAATCTGCTGTGGTTTCTGTATATGGCTGAGGTTATATATAGAGGTTTCTGTATGTAGCTGCCATGTATAGTTTAGTGGCAAAGCACTTTATACTACTGCATTTAAATTTGTCTTACCAAATAATAGACATTAACTAAATCTCTCTCTTTCATTATAGGGACCGTAAAATAGGGTTGCATTGAGGCACATCCTCAGAAGATTGTGGTTAAGTCCTAAATGCAAAAAAGGATTTCACCTTTATCTGATATATGGCCATGTCTGGTATGTTGCACTGGAGCAAAGATACTATTATATTATTATAGGCAGTTATATTTTCAGGATTTTTTGGAATATCGTTGACACTAACAGAGCGAGAAACGACGAGAGTTAATGTTCATCTTGGTGACGCCGATGAGCCTCAGTGGGGCCGAGAGGCCGAGCCCTGGGGTGACTGGACATTCACACAGCAGGTCCGACAGCTCGTCCCGCTCCTCGAGGCCAAAGGTGGCGTCGTTGAGCATCCGACGATGCAGGTGGCACGTCTGCTCTATCTTCAGCTTGTTGATGTCGCTGCGGAGCCGCATGAGCTGCCTTGCCAACTGCTGGTCCTGCAAGCGCATGTCTGTCTATAGGAGGGAGTGGAAAACAGAGGTGCTTAAACAGCTTGCTAATTTGTAGATGGATCAGTTAATCATTTAGAATATGATATCATGATTCAGACAAGTGAAAATAACAAGCCTGACTCTTTCCAAAGATTTTATAAAAATCAAGCCTAAAAAAATATGATACAATATATACACCTCTAATGTCCAATAAATTAACATGTTATATCTCATTTCTCTTGTCTGCACAAAAACCTGAGTGTAAAAATAATATGTTGTGGTTTCGAAAAGTGAGTTTGTATGTTTTAAAGTTTGTTTGTGTTTGCTTTAATTTGGGCCAGCTGTTACTGTAGCTGTAGCTTACGTCCCAAAAATGTTGTAGTATTTGATTAACTAATATGCTAAACCTTATACATGGTTCACTTGATACAGATCCATAGTGGGTCCATGCTTTCAGGCCTAATTGTTTAACACAATCTAAAAAGAAAACTCACAGTGTGACATCAGCAAACAAGTTTCTCATTACAAGCTCTCTCAGTTTTGTCTCTTTGTGTCCACTGTCCAAGTGCGTGTCCGTGTCCTCGGACAGTGCCTCTTTGCGTGCTCAGTTCAGGCTTATGAACCATGAATGAATGTGCGGAGTAATTGAGCGGAGTCAAAATGATTACACTAGCAGAAACTGCTTAACAAACGCCTGATCAATCATACTCAATAATGTGAAAGAGATTTTTCTGGCTAATTGGACATTGTTTCCACTCGTAAATTCTAATTAGCCAAGTAGCACAAAGTTGATTTCTATTCTGACCTTCAGCTACAAAATGACAAGACTTTTAAAGATAAAAAAAAGTTTTAAAAAAATTTCTCAAACCTCAAGTATCTACTTGTACCAAGTATCTGCTATCTACCCACTTGAAAATAAGGCTATTTGATGACTGTAAATACTACACTAAATAAAATATTGTAGAGATCCAGATTTTTCATCAAACTGCTCTGTATTCCAAAAACAGATACATTATAAAGAATTGCAGAAATTTCTCACCAGTTCTCTCCTCAGCCAACTTAGAGCTTCATCAATGTTTCCAAAACCCTTTAGTACACCTGATGGCAACTTGCAATGGAACACATCAGAGTTCACTACAGTCTCTTTAGGGGTGACTACCTTCCCTTCAGGCTCAACTTGGATCAGGCTTTTTCCAGTTTCTGGCTCTCTGAAGCTTTCTGCCTCCAGTCGGGCCTTCCACTCCAGGTAAGATGGTCTTCTGGTCTCCAATCTTAATTTCTCAGCCAGTGCCTTCAAGTTCATGAGATGGTCATCTGAGGGCAAATCCACATCTTCCCCATGTTCTTCTTCCTCCAGGACACAAGCCCTGTCCACGATAATCTTAGGAGCCGAGGCTGCATCCATCATTAATCTGCCAATACAAACAGCTCCCTAAACAATATGCCACAATAAAGAGGAATATTTGCTCTTCATTGATTTCCTTGCTTGTTGGTAAAAACAACCACAGATAACGATTCGGATCCTTCCTGCATCCACTGTTTTTGCTGTTTCTCAGGAAAGTCGATCCTCAAATCATTCCCAATGGATCCATTAGTGTTTTTGATGCAGAAAATCCTTCAAGCTGTAGAGCAGAGAAGACGAAAGTTAGGAAACATTTGCTGAATAAACTGACCACCACATCCAAATGACAACAGACTAAACTAACGTGGCATCTGACAAAAAGGCTACATCTCAACTGTGGCATGACTCAGGCTCGATTGCATAACAAGATAGATTATATCTCAGAAAAACTGGATGGTAAGGATAATTAAAGTTTTCTCTCCGCCCTTTCGTTCACGCAGTAAACTGATTTCAGCTTCTCACATGCAAAATAATAAAGGATCAGGAGGCTGAGGGAACACACCTCCAGGATTTTCATTTAACAGGAACAAACTGTTGCCATGGCAACAACACAGGGACTGTAAATGAATCAGCAATTTTCCATCTCCTGTCCACCGGGATGGTTGCCTTTACCAACCTGAGGTGACAGACAAAAGGCAGCGGGTCAAGAAATGGCTGACAGTGTTGCACTTTCACAGCACCCTGTAGTTAAAAACATTTGTGATTGTAATACATGTTTCACAAGTTAGTTGGCAGATTCTAAGCATTATGGGCTTATTTAAGTTACCCTCATTAGACTTGTACACCTTTTTCCTTTAACAGAAACACAATTTAAAGGTGTTTTTTGACTCTTTTTTTCGCTTAAAGGTTAAATCGACATGCTAACGTACTCATGCTGCAATTAATTTTTCTCAGAACTTGCAGGGAAAAATGACTTAAAACTGGAAAAGGTACAACGGAACAGTCATTCAGGTCAGAATTCCGAGTAGGAAAGCCAGAGTTTGCCAACATAAACACACCTGTCTTTACAGCAATATGACAGAGTAAGCAGTTATCAGAATTAACCTACATTAATTTTCACTTTAAGTCATGTTTATGGTATCAACTGTGCTGTAAAAACTTTGTAGTTGCCATCTCCATTTAGTTCATTTGTACTTGTAAGAATTTTTTGTGAGCATGCAGTAAATGCCTACACTTACAATCTAATTATGATGCTAATTCTGATTAGCCTGAAAAGTTCACAGACTTGCCAAACTGTCTTAAAACTATTCAATCGGACTTGCAATAGATTGCAGCATTGCAAAGGCAGTGCTACGGCAACCCTGTTCAGCATCTTAGCTCAGTTTGATAGCAAGCTAACATCTACCAGTTGGCACTTAACCCAATGTAGAGCTCAGACTAATGGAACCATTATCTTTTTTGTAAATTGTTATTTTATTTTTAACTTACAACCATGTCAACATCACAGGTGCTGATCCTATTAAGGAGAACTCATTAATCTGCCAAGATTAGAAACAGTGGGGTGAGTATGGAGGCCCACAGGTAAGACTAACCAAAGACATTAAATCACAAACTAAATCTTCTATACAGCCTCTTAAATGATATAGCACACACTCCTGTAACAGCAGACTTTCTGCCCCGTGTCCTCTTAAAAAGTCTTTGAGTACTCAGTAAGTGGTTAGTGCTCAGTTATTCCATAATGGGCACAGCAGACCAGCAGTGAAGTCATTGTATCTAATGATAGGCTTGGCTGTTTTGCAAAGTAAAATAGGCCTCTCGCTGTGCAGAGGAGTGGACTTGTGAATGCCTGAGAATGGATCCTCTACTTGTTCTTTAAAGGAATCACTGTGTCTCTGGAGACCCCACCGATACAAGAGACCAATGAGGGAGGATAGAAATCTATACCACATGCATTTTTAAAGAGTTTGCAAAGAACCTGCATGTACAGTGAGGAAGTGATTTAAATAGTGAACAGGAACTGCAGAGCCAAGAGGTTTA
Source organism: Acanthurus tractus (assembly GCA_029783725.1). Taxonomy (NCBI): domain Eukaryota; kingdom Metazoa; phylum Chordata; class Actinopteri; order Acanthuriformes; family Acanthuridae; genus Acanthurus; species Acanthurus tractus. The sequence continues at coordinate 9,589,031 of JAQNCA010000012.1, forward strand.
GTAAGATGGGGAATGTGTAAGTGCAAATATTGTACTGTAGTGAATAAATCAAGCTGTGATCACTATCTTTAAGAAGTATAGGTTTCAAGATTAAACAGCCAATACCCGAGCCAACCTCATGTTGGCTGCTTGATCATTAAAGGGGCACTTCTGGGAAACCCAGCCACTTTTGAAAACACCAGCAGGACATTTTCTCTTGAGGAAGCCAACATTTACATCCTGAATATCAAATGCACAAACACTGACAAATCCTGGGGGGAAAAACAGACAATTTATAGCAATTATCCACATGTCCCAGTTGGCATCCGTATGACCAAGCATCACCCATGCATTCCTTTGGTTTTAAGAGAGCAGAACTTGATTGCTCAGCAACATCCAGTTGCAGTGTTGCCACACCAACAGAATCTATTTTGTGGTGATGGACTGTAACATGCCAAAACCTAGTCTGGCTTATGGTCTGGCTCTCTGTCTATGCGGAACATGAACTGCAGACATGTCTGCATAGAAGACATGACTGCAGAGTAACTACTCAGGTTTTATTGTGTGTCTCTCCAATCTATAACAGAGTACATCTGAGTCATTTCCAATAAAGCTAAGGTTTTAAATTGCAAACTGACTAATGGAGTATGTGGTAACGCACATGAAAATATGAACATTGTTATCCATAGAAATCTTCACAGGTAGAATTAGAGAGATGAGAAGCCCGACACAAGAGCTATTCATAAAGGTAAGCACCCAATTACTGTGCCATATAGGCTACATTTGTTATGGCAACAGAGAGTTAATAAAACACTCTCAAAATACATCACATCAGCAGGCTGAACAAAAAACAAATAAAGAATAAAAAACATATTAGACATTAGTATCAACTGGTGTTCCTCTCTGTTCATATTTAAATATAAAGCACAGCAATTAAATCACACTGTGTTAAGTCAGACAGGTCTTAGACCACAACACAGGCAGATATTTTACACGTCCGCATAGCTGTGTAGGGCAGGTTATATTCCTACATAACACACGCACTCACACATGCATATGCACACACACGTACGCACACCCGTACACACACACACACACACACACACACACACACACACACAGAGTAAACTGCAGAGGTGAAAAAAAATTACTCTGCTATTTTATTTAAATAGGAGTAGCAACACCACAGTGTAAATAAACTCTGTTAAAAGTGAAATCCAAGAATTAAAAATTACCTCAGCAAAAGTTGCAAAGTTAGCATCAAAATAAACTTTAAGTACAAAAAAAGGTCTCCATTATGCAGAGTGGCCCACATCAGAAAAACAATATTACTGATTATTACTTTATATTACTATATTATATTACTATAGTATTACGATAAAGTCATTATAACTATGGGTGGGCTTTGGCTTGTTGTTAATTGGACTGCGGGCTAGTAAATGAATTTCACTTAGTGATAAATAGTCTTATTTTATCCACATTGAAGCATCACTTCTATTCTTGGGTAAACGTACATAAACTCACCATAACAGGTCAATATTTCAAGGAAGAAAATAAAAAAAACTTTTCTCTCCTTAATCACCATTTTTGGGTAGCAAAAAACGACTGACTACTATGTAAGAACATTATAACTTGATGCCTTATATCTTTCTTTTTCACTTGACTCTATTTTAGTCTTAGCCTAGACCACGGTTGTCGGAATGTAAAGTTGTGGTCAAGTTTACCAGTTTAATACTTTTCATATTTTGTTTTGTAGCCAAATTTCTCATTATAACGACAACAACATCTAAGTTTTTTTTTCAGAGAATAGCCTAGCATGAATTCTTCACAAAAAAATGACACAACATGAAGGCTAACTTCAAGTCACGCGCACTCATTTTGACCTCCACTCGCGTTCCTGGTGCCGCGCGGCGAGCCGAGGCGTCATCACAAACACTGTCATTCAAACTGCGTGTGGCTCGTTTACCTTGTTTCCGCTGCTGCAGTCCAATTTAAAGTCAGCCAACCTGAATCCAAGCAGCCTCATCAGTGAAGACCATCAGGAGCTCTCTGTCTCTCTCTGTCTCTCATGTTATCCCCCTAACAGCTCCCCGGTCTACTTGTTTTTGAGCAGACAGCTACCGGAGGAGGGGCGGGACGGCTGCGTCAGGTTCTGGTCTCTGGTTGCCTGGAGACGTCCCAAGAATCCCTATCAGACTTCCCCGTCGCATGAATATTAATGAAGGAGTGCCGCTTCAGATGAATTTAGAAAATCCAGATTTTGTAATTGTGCGTCTGCAACCTGGATGAGCAAGCCGTCACTTCCAGCTGTTCTTGTTTAAGCGAATTCATTTGTGTCAAACTTTACTGCTTATTATTCACTCATTGTTTTTTATAATTCTTCTAGTTTGCTTTTTATACGTTTAATCAACATTTTAAAGGGGACATATTATGAACGTTTCACGTTTTCATAGTTTTAAACGTAAATGTGGGCATACCACATCCGCACTGACCAACGACCTGTCGAATAAGATGTTTCGATCTGTTTTCTCAGTTTTTTAGTGTACAGGATCTTTTGTAAATGCTTTTTACTCAGCTATTGTAAATAGGGTTTCTACCTCCATATTTATAATAAAGAAAGAAATAAAAATAGCAACAGCTTTACTTTCCCACTATCTTTTATTTTCTTTCACAAAATACATCACAACCTTTTTCGTTCAATGCAGTAACACTGGACCGTAAGTACAAAATGTGAAAAAAATTCAAAACACAAATACAGACATCAACCAAAAAGTTTTTATTGGTTACACATTTAATCCCTTGTTAAAGTTATGATAATATATTCTGCTAGATTAAATACACAAAGAGCTCTTCAAAAATGGATATATCCATATACGGATTCCTGATGTAGACTGTTAACAGCCTTCTGCCACATTAGGAGCTGCTGTAAGAATATGTAGTGATTTCCCATCATGAAATGTACATCTATAGAACTCAACATTAATAAATACAGATAAAAATAGACCATATTTGTCTATTCACTTCAATATATTTTATAGCTTTTCCTGGAGCCACAGGTGGTTTGTCTGAGTGCCGATTGTCTGCCATGAGTCATATCAGTGCAGGGGACAAGGACCTTGGAATATTCCCTGCCACCCTACGATGGCAGGGAATATTTACAGTTCCAGAGCAGAAAGGGTCCAGTAGTGCTCATATTTATATATATACTCTAAAACATCTATTGTTTTCAAGTCAGGTAAGTCAAATAGTAAAAACCTTTTAGAGTAAAAGTACAACAAACACTCACAATTATCTTTTCAAAGGGCTCAAATGAGCTATTTAGCATCATTTGATTATTATTAGGGCATTACAATATCTCTATGACATTGTCCTTATAATGAGAAATTTAATTAGCAACTATATAATATGGATTGTTATGAACCTGTGGAATATTGCCATTTTATAAAGTCATGTTTTAAACATTTTACTTGTTTTAAACTATTCTGTTTAGACAGCCTGCTGTAATTTTATAAAATTGTTAGAGCAAGCAGTCTAAACATAATATGATTGTCATATTGCTTTGTGGTACATTTATACGTTATGAATTCTACAATAAATCAAACCTATAGTTTCCAAATTGTGTAAATACAACATGTCTAAGTACAGATACACAGTGAAATATACAATCTCAAACCAAACAATAATAAAAGCAATGCCAAACCATTACTAAAAAAACATGGCAAAGTGCTAAAATGTGAAACTAAAAGAAATGTGACTTGGGGCCAAAAGTCACTTTATTGCTTGCATTTTGGTTTGGATAAGTTTATGGGCAAATATTCTACGGGTTAGCTGTTGTGGTTGTGATATGTTTCTTTTGGTCAAATAAGCTACCAGTCAGATTCTTTAAGAAAAAAATTGGAATCCAACCTGTGGAGCCTCATTAAATTTAACAAGTGCAACCAGTAAAAGCTGCAGCGTACTCAACACTTAGAACTTCTACTCCCATAAAAACAGGTCAAAGGTTCAATATTCCTATATTACCAAATTCAGCAACACAGTGACTACTGTCTTTCCAAACCTGAACCTAAATGCACCAAAGTCACATTAATGTTCTGCATGTTGCAACATTAAAAGAACAAACAAAAGTTAATTTGTCATCATCATACAGTGAAGTGGTATTTTAGAAACAACTTTTTTCCTCGTCTTTGTTTGCTTCTGGTTAAAAAGTGGACATTTTATTGAAAAAAAACAAAAAAACAAGGTGCTCAGACTTAAATTTATGGACCATGTTTTTAACTTGGAAATCAACACACACTGTATGAGACGAATCACCTCTGGTCTGTTTCATAAAGTAAGTTCCTCTATGTCATCATCAAATGAGGTGATGGCACGGACGGCAGGTCTGCTGTCTGCAACATGCAGGGTGTTCAGAGAGGGTGCCAAAGGAGAGGAAGATCCTGAGTTGAAGCCGAGCAGTCCTTCCCTTCTTGAACGCACTCCATTGATAGTTGGAGGACTGTTGAGGACCTCCCTTTTATTGGAGGTGTTCACACTGTCACCAGAAGGAGTTGCCAGGGTACCAAATAGCTGCTGCATGAGGCCTGACTTCCTGTCGCCCATGCCTTTTGACACCTCCTTGTCTTTCTCCAACTCCACCCCTCTGAGACTAAAAATACCTATTGCTTCTAATGCAGATTCTCTGTCCTCTATGGATGGAGGTGGAGGAAAGCCCAAAGAACCCCTGGAAGCTGAATGTCCAAATGAAGGCGCATAGCTTCCAAATGCCAAGTCATCACTGGAGGTTTGGGACCGAAGTGCTCTTCTTCCTAATCCTGTTATAACTGCTCCACTCTCTATTCCTGACCTTCTTCTTCCACCTTCCCTGCTTCCAGCTCCAGCACGCAAACTTACTGTCTCCTCTGTTTCTCTGAGGCTAAAAATTGAAGAGTTATGGTTCTTCTGCTCAGAAGGAGGAGGAGAGGAATGGTTACTAGTACCCTTATTAGACTCAAAGGGACTAGATCCGGCAAATATGCTGTCCTGCGTTGCCTGGTTTTGACGATCTATTTCACGCATCTTAGCCAGCAGGTGTTCTTTTTTGCGACGTGCTTCCTCTGCTACTTGCTGATTGGCCAGAGCATCCTGGTTCCATTTCTTCACCTCTTCCTGGACATGGCCACGTTTCCTGTTGTTGTCCTCTTCCTTCTGGTTAAACAGGGAACTTGTCCTCTTACTGTCTTCTTCCTCTTTTCCTTTCTCACAGTCTGTGGACAAAAGATAAAGCCATTACTGGTGATTTATTGTACTTTTTACTAATTTCCTAAGTTCATCAGGGATGCATATGCACATTCTCTGCTTATCCCACCATCTTTTAATCTCTTGGACTTCTCCTCAGGCAAATTATTCTCCCAGGTGAGTTGCTGTTTTTCCTCTTTCTCCTGCTCCTTCTCCTTTACCACCTCCTTCTCTTTGTCTTTTTTTACTTCCGTATCCCTTGACTTCTGCTGTTCCCAGTTTTGTTGTGCGTCTTCTGTCTCTGTTCGTCTGTCCCCTCCATCAAGTTCCTGTTGATATAAAGTGATTAAGGGAAAAAGGCATGAATAACAGTGACAAAAAAAAGAAGAATAGATCTTTGGGTAAAGTTATGAGGAGTTACTTCTTTGTACCTTTAGTGATAAGTATTCGTCAGGTGCTTGTTCATTGTACTCATTAGCATCAGCGATGGCAGGGGGAGGTGAGGGGAAACCCAGACTAGATAACCTGTCTTTAGTCTGCACTGCCTTGGTGCTGTTTCTGCTAGGAACTATTGTATATATAAAAAAAAAAAATCAGTTTGTTTTGTTCATTCTATTCGAATCGTTCATAATAAGTTAAAACCAGCTCTAAGTTAATGGAAGAATATACAGTTTATAAAAGCACAACAAGACTTACCTTTCCGCTTTGTGCCACTGTCAGCATCTTTTCTTGGTGAGGGTTTCATCATGCGATGGGCATAAATGTTCTTGGTATCCAGTTCTCTCTCCTTCTCCTGTTAAAAATAAAAGAATGTACTGAGCATATACTTTCTACTCACAGTCACAAAGAAAGACATGGTGTGACTCAAGCAGTGTTTTTGAACATAGTTTCTTTTTTAATGACCTTAAGTTTATTAGTCAGTTGCTCCAGCTCCTCTTGCAGAGCCCTGATCTCCTCCTGGGCGCTGATGGTCTTCTTCCTCTCTGCAGCCAGCTGTCTCTGGTAACTGCTGTTGCTCAGCTCCATGCTACGCTCCAGCTCCTTCAGACATTCACAGATAAACAAATACACATGAAAAAAAAGGAACTTAAAAATAAGAATGAAAGTTGTTTGACAGATGTCAGATGTTCATTCATACACAATTGAACCACATGCTCCATGTGTACTGCTTGTTGTCAGCAAACGCTTGTTAGCTATCTATCATATAAATATAGTAGAGCCTTGTGAATCACCAACACACCAGTCATCTGTTAGCAAGGACTCAGAAATATGAGCTGCGTTTTAAAAAGATACTGGAAAGATTGTTTGTATAAATTATCTATTGTAGGACAAATTCTATCAAGTGTCAGGCTGCCTAAGCATCTTAATATTTAATTTAAAAAACCCCGAACCACTTCACTAAAATAAAACTTACCTTAATCCTTCGTTCTGCTTCTTGGGCTCGTGCCTTCTCCTCTTCTAGCCTACGACTTAGCTCTTCTCTGGCTCCTAACTCTCGCTGCTCAACCAGCTTCTTCAGCCGTGCGATTGTTGCCTGACTTCTCTGCAGCTGCTCCTCGCTGTCCTTTAAACGCCGCTCGGCTGCCCGCTCCCGTTCCTGAGTACGCCGGAGCCGCTCACGCAGCACATGGGTCTCATTGTTGTGGCGCGACAGGAGCTGGGAAATCTCACTTTCTGTGTCATCGTAACGCTGCAGGGCTTTCTCTTGACGCACCTGAAGCTGTAGTGTGGGAAAAAAAAGTTTTATTTAAGGATGCCACATGTGTTAAATATAATAATTGTTATCTGTAGAATACATTGTGTGATTGATTTAAACCAGAAGGTGTGGTCTACCTGTCTAAGGATACGATTCTCCTTCTGCAGCTCATCTGTGCGCTGCTGCAGCTCGGCAAGTGCATTACGTAATTCATTGATCTTTAGCAAACGGGCTGAAAGCATCCTCTTGGTCACCAGGTCCAGGTCTTTTGGGGGGGTGCACTCCTTGCTTTGTGAGCGCACTCCCCTACGATGCTGCTGGTTCAGGGGTTGGCCACCTGGACGCTGTGGGCGAGACATACTGAGACGTCCCACACCACCTGCAACATGCAGAAACAAATGTTACCTAAAAGGAATAATTAAAAGGTGCCTCCCCTTAGACACGTGGACAAGTACATCTGGGACTTCAATAAATCAAAAATTTGAAGTGAAGCTAAAATCAAACTTTGTCACAAAACATAACAAGCATGTTGAACAGAACTTTTTTAACACTAAAACTGAACCTCAGTGGGAAAAATTAAATGTGTATACCAACTAAAATTTCAGGATAAAAACAGCCCAGAAAAATCTTTAACCATGTGATAAAAAGAAGGACTTTTGCTCTTCTGCAGAAATTGCCATGCAAAAAATCTGCCTTATACTGCCACCACCTGGTCAGTACAGAAAATTTACTAAAGTAAGGGTAAGGTGTCATTCATTCATCCATCTCTTCTTGATCATTCCCTTGCTTAACATACCTGTCTTGTAGAGGGGGCTGCTAGAAATCTTCTTTGTCCGAACCCCTCTTTGACGGGTAGGGGATGGGGTACGGGACTTGGAGTATGGTGAGAGTGAGCCCTCTGAAGGAGACTCATTCTCATAGTCCTCAGAGTAAAAGGACCTACTACTTCTCCGTTCCTCTCCATCTGATATCTGGTCCCGATCTGGATCAGAATGCCATGTTCGAGTTTTAGATCTACTTTCAGCACAGTCGTCTTTTTCATCCTCATCCTGGATTTTGTCCCGCAAGTTCTTTTTGTTTTTTTGGAAGGACGATTCCCTGGAATCCTTCTTTGTACTCCGGAGAGACTGACGACTTTGATCGACATCCCGGTTGTCTTCATACGGGTCGGTTATGCTTTCAGATTCCATGTTGTTACTTTGAGAAGAAATGCTGTTTTGAATTTAAAGACATAAAGTGGGAAAAATATATCAGAATCTCATTTACAGATGGTTCTTCTCTAAATAACAATAACAAAGTCTTGATTTTATACGATGTACCTTACCTAATTAAAAGCCTAATATCAAAAGTCCCTTAATAAAAAATAGCCTAAAAATTTCAACCATGCAAACCAGATGAAATTCTTAAAACTCATCTAAAATGAAGTTGCACAGCCAACTGGTTTCTCTCAGG
>JAQNCA010000012.1:9713401-9731571 GCA_029783725.1 Acanthurus tractus
CACACACACACACACACACACACACACACACACACACACACACACACACACACACACACACACACACACATCCACATAATTAAACACACAGGCTCATTCAGGTGCACAAGCACATACTCAATATTTAGGCATGCAGATACAGGTGATCAGAAGATACATGCACACACATATATTCTCTAAACGCAAATACCAAGTCAAGTCTCTGCCAATGTGGACATCAATAAGAACTTTTAATGAGGGGGAGAGAGGATTAGGAAAAGGGGGGAGAGAGTGAAACTGAGCTAATGTCCTCACATACCAACAGAAAAGCTTTGAGGCCTCACACACGTTAATTGCTTCACACTCACCCACACAACCCTACACACACACTCACCTTCCAACAATGCAAACTTGCAAAGTTATTTCAAGGACACAGTAATTTTGACACCCTGGATTAAGTGGCTATTTTATCAGAATATATATATAAAAACATGTGTGTTCAAATGAAAATCATTTTATCCTCACTTGTCACCTCTCAGAGTGCAAATGTGTTTAACCAAGTCTGTGTTTGTGTGTATGTGTGTGCGCTTCAGTTAGAAGATGTTGTTATTGGCTGCAGGAACGGGGTTCAGCTCCAGTTTGGCTACGACCTACAAACCTCAGACCTACACACACACAGCGGTTTGTTAAAGTGTATGGAGGGAATGCTGTGGTCACACCTGGGAATGCACTTTCAGCTGACCTGCCCAACATTTTCTCTCTCTCCATTATTTCCTCTCTCTAGGGGTGGAAAGTAACAAATTACATTTACCTAACTCATATTTACTTTTCCTTTTAAGCAGGCTTCATTTTAGGAATCAGCATTCAGAGAATTGTAGCGTTTTGATGGGTTTAAAAATGCTGATTTCCAAAAGGAAGGTCATTAAACCAATCAAAGTCTTCATTAAAGCTGTAAAATGGATATATATATATATAATATTGAAATGTGGCGGCTTCTTGTTCACTTTTACTTGTCTTAAAACCAACAGCAAATCTTACTCAAGTCATTACTTGTACCTAATTTGCTTCTTCTCATGGGCTATAATTTTGGCTTTCTTAAGAGTTAAGTATGAAAACTTCTACTCGCATGTTTGCACAGTAAATATGCTGCGACAGCCAGATGCTGGTTAGCTTAGCTTTGCATTTAGACTGGAAATGGGGAAACAGCTTGCCTTGTTCCATCCAAAAGTAACAAAATCTGCCTTCCAGCAAGTCCAAGGCGCACTAATAAACACATGAAATCTTTTTTTTTATATATGTCTTGAAAATTGTCTCTTACAAGCAGTATTTTAAGATTTTTGAGAGCAATGCAGAAGCTGGGGAATTTCATTTTTTGTTTTTGTCTGTTTTGTCATTACGGCATGAATAATTGAACTAACTGAAAATCTCTCAAATAAAGTATCTACCCTAATTAAAAAAATAAAATGAAACAGATTTAGTGAAGGTCAGAGTAACTCCTCTTCAATAAATGGATTACACTATCCAAGGGCAAATCCAAGGAGACAATATAGTGACATATATACACACATGCACAGTTAGGTAGCTTAACACACAGCAAGCTGCTGTCATAATGTGCAGGGTGCACAGTGTTTTTTAATTCTGATTTGATTGGAATTAAAGTTGTTTTAAGTCAGAGTTGATGGGTTTAGACTGCCTCTAATCCTGGTTTAATGAAGGCCTTGGTGGGCTTCTTACCTCTGTCATCATCCTGGACTTTGGCCCATCATAATCCAAGTGTTGAATCAGTCAACCACTTTATGGTAAGTGTAGGATGTTTGTGTGTGTGTGTGTGTGTGTGTGTGTGTGTGTGTGTGTGTGTGTGTGTGTGCCCTTTTTTTTTGTATGTGTGTTTGAGAAAAAGTAGTCTGTATACATTTTTGGAAAGATTTGGTCATTACACACTTAGTTGGGTCAGATTTGATTTTCTTTTGTGGTTGTGTCTATGCTGTGCCCATGTGTGTGTGTATGTGTGTGTGTGCATTCTTTACCAGTGCACACTTGGGTGCGTGAACGCTCTCTCTCTCTCCACATCCCTATGTAACTGGAGCCAGCCCTCCCCTGTCAAAAATAAAAATCATTTGTCTGCTGCACGAGTGTGTCCATTAAAAATGCATGGTGGAGGGAGCTTGGGGCCGCTGGGGAAGAAAGGTGATACTTGGCTCTCCGGAAGGGCATCATTGTACCAAGGTGGACAAATGGCATCTAGACAGAAAGACCGGGATGGAGAGGGAGAGTGATGGTGAAGTGAATGAGTATGTGTGTGTTATATTTTTCCCCCAAGACGGTGCACTCTTAACATGCTGATTAAACTCTCAAATTGTAAGGTCCAATGCAAATCTCTCCTTCTCTGCAACCCTCATAACACACGTGAATATATTAGATCTGAAAATCTACCACAGTGTTCATTTTAAAGCAGGGATATGCAGGGAGATGCCTCTCTATTGAGGGTATAATCACATAAATAAGAAACCTTTAAAACTTTTTCTATATTTTAGAGCTGTTCTGCAAACTACACCATCTACTTTCATGCACTCACCCTTACAAAATATGGCTAATGGCTAATAAGCTAGCAAGCTGAGAACATGTTCATGTTAGCAAGGCACAACAACAACTCTGTGAACTCTCTGCGCTACGTCATTTACTCCACCCTGGCATTTTTTCTCTGAAATCTACACCTTTTCCTTCAATGCAAAGTTATTGAAGGGAAAAGAAACCTTTTTAATTAAACAGACAAGCTAGCCAGCAAGTCTGTTAGCTAAGTAGATAATAAGTTCAGACAGTTTCAGAAACATATTTGTACCATAGACAGTCCATTAAATCGTGGATGGAGCAACTGTGATGTCACCTATTTTTCTGAAATCGCAAGTTTGGTTTTGAAGTTGTCATCTTGGTTTTTGGAGTCAGATGTGGCCATGTTTGAAATTTTCTAACAAATTCTGCTGTTTTGAACACTGGTGTAAACGGCCCATGTTTTGATGACCCTGAAAATTGGGTTCTTGGATGTTTTTGACACTGAGATTACTGCTAATATTTGGTTGTTGTATGCTGCACCCACTTTTAGAGAAAGGAGTAAGTGGACAACTATATCAAAAAGTTGCTGACAGGAGACTTTGGGAGAAAAACAGATGAAATCTGCATGAAGGCACAGCAGTGTGTGTTTTTCCTAGAAAAAGGAACCGTTTTAGTGTTTGACCTTTCGGCTGGGTTTTATTGGATGTGTTTTAACTTTTGGAACTGTGTGTGGTTGGGCAACAAAAACAGACTGTAGAAACAGAAAAGTCAAGGAGTTTTGAATAAGACACAATAAATTCTTGATAGTAATGAGGGCAAACAAGGCCATTCTTGACATAGCAGTCCAGGTTTGAGTTGACGCCCTCTGTACTGAAACAGAACCCAAAGATCAATTATTTGCGCAAGTACAGGTCACTTCATTTTCACATGACATAAGGCAGCATGTCTGAACTTCTGTTGCACTCTAGTGGCCCCTGATGGGACCCACTGTGAACCCTCAGCATGCCAGATTGGTTGAGTATGGGCAGCTCACCAGGGCCCTGTATTTCATGCCAGTAGCAGGGCCCACAGTAAGCTTATTTGGTGGGCTCTTTGTGGGCACTCTGTGGGCACACTGGACTTTGGACACATAGGTATACTGTGGGTACTGTTTATTGTGGGAACACTCTAGGGACACTGTGGGCACACTGGGCATACTGTGGGAACACTGTGACCATATTAGGTATACTGTAGGCACACTGTGGATGCAGTTTTTCAGGGTTAAATTATTTTTTTTGTACTATTATCACCGTAGTCTGATTGTTTGGTTTGGGCTACAAACTAATGTGATACATACACAAAAATATAATGGCTTCAGTTGCATTTACTGTGCTACAGACCTTTACAACTGAAAGGCTTGAGGGCTAACCTGCCATGTCAGCTAACATCACAACAAGTTCAAAAAATTTGAAATAATAAATCAACTAAATAATTTTTGTGACTGTTGACTGTTAATCTTCTCATGATTTCTTTCTTCCCCCAATGCATTATTTTTTCTTGAATGTAAAAAAAATTCTGCTCTTTACTACGTGTTTATACATTTTATTTTTCAGAGTCAAAACTGATTTGCATAGCTACAAAAAACTCTATTTTGGGCCCCTAAAGGACAACCTGCTTTGGCCCAGTGAGGGCTCATCCACCAGGGGCCCGTGTGGATTTTCCTCTGGCCAAGCCCACAAAGTGTTACAATTGACTGTATAAAACACTGGACAAACCCCTCCATGACGTCATCCATGGGTTCCTGCCTGAGCAAAAGTGAAGCCTCAGAAATCTTGTCCTGGGTGCCACCATTTGCCTGCGCCTGACTCCGCCAAGAGCCCATCTAAACGACGAAAACAGGGGAAGAGGGTAAATAGGGGAAAAGAGATGTGGCTAAGGTGGGGTCGAAGGACGGACACCGCACCCATGCAGCTAACAGCCCCCGGCTAGCCATCAACAGGCTTTCAATCAATGAGGCCACGCCCTAATTTATGGAAAAATTGCAGAATTTTAAGCTTAAATATAAAATAAACAAATCAGTTAGAAAAAAATTCTCCCCTCTCAGAGTTTTCATGAGATGGTAGCGAAGCTGTAGACAAAAAAAAACTTTTTTGAACCAGGCTGTAAAGATGTTTATATCTGCTCCAAAGTTGGCCATTTTAACATGGGCTCCAAAGAGAATTTGCTCCTGTTTGGAGCCAGCCTCAAGCGGTCAGTTGAGGAGTTACAAGTTTTTGTAATTCCTGGTTGATTTCAATGCGGAAGTGGGGATTGGCCCCTTGAGTGTTATCCACAGTCAACCCTCATTGGGTCCCTAAAGAACAAAACTTCTGTGGGCCCGGTATGGTCAATACTGCTGTGCTGTGTGTACTATATGCTAGTATATATGATAATACATCAAAATGTCAAGAAACAACTAAGTCTATATTACCAATATTTTTGAGTTATGTACTTGTGTCAGACCAAATGTTTCCACAATCAAATAGACCTGTAGCTTTATTAAGGCTAACAGTTTGTTTGCTAACTTCCAGGGTACAACCAATCAGAGAGTGAGGAAGGAAGCCTGCAAATGTGACTTAGCATAACGTGTAGAAATCTTTTGTTAATTTTCTAGTCTGTAAACATTTCTGCATGAGCCAGACAGATTGTCATCCACAATGATGGCTGTTTAACAAATATTAATAGATCTTGTGATCCAACACTAATTCATCATGCCATCAACTTACTTTCATCTTTCGTTTTCAGTGTTTTATCAGAGAGATATCTAGTGGAAGAAATTACACACTGTTCATTTAATGTCTTTTCTACTCTCAATACCTGTCAGTCTCTCATTTTCCTCCTTTCACTCTTAATGTCTGCACTTTTCCTTTAAATATGGCCTCTAAGAGCTGTCAATGGAAGAAAAGTTCCGCTTTGAGTTGTGTCATTTTGCTCACCAGATAAATCTGTCAAAATACAGGTGTGTGTGTGAGTGTGTGTGAGAGAGAGAGTCTGTGAGTTATTGTAGTGAGTGTTTTTTCAAGGTGTCAAACTTGAGGCCACGCATGCTAAACTCATTATGAAAGAAGGTAATCAGGCTTGGACATGCTGTTGCTGTCTTTTATATTCTTTAATGCTAGCATTCACACATGTCAATAAATAAGGTTAAACATTTTTATATTTTTCTCATCTTAACATAACACATAACTCAACACCTCTCTCGGAACTTCCCTCTTCCTATCTTATGGGACTCACTGTTTTCTTTCCTTGGCCCTGTCCATCTGCTTCCTATAACACTGGGCAGTCTGATCTGGTTTGTAGAAACCCCCTCTGAAAAGTCAGACATTTATCTGCGTACAACCAAAATAGTCCCCTTTTTTCAACAAAACAACCCCACTTAAAAAAAAAATGGTCCGGCCCTGTTTCAATAGGGTGGTCGAATCTGGACTCAATTAAAATGGGGACCCTCTAAATTTCCTTCACACCCAGCTTGAGGAAGACCCCAGATTAGAGGAATATTTTCCTTATTGCCGACTTTACTTTTTTTCAGAATTCCATGGGAAAATAATTGGGCCCATGTGTGCTCGGGATTCTGAGGTATTCCCATTTTGGTGGAGTGCGGATTAAAATGGCACGTTCTTACAGCCATCAGAGGGGGCACAGTTTTGACAAATCTGTTTTTTTTTTCTTCCTCTTCTTCTTCTGGGCTTTCAACACAAACCTAGGAACGTTGTTTGGAATTAATAGAAGAAGTTTTTTTTCTCAAAGACAGCTTTCCATGTGGAAAGAGGCAAAGGCCTAATTGAGATCAAATAAACAAAGTCACCTGTGAGTGATTTCAGCTTATAATTAGACACATGTTTCGCTAGTTCAGATGTGCACACACACAAGGCTACACACACACGCACGTGCGCTTACCGCCTCAATTTGATAAGCATTAAAGCAGGTGTTTGTACCACTCCCTCTGTGAAATCTAGCACATGCCACGTGCCTCCACAGGGACACACTGGCACTGGCTTTTTGTCTAAATACACACAAAAACTCACACTCACCAAGGATTAGCCTCAGCTTCTCATAACCTCCATGACTCAACAGCGAGAGCTTGTGTTCTGCTCCCCTACGCAGTGACCCATCATCGTCCTGCTCCCTCTGGCTTTCTGAGTGCTCCACTCTAACTGGGAATGAATAGCCACTTGTTAAATAAACCCAGGACGCTGCTGGGGTATCATAGTTGTCTGCACGGTATTATTCTAAGTGGTAATAATAAGAAAAACATGAGGACACTGTCTGACTCTCTGCAGCTCAGCTGACGGTTCTGCGAGTGGTCTGTGGAGGACTGTGGGAGTCTGACTTTGATTCATGTCTTCCTAATTGTAATAGACCTGAATCCTCTAAAAACAACATGTGGATAATTCTTATGCACACACGTGGACACACATATACTGAGGCTTATGTGCATACAACCACAGAAACACACACACACACAAACTCCACACAGAGGTAATTGTGCCCACCTGGGAAAACATCATTTAGTCAGGCACCCCTTCCTTCTACTAACACTGCTCTTCCAGCATGGGTATGTCTGTGTGTGCATGTGTGAGTGTGTAAATGTGTGTGTGTGTATAAGAGTGACCTCCTTTACCCTTTGCTCGCTCTTTGATCCCAAATTACATTTGCCTATCACTATTCCCTAATCCTTAGACCAGTGGTTCTCAAACTATGTCATGTCAAGGACCCCTAAATTGACACAAATTGGACCAAGGACCTCCACTTGATAAGACATGGTCACAGGGTCCTTGAACTTTGCTTTTAGATGTTTGATTATAGAAAGTTTATGAAGCTCATGACCAAAATAGTCATGAGTTCTCATAGATGAAACTAAAGAAAAAAAATTGACCAGGAACTCCCTCAACCCCCCTCAAGGACAATGAGGAGATCCCTAGATACTACTTTGAGAGCCACTGCTCTAAACCATCCAATTACAGTACTGTTTTTAATGCATAGCGGTTCATGGCTTTGAGGAAAATGACTGTGCTTCTCTATGCAGGCCTAACAACCTGCCATCTTCAGTCCTCCATGTATCAAATAAATACCCAGTTTAGTTTGAAAAGCTGTAAATAAAATAGCCTATTTTATTTTAGTTGATTTCCTGCCTCTTAAATTGTAAACTTACAAGCCTCTTGCCATATATATAAGTGATTTTGAGTAATGCAATGTAATCGCTAAGGCATGGGCTGACAGCCACCATGTTTAGGTCAAATTCCTTCACCGTCTGCTGAATGCGCAGTCCTTCAGGCTACATAAATCTGTGTGCACAAGCAAGTACGTCAAGGCTTGGGACACAAACACCTCCTTGAGCTTATGCTTGGGTTTCACAGTAAAATTTATTGTTTTTCTCTTATGTGCTGCATAATGGCTAAGGAGGAGGAGAATGGTTGAAAGCACCCAATGTTCATCTGTTCTACTTGTCTACCTGGCAGCTATGTGTTTGTGTGAGTGTGTGTGGGCAAAGTTGTGTTTTTCGAGCTTTGATCTGACTATGATGAGTGACAAGCTGCGGCATTACGCTTTTACACATTAGAGGTCATAGGGGAAAGTTGCAAAGGGGAATTCAGGGAATTTCTACACAAAGTAGCAAAATCAAATACAAATTTGCAGGTTTTTATTAGCTACTGTTATAAAACAAGATAATTACACAATTTAAGTCCAGCATTTTGAAAACATGCACTTGCTTTTTTGCTAGAAGTAGCTGTAAAGAATTAGATCACCATATCTGACCATTCAAAATGAAACTGGAAAATGGTTATCTTGGCTTTTCTGAACATGGAAAAGGGGAAAAAAGAGACAAAACTAGCCTGGATTTGTCCAAAGGTGACAATTCTTGCTGGTTGCAAAGTTCACCAACTAACAGTGTTTGTTGTTTTTAAAGCAGCTACAAAGAACTTTCTTTTTTTTTGTTGTTGTTGTTTCTGGCGCCCCCTGTGGTCAAAAGCGGTCAGAGCATCATTGGTTATGTGCAGGTCTATTTCTTAGACGACTGCATTGACTTGTCATCTTGAGGTTGCCAGGTTACCAGCAGAGATTTAAAGAAATTATTTATTATTTTACAAATTGTCAAAATATCTTTTGAATATGCTTCAGTGACAAAGTGACTCTTAAGACATTTCAACGCCTCTTACATCCTCAGATGGCTTTATTGTTGTCTAAATGTATTAATTTGTGTTATCTGCCTATACACACTTTGAGGTGCTTATGTTAGCTTCGTCAATTTCAGACCATAAACTGGCAAAAAAATATTAAACTGACACAACGAAAGAGTTACAATATTTTTAGCAAAAAGAGACACTTTTTTCATATTACTAATAGTAAAAATTGATAAAGCTTCATTGTACATTGTTAAGTTTATTTATTTCATTTATTGATGCAGACTTCTTTCTTCAGTAGGAAGAAATTTAAAGAAAAACATTTTTATCAGGTTTGTTGATCTTTTTACTAAGGCCAGCGGCTCAAGCAGGGTTTTTTTTTTTTTAAAAAAAAGAGATGTTGTGTCATTTTTTTGTATGTCATTGTATACACAAAGATCTTATAGAAATGCATTTCAAATTATTTTCAAATTAAAACCACCTGTGTTGCTGGAAACAATGCTTTTTAGTGATTTGTCTGAACTTTCTCCTCAAGTTTAGTTATGGGGCCGAATGCATGTAAAAAAAAAATGAGACAAGCAGAATGTGGGAGATTAAAGCAGATAATTTACTGCATGGATGGCTGCAGCAATGACGTAAAGGCCAAAAGTCTAATGGCAGACACCTGCTGCGCTCCTTTTAATAATCTCAAACTAGTGCCAGCAATCAAATACACACACAGACACGCACGAACACACACGTACATGCACACACATACACACACAGTTAAGTGTAAGCATGCCAATCAACGTGGGTAGGTGATCTGGGCAGGCTTCAGCTATCTTTGGCATCTCCTCTGCTCTGGTGGCTGCTGTGCCAGGCTGCCATGCCATCTGATACAAACTGACACCAGCACCAGCTGTTCCCTAACCTCAGTCATGTTAGTCTGGCAATTTTTTAAATGCGTTATGAGCAGGATGAGTGTGACAAACTGTTGTCGAGCCCTCACTATATCTAATGTTTAAAAGACGCAAACCAAGCCAGCACTCTCTAAACAAATGTAAGTGTTTCTACTCATAAGCTTTCACTTTAGGCCTCAGCTCTGATTTGTCCACTTGCTGTGAACTCCATTTAATCACTGCATCATGTGATCATCTTACCATGCCCAAGAATCGTCAAATATCCATCTTATGCAGCTTTGATTCCATAAATCCATGTTTATTTCCCACTTCTTCCCACTCTTCAACCATATTGCTTTTCCTCATAGTCATAGCTGTTTATTAAAGGATCCTTTGCTGCCATCTACTGGTTAATGCTCTACACTAGGAGGTACTTCTAAACATTTTATCTCCTTCTTAGAACATTAGTAAGTGACAGACATATGTGTGACATATTAAACAACGTAAAGCTAAATCCAGTGTTGAATTAATTAACCAAACTAAATACTGAATACACTTTGATGGAGTTAAGGCTGTACAGCAGCTGGTAAAACTGTCAGTTTGTTTCAAATGGCATCTATTCATATATTACATTTTAAATTTATATTACATTGCAGCCCTCTAACTACTGTACAACACTTTTAAATGCTGCGTGTCAGCAGTGTAGTAAGGCTGCCATCTTCTGGTCAAGATGTCTGGTGACAATCAGTTTAAAACAATAGACTTACACAAGAAATATGAAATTAATATTTTTCTCATACACAAGTAAGCACATATACAATGAGGCAGACATAAACAGGTGAGAGCTACTACTTATGTAAAAATTTACAACAAAAATGTTCGGCTTAAATTATGATGTGAGTACTTAAACAGCATTTTCTGATATAAAAATGGTTAAATCCTGGTTAAAGATACAGCAAAACATGTGAGAGACCATGAGGCTTTTTATCTGGGAGCAACAGCCCTTCCACCAGTAGAAGGGCCCCCAAAACCCCCTCACAACACCCACCCTCCTCAGTAAAGCACCATGGGGTTTCTCACATTGCTCTGTATACAAGTCTGCTATTGCTTGTATGTGCCTCTGTTTACCTTTAGGTCACCTTTTATTTTTTAAATCAGAAAGCAGCAAAACTGATTGTTAAAAAACAAATTCTGTGGTATTAATGTTGTCAGCTACAAACTTTTCTTGGCATCTCCAGACATCAGCGCAGGTTTATCTTTACTGTTTTTGCAGATTTGTCTGTTGGTTTCAGCCTTGAACACAAGATGAAAGTATTGCAGGCTCAGAAAAAAAAGTCAACTTTTAGCTTTAATGGACAGATGAACACAACTTAGTGCCAGGTGATATGCTTAAGCCCGAAGAAAGTGCGGATGTCCATTTTATTTTTTGAAGTTCAGCAATGATGGTTAAGCCTATAGTCAACATGTGGTGTCTTTACTGCACTTGCAAAAGGAGTGCACTAATTCAGATTTACAATATTGTGGTCATACACATGCAGACAGCATGGGAGTGCAACTGTTTTATGACAAATGAAATAATAATCTTTATTTTGCAAAGCACAGATAAAAATTTTAAGTATCTGTCAAACACTGTAATTCTCTGGCTGAATGTCAGTGATAAGTTATGTTTATTACTCAGAGGAGAATACAATCTTTGATGATGAAAACAATCCTACAATCTCTTGTGATTTGATACTTCTTAATGTGTGATGTCTATCCAATAGCATAAATTGCAATAAAATAAAACACATCCAAACTGAATAAATGAAAAAATTCAGTATATTACAATATACTGTGTTTTTGAAGCTCACTGAGCCACTATTGCTTAATTAGGTTATAATCATTCAGATTTTTTTTAAAAAAAAGGTAATTTAATTTTTTAATTTGTGAATATTGTCATTTTTGACTTTTTTTCCCCAACAAGTGTCTTTCATTATATATTCCATCATATATATTCAAACCTGGAGAAATGAGATGTCAAATTTTGCAGTGGGAGTTAAGTGTCATCCACTGTTAAGTGTATAATTTTGAAGGGAATTCTGGAAGTGATTGTTGCCCCCCCCATAAAAAACACCTCATAATTTGTCCAGAAGATGGCAGTCTGTGGACACTACATGCACAGATTGATGTGTTTGGGAGGTTAAGAGGACAGTTTGGGGATGTAATGACGTGAGATGTATTGTGATATCGAATCAGGATGAATTGATGTCTTGTTTTATGCAGAGGGCGGATATGACATCTTGAGAATAAATTACAGTGGAAAAAACACAATAAACTTGCTGTATGTGTCTCCATTGGCTAATATATCTGTCCAATATTTATGTATAGACAGACAGAGAGAGATGTTGGAATGTGCTCTATAAACTGTTGACTATAGCCTTCACACTATCATACTGCATTGGCCATATAACCCTGACAAACAGTCAGTGTCAATATAAAGCAGCCTAGATGAACTGAGGGAACTACGAGAGGAGACGATGGGATCAGCTCGAACACAATGTGAGTCCTTTCCTCCCCTCAGTCCGTGGACCTTTTTCACATCACAGTTCGGGCAGCCATCCAACAAAACAATTAGCAAGTATGGGAATCCCGGCTCTGCTCTCATGCAGACCCCTCCCTTCCCTCCCTCCCCTCCCTCCCCTCCCAGGCTCTCACTCTCTTCCTCTCTCTCGCTCTCTGCAGCTGGCCCCAGGAGAGAGACGGCCAAGTTTATTTTCTCCACGGTGGTCCCTTTGAGGTGGCGGCGAGGCCCCTGCCACGCCGTCGCTGATGTATTAGGTGAGGGTCCTCGGAGAGATGTCGGTGAGACTCTTTTATTATTGCAGCGCTCAGTCTTATTGTTTCTGTTAAAGGATAGTTGGTACTGTCTTTTCTGAATAGGACAATGTATATGAGTGAGTTGGACTACAGTTTGCCACATCCTTCATGTTAGTCATTAAAAAGCAGTTCTCATGATTAGGTTTAAGGCAAATATAGCACATCAGCCTTTGTACTAAAGAATAAAATTTTGAATTCAGGCTGATTGAGACAATGATTAAAATTTTCACTTTGTATGAACTTTCTTTCTTTAAATGAATAAAATAGCCCAACACATTTAACTTTTCTGTAACAATGGAAATCTTGCCTATCTATTTAAGGAGGAAATAGTGGTATTATATATCATCAGGGAGGTGTAGTATACCATTTTGTGCAAAACAACCACAAATTTTTGTTGTTGTAATATTTGGTTGATTCAGACAGCACATCTTATCATTAATTCAGGCTACTGTTACTATATTTATAGCACTATTTAATTTATATTTAGATAGAAATTAATGTGTACATTTCCCTTTTCTTGTTAGACTCCATGTTCATGCTGTGTGAGACTGCCTTTCCTCACAGTCACCAGCATCTTTGTCCTTGATGGGGTATAAATGCATGAAGCGTTTAAAAACCACAAAGTAAAATATACAGAAAAGGCGAACTGTTGCAAGGTTGGTAATTTTCTTCATTAGCAAAGCCACTTATTTTATCCCAGTCACCCAAAAACATTCTGTCACATCCATTATACCCAGTTCAGATAAAATAAAAATAACCTAATTTATAAAACAGAAATCTAAGAGGCCTATCAACATATCATATTGTTGCAGTCATACATCACATTCTTCATCAAAGGTGTGTCAGAGTCTCTACGCTGACAATTTTATGACCTTATGATAAAAACTAGCTAAAGCTTGTGTCATTTTCCTCACCTCATGCATTACAGGGTCACTTCCTGTTTAAAGCTTGCCCCTCCCACCTGTGTGATGTCACACCAGTGAGTGCGTGCAGTTTCAATTGTGAGGTGACTTGGCTAGGGTTCAGTAAGAAAAGAAGATAATTTTCATTCTTCAGGCCAGAAAATAAACTCTTTCATTGGACCTTATATTCCATCACTCTCTGTCATGACAATTTAGAAAACCGCTCTGTTGGTGAAAACCATGAGATGCCAAGCAGAACTGAAAAAAAATGTCAGTGATCCTTGAGTTAGTAATGCTTCAAAACCACGATTTTCTCAAGTGAAGAATGAGTACGCTCAGTTTAAGTAAATATAGGATTGATGATTGGTTAATGTGGAAAAATATTTCAATTATTTTTTTTATGTTCTGCCTTGGTGGCACAAATCAATCAGACATCCTAAAAAAGGTAGCCAGGTTCTTTCTATGTCTAAAACTTTTTTATTGTAACATTGTGCTTTAGCTGATTGGATTATTTGAACTAAATCATTACCATGTAGCAGCATTTAAACATTTAATTTACACCTGTGCGCTGTGTATTTTCTCTGGAAATTTGATGCTTTAATATTAACCAAAAGGCAATTTGCACTGATTTACATGACCTGACAGTCATATTTTAGGCCGATTAGAAAAGTAATCGATGAGACACACTTAAGTTGAACTACTTTTAGGTAAAAAAAAAAATATTCTCAGCATTTTATATTCCTAAAATCTTGGCTGCAGCCCTGCCTTTGACCATGTAGCTTATGCTTACTAAAAATACAGCTTCTTCTGTTCTATGACAATGTACTCGATTTTATTAATGCATCAAAGATTTTGCATATAAAATATAACAGGTAGCTGCATATATCTGTGAGGTAATAAGCTGTCATTATAATGTAAGAAGTAGGCTACAATATTTGCTTATAGAATAATAAGTATCCTTCAATAGCAAATAAAAGTTAAAGTGTACACAGGGGCCTACATAAAAAGTGTACCTAAAGAAAAGGCTGTATGTTTACATGATAATGTGCACATACTATTGAATTGTACAAACATAATGTTTCACTTGCATTTCAAAATGTACACATTTATGTTTTACTAGAGCATGCCTTCTAATGTAAACTGAGTTACAGGCAAATTATGCGTGACTGGTTGGAAGAGGGAGAGACAATGTGAGAGATATAGCCTATAGACGGGGGGGTGGGGGGTATCCATGTAAACAAAAATGGGTGATCTACCATGTGGACACTTCTGTAGCAGTATCCGTCTTTACTTTCAGGCCAATAAACCACAATGAGAGAGAGACAGAGAGAAAAGGAGAGAGAGGGGCCGCGTGTCAGACTGCATAAATAACTGTCGGCATGATGTAAACACAGCGGTCATAACCCGAGCGAATTAAAACAACTGCTCAGGGCGGGATTAAAGTTCAGCGCGCAGGTTTTACCCTGTAAAACATTCAAAAATTTCTGAAATGTCTCTGATAATTAACTACGACCGCTGAGCTACTTCTAATTGGTTTAATCCAAAATAGTCTATCCAATCAGTGCACACCTGTCCCGTGAGCGCGTGGTGGTTCGTTAGCCTATAATTACTAACTAAAAATCGCATTTAACATTCATCTGGCACTGATGATATTTCAAAAAGCAAACATATGAAGTTGTGTTGTTGTCATGTTGTTGCTGTATGAAGTTGTCTTATTGCCTTACAATTATACACCCTCCCTGTTATAGGCTATTACATTATTATGAAATAAATCACACCAGTAGACATATTATCAAATTTCACAGAAGGCTATATAGACCATACATTTCTCTGCATTTATCATTTTTTTTGACAAGAGGATTGATTCAGTTTTACTTGTTTAAACTAGAAGCGCACAGGCTGCCTTTTAGGTCCCAAATAATCTCTAAAGGCAAAAGTTTGTTTACGTAATGACAACCACGTCCACTGTTATCTTATAGAAACAACAGAGAAAGACTTATCTGCACTGACGCTTCGTTGGTGCTCAGGTTCTGCTTTTCTGAAGGAGTGAGGTGATAAGAGGGGTTAGTAGGTCAAATAATGGGCCCACACACGAAAATAAAACATTATACAAAAAATGGAAAATATTTTTAAAAAATCAGTACACAGGGTGCAAAAGTGATACAAATATATTTTATATACATGTTATCTGTACAAACATTGGAGACAGTGGACATATCAGCTTTTCATGTGCACATCCATCCATCAGGCAGCCACCAAAACAGGCCAGCAAGAGTACAAATGCATCTGCAAAGTGTATAAAGCGACATAAAGCACGCGGTTTATCTTTGAACCAGCAAAGACAACAACAGGTGGCAGAATGCATTTAAATTAAAAATACCATTTCTCTTTACGGGAACGAAGAAGCGAGGAGAGGCCTTGGCCTAGTCTCTCTCTCCGTTATTCCCACTCAAAGTCTGCGGAGATGAAATGTGGATTTCAGTCACAATCTTTTTTTTTTTTTCTTAGAAAATCACTGTTCGTTTGAAAATGTGTGGAAGCGCTTGGTTTCGTCAGGACGCCGTTGTCCCACACAACCTCGTTGTGTTCAGCATCTCCTTCAAATCGTTCTCCGGCTTACCTGCAACCATGAAAGGCCACGTCTGCGGAGGAAAATACAGTCAATTAAAATACAAAGCTTCCTAGCATATTTATCAGCAAAAAAATAAATCGAAGTAAATAAAAAATCCGGCACATTTTGTCATTATAAATCATCTAGTTATAAAAGATCAGGTAATGAATTACTTGCAAGCAGATATAGCTACCACACAGACATGCTTTGAACCAGCCGTAATAAGTAGAAAATAAACAAAGGTTTCGCCTCTTTAGCACCAATAATCTAATTCTGACCTGTAACACTATTAGGCCTGTACGTTTTGTATTAGTTTAGATTTTGCCTAATTGAACTGGCATCTATTTGGTCTCCATCACGATGAAATATTGCAATGATATATGTGATACTGTACAATTTTTTAAAATTATTATAGATAGCAATTTAAGGCACAGTTCTGTACTGCACTGTATCGCACCCGCTACATCATTTTGAAATTATTCAAAAGAAAAATGATAGGCTTATAATTTCTGGTATGATCTTAATGTGATATTTGCTCTGATTTAGCTTTTCACGATAAAGAGTCAGCATTAGTAGGAACTGTTACTTTTGCCTTGTAATGCACCTGCTCACATTAATCACCCTCATTTGACATTTTGGTGCTTTATCCATGCACATGAGGCCCAGCGGGAGTCTGCAACACAGGTTAAAATTCTGACAAACCTGTAGCCTACATTTGAATGGTACATCCCTGAATAGAATCAACCAGTCGCCTAAGTAATAAAAATGTAACTCGGTGTAGATCAGCATTTTAATTAAGTTTCGTTTTTACTTTCCCTTATTCTTTTTTTTTTATAATTATTTTTAACAAACATAAAGTAAACTTTGTGCTGTCCGTTCTCACCAGGTTAACAGGGTGGATAAATCCGTTTTCGTATTTGTCGTTGGCCAGTATCTGCCTGAGGTGCGCGATGTAGCTGGACGCCAGGCGCAGCGTGTCCAGTTTGGAGAGCTTGGTGTCCGGAGGTACCCAGGGTAAGGTGGTCTTCAGTCGGGAGAAGGCTTTGGACAGGACGCGCATCCTGGCTCTCTCGCGGGCATTTGCCGCGTTCCTCTGCACGTGCTTGCTCTCCTGTTGAGCCACACCTTTGGGTGCCGTTTTCCGGGTCGATGCCTTCCTTTTCTTGCCTGGAGCGTCGTTTGCGCCCTCGCAGTTGGAGCTCTCCTCGGTGCTCTCGTTGGAGTCTTTGCCTGAGGAGCCAAACTTCAAGATGCCGTCCAGGAGCTCGTCGTCGACATCGCTGAGAGACCCGGTGGACATGGTGAACTGTCTCCGACCGGAGCGGGCTCAAAACATGGGAGCAAAAGGCCTAAACTGAGCGGGAATGAACAGGGTGGACAAACACTCGCTCTGGAGATGAGTTCATGAACTGCTAACTGTGCGTAAAAGGAGCAGTATGAACAGAGTTTTTATCTCCTTAGCTGAAGAGGGCGTTGCCTCATGCTGGGAGGAGACACTGTGCTGATCCATCATGCTGGTTCCCAAAGGGTTCTGAGACCCCAAGGGACCCTGAACAGTCTCCAGTGAAATGTGGAATCTATAGTTAATGTTAATCTTAGTTTAATCCTTAGCAATATAAAACTGTTAAGACATGTACTACGAACTGTATTTTTTTAATTTAATAAGTAACCCATTGGACCATTTCAGGAACCTTAGGTTACGTCTGCAAATTACAGAATAATACTGACATACCTGTGAACACACATATTTTTTCTAATATTTAAGCTTTTAAACCTTTTCCATCCTGATTGAAAACGCACCTGGTTTCAAAAAGTTCTATTACTTAATGTAAAAGAAGATCAATTATTTTAATGATGAGTTTTGAATTGGTAGATAGAGGATGTTTTTTTAGTGGCCTCTAAAGAAAATTTAACTGCAAACTGGAGCAAAAATGTAATGGAGATCCAGCTGACCATATTTTTTTTAGTAAATTCCCAAAAAATTATAATGTAGTTCACTGACAAAAAACCTCAATAATTTTATTTATTTATTTTTTGTTAATGTAGTGGGCATTGAAATATTTTCTGGTTTCTTACAACATTGAACTAAGGAAAAAAAGTTGAAGTCTTCCAATTTTCTCTTGTATTATATGTTATATTCAAAAGATTGTGTTACCTCTTTAATCAAAAATTTACAATCTAAAGAACTGTCAGGAGAATGGCTTATTTTAGCTAGGCCTGCTAAATGAAACATATATCAATACATCTAATATTA
>JAQNCA010000012.1:9743549-9781265 GCA_029783725.1 Acanthurus tractus
TCTATCTATCTATCTATCTATCTATCTATCTATCTATCTATCTATCTATCTATCTATCTATCTATCTATCTATAAAATGAAGAAATATGCAAAAATAAAAGAAAAAACACACTTTAAGTAGAGAAATGTTTCCATGAATAACACATTCTTTTCTTGTTTTATTACTAAGATGTTGCATATTTATTTTGGAGGAGCATGAACTGTCTTATCAACTAAAAAAAATAACAGAGGCTGCTTATTTTCCCCTGCAAACTAGCCTCTTTGTTTGCCTAAGATATAAAATACTTGTCCAAATATGTGAAAAACTGAAAAATAAGACAGAGAACTAAGAAACGGCTCCTATCATCACAAGCATCTCCTTCGTGGGGTGTTTGATCTGCATCCCACACACATACATACAAACAATGAACAAAAAGCCATTAAATTCTGTATTCTGACTCCCTTTTTTTCAGTGAAGTGCCACAAAAATAAGAATTGCATTGATTCATAATGCTGAAAAATGCTCGCACCCAACAGCAACTATAGCATTAATTTGTATTCATGGCCAACTAGAAAATGTACACTTCTTCAAAAAGGGACTTTTTTTTACCTCCATTGGGTACCAGGCCATAGCTGAGCCAGGCTTGTATTAGAGGCAGGCTCTTATTTCACATTTACTCTGTTTGATAAGTAGAAGTATATTAAGTCATCTTCTAGAAGCACATTGTAGCTTATTCCCCTCAAATGTCAATGCCCTCGATTCCCCTGCTCTTAGCTGTCTGGAGTATCCTTTTAGCTTTTTTATTTCATTATTTTATCTCTTTTAGCTCCTTGTATTGGTTCAAAGCTTTTCATGTTTACTGAATGTGTTAGTCTCGGTATTCTTATCAACACTAACATGCCACTGTTTCTAATTAGAAGTTTTGTTTAACAATTTGTGCAACCATGCAGCTAAACAAAAAGAAACCTTGGACGTTTGGTAATCAGAATATTGACTTCAAATGATTTTATTGTTGCTCTGTTTTTGTGAAACACACAAATATGTGCACAATTTACATAAAATATGAACAGAAAATGTTTACCTGTCAGCTAGTTTTAATTTTTATGCGCCCCCCAGTGGCCGGCATTTGAGTAATGCAGCTTTAAGTTAAGCAGGAGAATGGAAAATTACTGATCTGGGTTATTATCAAAACAAATGTATTGTTTATGTGTACAAAAGTAAATTTGGAGATCTAACGCTAGTTGCCGACTTGACAAGAGGAACCCTCCCACGTTAAAACACTGGATGTCCTTTTTCTTATGAGACATGTTCAACAAAAACCGGAAACAATTAGGTTGAAAACCAACAACAAGACAGTTGATAACTTTAGTAAACTCTCTGAACTCCAAAGGAGGACATGGTGGGCCTGTAAAATGCTGATCCCTCTGTCTGATGAGAATGGGAGGCCAATATTTTATATCTCTGCAGAGGACTTGGATACAATATATCTGACACGGCTTTATTGGTTTACTCTTTAATGACTTCCTGCACAGAGTGAGGCTGAAGGAATCAGAGGGAGTCGAACTTGTTGTGGATTGAAAGCTTTTCTTTTTTTCACTCTTTCTTTCTTTTTTCTTTTTGACTATTTATGCTCTTTACCTCATCACCTGTGTCTTGACTCCTCATAGCAAAGGCCAGTTCCACGTTCACCTCTCTCTGTCTGCCGCTTTTATCGTCATTTGGAGAGACAGTAAAGTAAATGCCTCTTCAACATGATAAGTATATGACCTTGTCCATGTATTCCTTAGTGTACCTCTCTCTCTCTCTGGATGGCTACGATGGGGTTACTAATGAGCAAATGTTCTGATGATGAAGCCTTTTTCCAAGAATCTTTTCTCCCAAACGCCCGTGGCCTTTGGATGACTCCCCAAGGAGACCATTAATTTAGATATCAGTATGTGTGTGCGTACATGTGCGTGGGCATGCGTTTGTGTGTGTGCTGCTTGGATATGAGTAGGAGTTCCTTTTTTTTTTTTTTTTCTCTCTTGCTTTGTTTTATCACACACAGACGCTAGTATGAGCAAAAGCAGATCAATTAGAAAGCGTGTGCATGTCTGCAAACATGCAGCAATGCAGCACAAACTCCCAAACACTTAGTGGCTAAAACACAACACCCCCCTTATCACATATCCCTCCTTCCTATCATCATTCTACACCTTCACCCCAACTCGCTCCCCAAGCGCCACCCCAAAACATCCTTCTATGTCAACACCTCTAACCCCCCCATCCACCCAAATTCAGACCTGTATAAGCACAAAGTGTAGGAGACTCTTTGCACACGCACATATGCACACACGCATGGAGATAAAAGCAAAATGAGCCAAGATCTTGACTTTAGTTTTGGCACACACACACACACACACACACTCTCCTCCTACATCCATTAACAACATAGTATACATTAAGACAGAGAGGCTACATTTGGGCTGCAAAACTGTGCAGTTCAGTTTTATAGATACAAGTTTCTTTGTTTATTTATTTGTTTTGCTGCTGCTTCTGTTTAGAGGTGTGCGCGCCAAAAATTCAGGACATAAAGAGATATTTTTAACTACATCTGTCAGCCCTTTTCACAAGAGAATCACAAGTGACATAAAAGCTGCATGAATTCCTGTGTGAATGTCACAATGCAATAAGTCAGACCGGTGTCTAATTAACAACCACATATGAAAAGCTGGGTTCACACTTCAGGCACAAGTGGCTCAAACATTTTTTTAATCTCTTTTTACACTTTTATGGGACTCAGATCTGCTTCTTTCATGACAGAACACACAGCAGAACTCACATGCAGTCTGACCTTTTTCACATCTGATTTCAGCCACTTTTACATGCATACCTAAATGTCTTACTGATCAGATTTTTCTCACTGTGGTCTCGATCTGAGCGGTCATGGTGTAATTCATACGATTTTTATGTAACTCTCTCGCCTGAAGCAAATATCTTGCGAGACTCTGACTTCTGTGAAGCCTTTCACTTCACATTCCCATCACCACAGACTCAGACTGCATCCAGACACAACTCAATACAGAAGTAGCAGGCCTACACAAAAAGCTTTATCCTGCTCAAAAATTCACTGCTCTTCATTGAACTTTAATTCATAAACTAAATTCTAAGTTTTCTCCTTGTTTACTTCACAACGGTGTGCTTCATGTTATAATTCATGTTCTTTCGCCTGTTAGGTTCGGTTCAGGACCATGACCAGCGCATACAATTGTAATCACACACACACAGACATCCACTCTATCTCAGAGGGCAACCGGGTGTGTAATTGAGGGGAGCTCTGATGACCTCACCTCCTGACTCCTGCACTGACCAGCCAATGAATGTGTGTGTGTGTGTGTGTGTGTGTGCGTGCGTGTGTGTGTGTGTGTGTGTGTGTGTGTGTGTGTGTGTATGTGTGTGGTTTTCTTCTGCAGCCCTTAGGTGCGGTTCAGACAGACTCCTCCACACTCTTACTGCAGTTTGTTTTGGAAAGCTCTGTTTTGTAGTGACGGAGGAAGAATCCACTCCACACAGCTTACAGCAACTCCTTCTCTTTCCAAACACTGTCGCTCTGTCTGTCTGAGGAGCTGACAAAGTGGCCGTCAGGGCCCAAGTTCTGTGGCAGAAATCTATTGTTTGTTCATGTAGCTAAACTTATTTGATGTTTAAATTTAAAAGATGTCTTAATTGTCAATAAAGGATGATAATTTCATTTATTTTAGGAGATATTTCTTATAAATGTGTATCACATCTGCCCATCCTGAGTGAGGCTTCCCCTAGCTTTTTCATGGAGTCCTTCCTTTAAATTGAGGCTCTACTGATTAAATTGTCTCTGAGACAAAATGACATACACTTGACCTCAAAGGATGTAATCAAAATATTATTACATATTGCTGTACATCCAAACAAGTTATATGAGAACGCTTTGCTTTTTGTTTACAGTCAGTAGAAATTTATGCCTTGTTTTATTACAATGGGTTTTGGATGTACTTCATGATCACTTTTGCTTTGCCTGTAATTTATCATTGCAAAGCTTTAGCTTAAGTGCTGTATGATCTCAATATTTATGTTGCATAGTGAAGATGCAGGTTGACAGAAATGCAATAACAACATCAGATCTAACTTATTCAGAGAGCATACAAGATATGTCTAAAATTATAATCACTATACAGTTTGCATGTAAATACAACAAAATCCTGCAGTTAAGACACTGTCTGCCATTTAGAAGTAAATCACACTATAAGAACCTCTGATTTCATCCTGACCCTACTTTCTCAGCATTATATCACTTCTCTTTTTCTGAGAGGAGCAGGTGCTTTCTCTGTGGACTGGAGTTGCACCAGATAATGCTCATGGCAGAGTCATCATTTCCAAAACTAGTCTAAACATGGCTTAGCAGGGAACTCCATCACATTTGTGCAGGTGTGTTAATGTTAGGCCTGTAAATCTGGCACAGTGAGTGTTGGGAGTGATTGTCTCTCTGGCTGAGCTCGGGTGTGACGGCACGGTGAGAAGATTTCACATCTTTTAGAAAACTCCTTTTTGTTTGGTTAAATGTCAAAGCTTTTTTTTGGCCATGATTGTATTTAGACTCAACATTTAGGTGAGTGAAAAGATAGAGTTTTGAGTCAGCTGGCACACTGGGGCGTCTTTTTAAATGATCTTACTCAAAACAGCTTTAAAAACTGATTGACTGACATTTTATGTCCGTGGAGAGAAGCCATGTGATTGCAAATGAAGTCTTAATCAACGTATTTTCATCCTTAGACCACATATATAAAATATTTCACTGTATTTACAGAAAGGTTACATTTCATGATAGTAGGATACACAAATTATATTTATAGCTCAATTTTATTTTTAATTTTTTTCTGGTACTTTCTGGTATATTCACTCCATTTTTCCTGCATTCCCTGATACTATGATTTCCTCTTTAAAAATCATGGTATTAGACTATATCAGCCAAAAAATTTGGTTACATGATTTTGTGCACCTTTTAACTCTTAATTGCATCTTTATTAATAAAATTCTTAATTTTCTTTGCATGAAGAAAACCTTGTCAAACCCAACCCACACCATCACTTGCTTAATCCAGGATTTAAGGTTGATACACGTATAAACAAACCTGCTTACATGTATTTCTGTTTATGTGCATGAAACGGGTATGTTGGCTGTGCCCTGGATGCCTGGCTGACTGGTCCCAGTAAGAGTGGAGCTGATGTAAACAGGCCTGGTCGTTCCCACGTCTCTGTTTACACTGGGAGACCCTAGAGCAGCACTACCAGAGCACTGGATTCCCTCCACACAGCGAACTCACACACTATCCATCTCCGTCTCATACAGAAACACTTAATTCTAAGTACACACATGCGGCA
Source organism: Acanthurus tractus (assembly GCA_029783725.1). NCBI lineage: Eukaryota > Metazoa > Chordata > Actinopteri > Acanthuriformes > Acanthuridae > Acanthurus > Acanthurus tractus. Next base: position 9,748,923 of record JAQNCA010000012.1, read on the forward strand.
CATGGGCATGCGGGTACAATGTATGCGCATCTATGCAGAAATGCAGCGGTGTACATTATAGGCGTGACTAACATGAGCCAAGGAGGTTTTGATCTTTCTTTCACCTACTCAGTATTGTCACTGTCTTATCTCCTTTCCCTCACTTTTATCATTTAGAGCCTTCTAGGTCTTTTTTTTAGCTATAGTCTCTTGACTGGAATTCAACATTTCTCCATCCTTTTCAATCCATGCTGAGTAAACTCTAACTGATCAGACACAGAGTTCCCACAAACCCATCAAACCGGTACTGAACTCAGTTTTACAACATAACCGCAAGGACACTCAAAAGCTTTAAATTCGCTCTCTAAGTCCTTTTGAAATGAGCCTGTGATGTGCGCCCAACATAAACAGAACACTGGGGTCCTGACAAACACGTCCAGTTTACAGGCAACAGTGAGGTCACCCCCGGCAGAACTTCTCTGCAAAGACGCATCTGCTGACACGACTTAAGCTTTTGAAAGAAAAGGCATCTTCACATTCAATGTTTTTCGGAAAACTGTAGACAGAAAGGCACTTTGTTTTTGTATGTTTCTAGAGTTCTTCTATCTCTCTTTCTGTGTGTGTGTAAGCTGTTTGTGCTAAGAATACCAAACTGTCCAGATCATCCAGACATGCAGAAGAAGACACACCTCTTGTGGCCTGGGAATGTATGGATATGAAGCCTATGTTCACCCTTGTTAGGTTCATAATATTGTTCTGCCCTGCAGTAAACATTTCACTTCAGTATTTCTGCTTCAAAAGTTTTATTTTAATTTAAAGGTAAAACTTTTTTAAAAAGTTTTTTCTCAACCCCAATCCAGACCAAAACTATTGTTTCAAGCACACACATACACATGCAGGCAAACAAATACAAATATTCCCAGAAGCATGAAAAAAAACATTAATCTCTCACTTTGCTTCAGTCACTCTCTCTTTGACACACACACACACACACACATGCACACATGAAGCAGTTCTAGTGATGGACTGTCTATTTATTCTCAGACATATCTGCTTCTATTAAGCCGTAAGTGCTCACATCTGTGTGTTTACATGCTGCATCTTATGACCTAATGAGAATAAGAGCATTGTTCCCCTGGGAATAGACTGCCTCAGTGATGTGCAGCCCCAACAAACTGTAAACATACTCCTGCGCTCTGCGTCAGCCGCCTCACAGCACACACAAACACACGCACACCATCGCTGCTCGTGGCCTGACTTCCCTAACCTGCTCTAAATCTAAACCTTTATAGTAAACAACTCGGGACATCTGAACAAGGCTCTTGTGCAAAATGGATGTGAACCACAGGGCTATTTTTCATCAGGAGAAATAAATGAGAGGGAAAAAAAAGACAATTTGGTAACCAGGGAGTAAGGACAATAACAACAAGGCTGAATCATAAAGAAGTTATTTTTCTGTTGTGTTTGGAAGAGGACCAGGCAGTAGAAGTGTTTGCAGTGCTCTGAGCCCCATGGCTGGGTAACAGGACATGATGCACAAATGCGCATAAGCAAGCAATAAGTCATGGATATTAAATAGATAAACATAAACACACAAATGTGCAGACACATTAAAAATCTGTGCTTAGTTTAAGCAACTTTATCACCAAAAGATTAGATGTCATTCTTATCAGTTTATATCTCTTGTAGGTTTTTTTTGTGCACAGTTACAGAAAGTTGAGCAAGTCAAGAAAAAGTATAAGTCAACAGAAAACCTCATAAAGTTGTGCTCAGTCCACCTAAAGGTCACAATCAGTGCAGGAGTGACAGAGCACAGAAACCTCAGAACAGCATCCATTCACTAAATTCATTCATGAGCCACGGGAGCGGCTGTGAATTCTCTCAATGATAACACAAACATTCTCGGCCGCCTCCAAACTTTACTCCTTCTCCTCTTTTGTAGCATGTCCAGAATTCCCTGAGGAGCATTTACTGACCAGATGTGCTCACTTTCCTTGGAGATGTTCTAATCCACATTGCTTAAACGTCAATACACCATAAACAGTGAAAAAAGGTTACACATTGTTATCTGGAAATGGTGTTAACATAAGCCTGTTAAGTGTAATATTGGCAGACGTGGATGATCACAAAGACAAATTTGTAGACACAGAATTTGGCTGATGTCAATGAGCATTTTAACCCTTGGTTTGACTTGCAAATTATAGCTTTTTATCACTCAAAATTGGTTGAGTTTACCATTGACTTTGAAGTATGAGCTCACTTACCTGGACATTGTGTAGAAAATGTTTTAACTGTGACATGTAATATGTTTTTAAGTTGTCTGTATGTCTAACAAGAAGAGCCTGATTATCCACCAGGTGGCACAAGATGCAAACTTTAGACCAGCCTACTTATTGCTGTATCAGTCCATCTGTGTAAGCAGGCAAAAATATTGATCTTATTGAAAATAAAGACTTCATTTTATTAATGATAACTGAAAAGTGCCACCTGCCCACACATTCAGTACCACAAAGCTTTATTGAGATTAATGACAATATTTATGTCAGATTGCATATTTGTACAATTATGCAAAATGAAAATGACTGTGTGTCTGAGTGTGTATTTCCTGATGCTGTGATTTGGTAAAGTCACAATGGGTAAAAACACATTTTCTGGATTAGTGTTTTTGATCCTTTCTTTGTCTCCTCGCTTTGTACAATGTATACTTTTCTACATAGAGGATGAGGACTGTAATATGACGAATAACATTCTGTATTGTGGATATTTTAAATGTGGTTTTGGCATTGCACTTTTTTCTGTGTCCTTTTGTGTTTTTGTGTGTATTTTTAAATTATTAACTGTATTCTGGATATTAATCAATTTGTCTGATTAACCAGAAGTGCCATCATAGAGCTTGTTGGCCTCTTGATCATGGTATTATAACATAACTGTGGGTGTGTTTACTACTCTGTGGGCAACCTGACCTGTCAAAAGTCCAAGTTGTAACGAACATGCTGACATTTATCATAATAAAGTTTTGTGGTATGGAGTAAACGTGCAAGCATTATTTTTTATAGATGCTGTTATCTGACTCGACCTGCACCCACATAATGTGTATATGACCTCTCTCTTTCATCTTTTATGTAATAAAATTCATGATATAATCATATCGTTATTACTTGCCGTTAGTCCTCTGTTATTAAAGTGCTGGTATTGACTAAAGAAGTTAATTTGATGTAATTTGGACCGTCCTACTTTCAAAGGAAGGAACAAAGTCCTTCATTCATATTTGTTGCAGGAAGGCACGACATTCACATCTATATATAAATTCATCTCTAACCCACTTTAAAATTTTATCAGATCTGTCCTCATTACTTCATCAGCAGATAATGACATCTTTGGGACCCTTTCAAGAAATGATGAAATCCTCTGTGAGATGGTGACAGAAAAACTGCCATCTTTATAGCCTCTCAAGAGTGAATATTGCTAATTCTTGGCAAAAAAATAGATTGTTGACTTGACTGTGCTGAATTGCTTAAAATCGAAAAGTGTCGAAAATAGTTGGGCTTTTACAACTTTACTACTTTTACAAAACTATGATATATACTTGCACCACTTGATCATATTAGCTACTACAAAGAGCCAGGTGTAGCTCCCACTTCCCGACACACAGTACCTTATATCTCAATCCGTACTTTTCTCAAACACAATGAAACAAAAAATGAAAAAAAAAAATTGCATCATGTCAACAAGACTGGGTTTCTCTGAACACATGGTACAGCACTAAAATTCAGACTCTAAGTAGAAACAAGTTTTAAAAAAACACATACTTAATGTGTAACAGACAGAAGATAGTTTGGATAAGGCAGGTTATTACAATCAGCCACAGCATGTGTGCTTCTTTAAACAAAGAAGAACGGTTTGACAGTTATTGCAGAATATGTTCTGTAAATAGATTCTCAATGAGGACATAAGCTTACACCCTGAATGTAAGATGTAAAGCTGTACTGCCTAAGGTAAGGGACAAAATTTATACAGTTAAACCTGACATTATCAATATTATTAACATCATCAAACTGTGTGATATAAGTAGTTGGTCTCTTGGACACGTACCTTGCTCATAATAAGGTTTTGGTCTGTGACAATCTATGCATACTTTAGAACCAACCAGGAGGAATGTTATTGTGAACATGTTTAAAAACCCCTCTGGCTGAAAACACAATTTTCACAAGGAAGAGTGCTTTTAAGGATATTAAAATGTTTTTTTTACCGCTATATTTTGAAGTAACCGGAAGTCGTAGTTGTTTCTAGGTTAACTTGGTACTTTGTTTTATTTTGAAAGGTGAAAGCGGAAAACAGTTGGCTTGCTGGACAATTGGCTGCGGAGGAAGGGTCTTACTACAATTTGTAGTCTACCGTTGACTGGATTGTTTTTATATATCGGGGTTATAGCACTGAGCTAGCAGAAGAGGTAGCTAAAGACTTAAAGCAAACATTGCATATACACACATATTTGCCGTTAACACGCAAATCTTCCTGGACACAGTGTATATACCTCGTCCTCACAGTAACGTTAGATAGCTAGCCTGCTAGCTAGCTTAGCTGACAACTTTTCATTCATTACTGCCTGTGCACTTTTCTTTGTTGCTAGCTAACGCTTAGCACTGTCCACAACCTTAGCTGTGCATTAGTTACTGTGTTGTTTTGTTGTTGTTTCTTGTCGCTCATTACAACGAGAGTCTTGGCATAACAAGTCACTCCATGCATTTAAGGGCGAATTAGTTTGCGATGAGTAGTTAACATCCTTGTAGGGATGGCAAGATTAGCTAGCATCATTTCCCTAAACAAGCTTATCAGTTGCGTTACTATGCGACATAACATTGGGATGAGTAGCGTTAATGCAGTAATTGCATGAGCTGTAATGTGAATGCACATAAAGCTTACGTTTTGTGTAAAACTTCAACGAGTTGTACACTGCGCTTTTACATAAAGCTGCATCTTATGTCGTTTAGCCTTTTATAGGTTATTTTGCGTTCTCTCGCTTGGTAGTTTGGTAGCAGTAACAGAGGAACGTTAGCTAACGTTTCAGACCGTGTCAGATAACGTTAATGCATGGCTACAATTGCATAGGGGCAAATATTTGAAAATGTATTTTTTCCCAACATGCTTTAACTACAATTCATTTTGCAATCCCTCCAATGTCTTGCAGATGCTTGTGTGATCCGAGTTTCGATTACATTCCAATATCTCAAGCAGAAAGGAAGCTGGAGAATCAGATGAATTAGTGCTACAACTAAGGTGAAAGTTATATCCTCATCTTATAATTTGAACGTTTTTGTACGTGTATAAGAACAGCATTTACACATATGGTCTGTTTCTCTGTGACAGCTAAATGTACTGTTTGTGCAAGCTATAAGCTGTGCTAATGCAAGTCTTGTAATCAATCAAAACAAAGGGCTTTGGGAAAAATCACAAGATTACAAAATAGTAAAGGATATTACATAAAATTAATGTGATTAGTATTTATATATAAAATATAGAATAAGTGACATGTATTTATTCTGATTGTCAAAACAGTGTCAAACAAACAAACAAACCCTGGGCTTTTTTCTCTTGCAGCTCTCTTGCCTCCCTGTCCGTCCATGAAATGGTTGTGATGGTGGCATTTATGAAAAGTGTGTGAGAATAAAGCTCCCGTGCTCCTCCAACTGCACTGCACACTTCCTCATGGATTCCAGTAATGATGAGGCACTTGATATTATTATCACCAATGTGGTGGCAACCTTCAGGACCAGGTGCCACCTAAACCTGCGCACCATTGCCTTAGAGGGAACCAATGTCATCTATAAGCCAGAAGTAGGGGTAAGGAAGAGTTTCTCTATGTAGTGATTAAAAAAGTTCATATCCATATGTACATTTAATACATACAAAGGTTTATGGTATGGGTCATGTTGTCAGCATTTAATCCCTCTCACCCTTTTTTCATTTTAGAAAGTCTTGATGAAGCTTCGTAAACCCAAGATAACAGCCTCAATTTGGTCCTCAGGGAAAATTATTTGCACTGGAGCAACAAGGTAGACACCCTACACAGAGATCACCCACACTCACACTAACACTAACCATTTGTGAACTGGAGGATTTGACAAAACAAAAACTTCACTCAACTGCACATGACAAATACAAGGATACAAGAATGCAAGGAAGTTTATTTGTCATTACACAACAAGTTATAAATGAAAATTAAATATAACTATAAAATTCAAACATAAAATGAAGTCACTGGTTGCCAAAGAGCCATTAATTTTATCTGGTGAGAGAGATTTTGGTTATGATGGATGCCTTATTGTTTGTGTGGTAATGTTGGCTTCACCTATTGCAGAGGCATTGCATTTGGCCTCACCTTTCATGGATACCATGCTGACATTAGAACAAATCGTTATTACTTGGCCAATCAGACAGCACAGCGATAACCTTGATTGTTGGGGCCTTGTCCCTACAGCTGGTTGATTTCTTAAGGATGCCTACCGCTAGTTGCATGTGTTACATCTCTTTTGCATGTCAGATCCTATACAGCATGCTATGTATCACTGTTATGCTTCTCACTCCTGCTCTCCTCCTTTATTTAGTGAGGATGAGGCAAAGCAGGGTGCTCGCAGGTTAGCACGCTGTCTGCAGAAACTGGGCTTCAAGGTGAGAATAATCACATAGCTGCTGGTTAAAAAACATTAAAAGATATAGAGTTTATATGATTTTTTAATCTCATAATCTTTGTTTGATAATAGTTGAGCTAATGTAGCTAACATACATGTAGCTAATCCTCTGCCATGTGTGCAAATACAGTCAGATTGAAATTGTCATTTACAGTTTATTTTCTCAAGTGTTTAAAAACTACTTTGTGCAGAAATCTGAAAGAGTTATTGCACTATAATATAAATTTAAAGAATCAAATATCTTTTCACTATATTTCAAACCTATGTAAAAATGGAATGCAACAACCTGTAAATATTGACTCAATTAATATGCCAATAACAAGCATGTGATGTGTCTACAGATTTTGAGTGAATGCCTTTCAATGTAATGTGCCTAACAGGATGACATTTAAGGTTCTGTTTGTGCTAAAAAAGCAGAAGTCCTAAGCAATTCTCAAGAAATAAAGTTTGTGCTTGTTAGGTTGTGAACATGACCACATGTCTGTTATCTGATTTGCTGTAGTTAGGTCATGTCCTATGACTCATTAACAAAACAGCAACATGCAAACAGGTCAGCCTGCTTGTTTATCTTGATGTACAATAGATCAGCAGTCTAAGCAACTGCTATTTCAAGTTTATAATTGCTGGGATTAGTACAAAAGATGCTAACCCAAAGGTGAGCTTGCTGAAAAAATGCATAAATCTGAATAGAAGGAGGGTTCTCCTGTTATAAAATGGAATGCAATTAAGAAGACATTGAATATATGTATCTGTGCATGTTTCTGTTGTCTGTTCAGGTGAGGTTTTCAGCCTTCAAAGTTGTGAATGTGCTTGCAGTGTGCTCCATGCCATTTGCAATCCACCTTATAGACTTTACCAAGAACAACCGCCCTATTGCAAGGTAATACAGCACTGTGCAGTGCAGCCACTGTCATCACACTATATAAAATCACCACTGTCCTCAGCAGTCAGACCTGTCTGGGTTGGGCAGTATCTAAAAAATATTTTAAAAAAAAATAAAGATAACTGCCACAGTTACTTCTAACTGTTGGTTATATTTGTTTCAATTTGTCTGTGACACATTAACACATGTATTTGAAATAAACATATAATGTCTTTTTTATTGTACAATGTTCAATATTTGCAGGGATGGAATGACCTCTAGTGGTGGGAGAACTGCACTTAGGCAGCATACAGAAAGAGGGTGGTGGTGTAGCCAGATTCCTATTCACTTGTTTTGAAAGACAACAAATTAAGCACTGGCATATGACATTTTGTAAAACACTCTTAAAGCTGTACATGTACTTGTTTTCAGATTAGGGCCCAAATATATATCAAATTATTTTAAAAACACAATATGGCAAGTACAGTATTCAAACACTAGGAGCATCAATTTTTGGATAAAGGTAAAATGTATCAAAACATGCTGTTACAAATGGAGTATTGTCGTTCAACAGAGATGCCCTAGTCTACAAGTCATTGGCCTTACATAATTGTTTGTTTGGTACAAAGACCAGCATAAAATTCACATCATTATAATTTTATGTCTCCACACCAATGACAGCAACAACCGGAGGTGTTACATGTTTTTAGGTAGTACTTCCATCTGTACTGTTCTTGTGAGTGTAATATTACAAGAATGACCCAAGGGAATTACATCAAATTTGGCACAAACATCCACTTGTGTTCAAGGATAAACAGATTAGATTTTGTTGTTCAAAGGTCAATGTGACCTCACAAAACATGTTCTCTGCCATAACTCATGAATTTATATATGAGTTATGTCAAAATTCACGAAAATGACCTTAAGAAAAAAATGATTAAGCAATTTAATGTTTCAGTAAATTACAAAATCAAATGTAATTATCTCTTGTACTTAGTGTTCCACAAAAACACAGGAACAGAAGGGAAATATAATATGAAATACAGTATGATTTTCTGCTCACACTGTTCAGTCCAGTTTAAAGGCCTTTGGTGTGACCATATGTCACTGTGTGTTTGTCAGCTATGAACCAGAGCTCCATCCTGCTGCCACGTACAGGATCAAACAACTCAAGGCCACTATACAGGTGTTCTCTACGGGCAGCATCACAGTTACAGGTATTTCCCACTTGCATGCCTACACACATAAACAGTCTCTAACCTCCTTTACATACAGCTAGAGGGCACACCAGCTTAAGGGATTGAGGTCACATTGTTTTGCGCTTTATAGTCCATTACAACCAGAAAAGCGGTTTGTAAATAATCCAATTCCTCAAGGAATTTTACTCGAGTGAAATAATTTATGCCCTCTTTGTACGTTATGCCCTCCTTATTTGTAATGCCCTGCATTAGGCTCAACTTAACCTGAACAAGGAAGAAAATGTTTTTTCAATTTATGTTTTGACCATTTTCTGGCATCTGAGGCTCTTTGTATGTGGGGTTAATGCTATTTCTGTTTAGTTGTACCAAAAACTTATTTTCAGTGCTCTCACCCCACACTCTACCCTTTCTGTCCTGCCACACAGGACCAAACGTGCAGAACGTGGCCACAGCCGTTGAGCAGGTCTACCCGCTTCTGTTTGAGTGTCAAAAACCCCTCTGCAAAAGTTGAAGACTCAAGAAAGGCAGAGAAAGAGGAGTCACGTCTTTTATTTGTTTGTTACAAATAAGGAAGCACCTTATCCTTGGCTTAATTTGCTTGAATTTTTTTTCATTACATGGCAACGGCCACAAACTTCTAACAAGATCAGTGGACTGGACATCACCTCGATTTTTATACAATACTCAACAATCCCTAGTTGGAGTCTTAAAATGTTCTTCTTACAAACTTCAATTGTTGTTGTGCATTCTGTGACTTGTGTGATTTTAACAGCCTAAACTTGCAAGTAAGGCTTTTAAAGTTCAGCAAAAACTGCTCCTGGAAACTGCACTGCGACTGAACGAGGTGGAAGTTACCAGCTTTCATTCTTGTTTTGTTATGTGTTTTTTTGCCCTGGGTGTTTTCACATGGACACAGAAAAAATCTGTTTCAGCCAGCCTGACCGCTTTAATGCTTAGCAATGGTGACTCTTGACAGACTCAGTGTGTAAACACTGAGAGGACTCACCTTTTTTACACTAAGTACAACAAGTTGTGCTGTTGGCCATTTTCTCTTTCCTCCGTCCATAACTCATTTGTGCATGCGTTGACGCAAAGACAAGTTGTCCACTGTTGTATACATGTACATGAAGTGAGAGCAGGTCCCAGTGCAGATACACAGATCCACTCACGATATGCATTAACCTCTGATTTAATTGTTGGTGTCTCACATTTTCTTACTTTGTTTGGTTGTTAGTTCACAATAAATTCGTTCTTAACTGTGGCATTGGATTGAAATGCACACACATTAAGTGATTCCTGTTCTTGTAATTTCTTAATAGTTTTAAACACAAGGCACAAGTCACATTTTATTTAATTGTTTTTCTAGGCTTGGGCAATGTACAGAACAAGACTAATGTCCTAAATGTTTAGGAATGTATGAAAATCTTTAAAGGGTTTAGGTATGTTTAATGTTTTTGGGGTGTGGTTGAGCCACAGACTCCTCATTCGCTTTCATGTAACACAACTACTGTTGTGTTAAGGCTTTGGTGGTACTGAGGCAAGGCGAGACGTTTAATATTAGCTTTTTAGCAGGCAGTGAAGTTAAAAGTTTGAAATTGCTGTAAGGGGGCAGGACAGAAACCGGAAAAAATTGAATAAGAACTCATAATTAATGCAGCCACTCAAAAAATGTAAGGCAGTCAGGTGAGCACTGTCACCGTCAAGAAGTTTGGGGATTCATTTGTGAGTTTATGAAGCCACAGAAGACCATTAGCCGTGTTCAAAATGGCCATGCTTGAAGCATCAGCAAGTACCTGAACTGTCTAAAAAATACTCTTTGAAAAAACACAATTCTCTCAATAAGCAGTGGTGTATGACCTATTGAGAGAAAGTATATGTATTTACATATAACAGACATTTGATGGAAAATATGATGGAAACATGTTGTGTAAGTATATAGGATGGACTTTTGGAACCAGTGTCAACTGAAGATTTGTGACAGAATTTTTTGTATTTTGTATAAAAATAAAAGTTAATGATAAAAGAGGACCACTGTGTTTTAGTACTTTCATCAATTCCTGTCTTCATGTGTGTCTGGATTACAGGTGGAGTGAAGCCGTTTCAGTTTTATATGATTCTCCAGGATTTCATTTTTTCAGAATTTCCAAATGCATTTTTCCAACATGAACAAAATAAGGATGTGTATCAAAATACAGATTTAAAAATGTACAGTTTTAATTGTGAACAGATCCAAACGTCATTCTTGCAATAAAACATTTTAAGACACACTTATTATTCAACCAAGTCTGATTTTGGCATCACTGACTAAAGTAGAAAAAGACTGAGACTCATCACCATGTTGATACACTGTGCCCTCTGGCATGACTGGAATGAAAGGTCTGAGCATTGTAAGTGTTAGTAAGTTACCTATGACAGAGAGCACCTTTGCTTGCAGCCCAGCAAAGACCCAAACAATATTATTTTCAAAGTCATTTGAAGTTATCGGATTGATTAGTGTTGGATATCCTCATGACTATCTTAAGCCAGTCTTTTGTAAAAGTTCATCACAACAGCAGGTCGAAATGGAAAAGAACTCAAGGAATACAGGCTGGTGGGGGGTTATTTTATCCTGAAGTTTATAGAAAATGTCCCTTTCTGCATAATTAGAGCTATACTCTTTATTAAGGGGGGAAGTAAGGAAATAAAGGAATAAGGTAAATATTATATAATCACATTCACTCTCCATTACTGACCTTTCGTTACCACTCTTGGACATGCTAGAGGGAACCCTGAGCAATCCTCATCTAAGCAAAATTCACAGGTCCATAATTTAATTTCTGTATGTGTAGTTGCCACCCTCCCTGCTTTTTGCATCCTTCGCATACAGTATGTAGCTAAAAGGAACTGATCGATGTGGGCAACATGTACAAGTTCTACCCCAAATTCTTTTCAGCTAACATATCTCCCTTGGATTCTTGCTCTTCACTGTCAACCCTGTGAGATGTTCATCTGTGGCCTGTCAAAGGAGTCAGACATCTGCTGGAATCTCTGTGGACGGGCAGCTGCTGATCAGGCTGCTATGTGGCTGAACCTGCCTGCAGAGCCTCCTCTCAAAATGCTTCCTGATAAAGCAGAGAAAGGAGAGATAGACATTTGAGAATCAAGTTTCATAAACTACAACTTACTGGATAAAGTGATTAAATTAAGGTGATGTGTACTATGCCACTCACTTTTCAGCCAGTTCTTTTGATATCTCCTCCAGTGTGCGACCTTTGGTCTCAGGTATACAGAGGAAGACAAACACCAGGAGAACAAAGCTCATTGCAGCATAGAGGAACATCATGTTAGGAACACCAATCTTTTCTAGAGGAAGATAAAACAGCAAATAAATGCATCTTATTTCTACACAAATCCTCAGTGAGCATGTTTGTTTTACTTGCAATAATCTACTTGGTCTGCTCCAGTTGTGATTAAGTTAAAAAGCACCTGACGACAAAGAATGATTGGCAAACTATGCATATCCTGTAATGACACTGACTTACACTTCAGTGCCAAAAAAAAACGCCCCCCAAAAAAGGCACACTTCAAAAGAATCCAAATTTGAATAGCAGCTGTTTAAGATGTAGTCTTCCTTTTATGTTACAGTATTATTACACCAACAGTTTGACAGTCTGACTGATCAGCAGGATGAACAAGGTGACATAAGAGAGTTGCTGCTTTTCCTTTTTTTTCAGGAAGAAAACACATGAAATGTGTTTACTATTATGAAACCTCTGGATGTAAACAGCGTAGAGTTTGATGGCTGTTGTCACAAACATGACAAACATTTATCTTTTTTTGAATAAAGCTGTGATGTGGTTTAAGCTTGAACCTGCAATTATTAAAATAATGCCAATAATGCAGAAGAACAAACCTGTAACTGTGAGGAAGGTCATGGAGATGAGCAGGTTAGTGGCCCAGTTTACAGCCGACACCACAGACACAGCTCTGCCTCTGACCCCCATCGGAAAAATCTCACTCAGAACCACATATGCCACTGGAAAGGAAACAAAGAAGACAAGTAGACAAGAACGTAAGTGGCCACAGTTGATAAATATTAGCACTGCATACAAACAGTATGAGGCAGATTAGCTTGGTACAAGTTTGACATTTTACAGTTACGTGTGGAGAGTTGCAAGCCATAAGTCAGGGTTCACACTGCTTTATCTGGGAAACTAAAGTGTGTAAATCTTTACCTTACCTACAACCTAAGCTAGCCTAGTTACTGTATGATAACAAGTGTTGTACTTTGTGCTCTGCATTATAACATGTTTCAGCTGCAACCAAAAGAACAAATTTAGCTGCAAAAACTGTCTTAACATACTTGAAATTACTGAAATGCGATTCTTCTTTTAAAGATAAATGGCCTGTGAGTGTCTTGAGGGGTAAATACTTTCAAAATCACCAGTAACCTGTTCTTAATTTGTGTGCAGGTGTGTGCAAGACAGTAGGTAAATAAAACTGAATGAATGGGTGCTTACTTGGCCCCAGGCTAATGGAGAAGGCTGCGACATACACCAGCAGGCTGATCAATGATGCCATCTTCAGTGTGGAAGACACTCCAGTCACATCATCCTCTAAACTAGTCCCCGGTGCTACCTCACCATTCCATTGGCTGGAGAGGTGAGTGGAAATAATGTCACTGTTGTCAAAGTCTAAAGTGGTTCTGTTTAAATCCCACTGTGTATGTGTGTAGTTTAGTGCAGTCTGACTTTTACACAGGCTGGTGAGGTGAGTGTGGCTTTGCAACGTCAGTGCACCGAGTGCAACTAGTGACATCCCCATTGCGATGGCACCCACACACAAAAAGCTCTTTGGTCCTATGCGGTCGACCAACAACACAGCTGGGATGGTGAAGACTACTTTCACTACTCCAAAGCCTGTGGAGGCCAAGGTCGCTGCGGCGTCACTGTTGAAGCCTACGCTGCGGAGAAGTGGTGAAGCATACGAGAGGAGGTTTGGTTGACCAGTAGCCTGCTGAAGGAAGACTAAGGCCACACCTGTTAGCAGCCGTGAACGCAAGTTGGCTTTGGAACTGAACAACTCCCAGAAACTATGCTCAGATTCCTCTTTAAGTCCTGCCTGGATGTCCCTGAGCTCTGTTTCCACATGCTCCTGACCATTACCTCTCATTTTGGCCAGCACTGTCCTGGCCTTCTCCACTTTACCCTGAGCAACAAGGAAGCGTGGACTGGGTGGAAGGAACAAGAGAATACTGATCTGCAGCAGTGCTGGGGGGATTACAAGTCCAAATGTATATGTCCAACCATAGGGCATAGTAGCAAAGGCATAGCTGCAGCTAAATCCCAGCATTACACCCACAACCAACATCAGCTCATACAGCGTCACCAGCAGACCCCTCCTCTCCCTTGGTGAGATCTCTGCAATATAAAGACATGCTCCCGTCCCTGACAGTGACGTTCCCATGCCAACTATAACGCGGCCCACTGTGAATGAAACAAGTGAGGTCATAGTGATGAGCAAAACACTCCCTCCAATCACCAGGGCGGCGCTTAGGAACAAAGAGCAGCGGCGGCCATAGCGATCCAGAATGGGACCTCCAGCCAGGCAGATGAGGAGAGCGCCGAGCAGGTGGGAGCTGACAAGCAGTTCCTGTTCCCGGCAGGAGAGAGAGAGGAGGTCCCGCAGCTGCAGCAGGACTCCAGAGGTCAGGCCCATCTCATAGCCCAGCATCAGGCCGCTCAGAGAGGCCGCCATAGCTGCTACCAACACCAGCCAGCTGCAGCCTGGAGAGAGGGACAGACACACAGAGAATATATCAAGAGCTACTAACCACTACAGGCTTGGTCCTATGGTCCATTCTAAAGAACTAAGATTTAACCTGTAAGAATATATTAAGAGCAAAATAGTGTTGTGTATGAATTTTTGAAATTAACAATGATATACAGGGTATTATTATATTCAAAACTTACACAACTTTTGGATTCAGGATTCTGGATTTTAGACATGACCAGAGATAACACAACCACAGACAAAACTGACATGTGATATAAAAGTAGAGTAGTTAAGCCAAGAACTTAAGATGCATAAATATTAAACCTAGAAGTTAAAAATACACTAAATTGACTAAACAACATGATTTGATAAACAGCATCTGGAGCCTTTGAACCTGCCCACACTAAGGCTCATGTGGACCGTGCAGGTGATGACAGTTAAAGATTATAAATGTCAAACTAAGTTTGGACATTTTTACTTGACACATCAAAAACTTGCTTTTGCATTGTCAATTATATGTCAGAGATTACTCATTAGCCTCAGGTGATCTGGTTAAAGATGTTTATCAAAGTGACAAACACAATGTGTTGTGGCTTGTCTGGCTTTACAGCATGGTGAGCTTTTAGGTAAATTTTCTTCCTGGTTCTGTAGAAACCTGTGTTGTTTTTATGGGCTAGTTTTAGCATGCAAAACTTAAGGAGTTAGTGACTGAGGTGTTTTTTTTAGTTTGTTTTGTTTTGTTTTTTGCAACTATAAGTACCAATGTCTAAAAAACACTATATGTAGGAGCTAAATCTGACCTTCTTGCTAAACTGAGTAAAGTGTGAAAGTAAGTACAGGGTCAGTGTCATGCTTAAACAGAGCTTTTGTCATGAGGAAGTCATGAGGAAGATGATCAGGTTGAAGCATTATGTCAGCAAGCGTCTACAGTAGTGAAGTGTGAAAGAGCAACCCATGAGGGGTCATCATGTTATGTAACTGACCCCACATTCTGACCTCCCCTGAGTGGGTCCATCAAGACAACTATTTGTTACTTCTAGTCACCAGACATGTACTGTGTTCATGTTTACATTTTTAAAGCAACAGAGGGTAAATGTGTTTATGTTTACATTTTTAAAGCAACAGAGGGTAACACGTGCAGTTGCTGTTAACAAAAGTATGATAATCTCACTAAAAATCACTGTTTCCAAAATATAAAATATATTACATATTATTGCATCCATCCCATGTCATAACAAGAAACTCAGATAACAAACCTTCAGTTAAAGAAATGAGTAACAGAGAATGAGAACTGGTATCATCCATCAGAGGAGATATTGTATGTGCAAGAATATCATTGGTTAAGATACAAAAAATGCTTCACGAGATGCTTAGACGGGGGGCGCCAAGGTGAAGTAAAAATATTAAGTAATTCATTGTTAGCAGAACTTGGGAAAACAGCCATTACACGTTGTGCAAGCAAAGGTTGTCAGTGATGACACGATTTCAAAAACTGTGTCCAATAAGTATTGGCAATCTTTCTCCTTGTAGGTTTCCCCCAATCACAAAATCGCTTTCACAGTGCTGACTGTGTAGAGTTAGGGGTTGGAGGTTCACAAGAAAAATGCTGAAATGCGGAAAAAGTGCTGAAAAAATGCTGTGTGTGTGCGTGCGTGTGTTAAGCCTTTATACATTGCCATACATATCACTGTGAGCTAACAGACGTGTTATCATCACAACGGGAAAGATAGGAAAAAAGAAAAAAAAACTGATGAGCTTAGCATGAGGACAATGATGCTTTTTTTAACACACACACACACACACACACACACACACATATATATACAAGAAATTAATTGAAAGTGATCTTCATATGAGCAGACATATCATTTCATTGCTTCACTATTCTACTTATGTATTGTCATTGACTTTAATGTCATTTTTCCTTTAACAGCTTTGAATAAAGGACACTGTACTTGAATTGTTATTATTTAAATCTGCTACTTCCATCGTCCTGACAAACATGCTAGTGACAATTTTTCCTTTTTGTTCTAATCTGAGTATTATGGCGCAACATGCAAGATAAACAGAGATGCAGCTGCAAACTGCGGGGTCCTATGAGTCCTATAGGGTTTTTAGAGACTATTGCACTGCATCCCCTCCCTTTATTGTTCTTTTGTGGCATTATATAATAGAATTATTTAATATGTTAAACTGTACTTCCTGTTTGAAAGGCTTTCCGGTACAGCGCATTTGGCTTGTTGCTATCTTCCTAAAACATTCATATATGTCAGGTATAAAGATTTTTATCAGCACAATATGAATGCAGTGTTATATGAGTAATGTAGGCATAATACTCTAGTAATTTTTACTACCAACATTCAAATTGGCATTGGATAACTCTGATACTTAAACTCAAAGCTGGCTCCAGGATAGATGCTTGATACCTTGATACTTTACTTTGTTGGAATGAGTAGAATCACAATTTCACTGTCTAATGATGACAGGAACACAACATTTCTTTTAAGTATAAGTTGGGAAATTTATTCACTAGCAACTTTAACACAATCTATGGCTGATCTCAGTGCCATTTTTCTTTTTTTTTGAGTTGTTCATTTCCAGCCATAAGCCAAACTCTCAATAGAAGTCTTTACATCAGTCCAAGTTCTGGATTTGAAGAGTTATCTGGATAACTCAATACAACGGCCACTTGGAAAAGGTCAGCATTTAGTAATATACTGGTTTTAGTGTATTCAACTTAAATGTTTATTGGGACATAATGGTGTCAGCACTGAGAAGGTATTTAGTTAGGATTTGCCCATTTGTACTTGAATTAAGCAAATACACCTTCACCAAACATCCAAATAAAGAAACCTTTACACAAAACATTGACACATTAAACCTATGGCTATGACTTGCCTTCACATGAAAAAAGTCTAACATCAGACAGAATTATCATTTTGTTACACTTCATTTCCATCATCTTAAGATGGGGCAGGAAGGAACAATGTGTTATTATGTGCTGAAAAATTATAACTGTGTGTACCTGGGACTATGAGGGAGGTCAGTTTCTTCGACTCACAGGAGGGGCTGACAGGGAGGTAACAGGTCATCTTCTTAATCTCACTATTGGCGTCCATTCTCAAAAACCTCTGACAGCAGGCCTGGGTAAAATAGATTCAAACAAATGAGCAAACAACCAAACATTTTATATATCCCTCTAATTTTACACAAAAACAAATACGACGCTGAAATATTTCTTCACCCAGGAGGACTTTGCAGAGTAACACTGATTCAAGACAGTCCTGAGCTGTGCATCCACAGGTTTGTCCAACTCCCCAGTTCTTTGGTAACAAATCATATATGATATATTTATTTCATCTGACTGGAGTGTTATTTGAAAGTTTTTACTGCTAGTGATGACATGATTTTTTGTAGTTTAGGAACTAATAAAAAATGTTAATCATAGGACTATGGCAAAGTATATCTTTATTTTATAACAATAAACATGAACTTTTTGCTTATTAAAAGGATACAGTGTTCTTCAATACAAACTGTTGTATTAACACAAGCACATTAAAGATTGTGCAGTGTACAGCACTTTGGGTTAAATCAGAACTATCTGATTTATTTAAGTTGATAAGATAACAAATCTGACCAGACATTTGATGCTTGCTCTCAGAATATGGCAACCGAAAAAGTACTGCAGTTTTATGCAAAGCCCTAATCAGCAGAAGTTTCAATTATTTATTTTTTTTTTGGCAGCCTGCGTGTCCTAAGACACTGAATAATGGTTTATGCAAAGAAAACAGACAGTGTGCACCTCACCTTATACACCAACATTAGGACCTAATTATTGACATAAAATGGCTTAATAAACTATATCATAAACTTTATGCAATAAATTAAGACCAGCTAACATATCCAACAGTTGAGGCCGATTTTACTTCCTCTAAAACAAGATGACAACACCGGTTCTCCTTTTTCCTTTTGACAGTCCTGCAGTCCTGGGTTAACCTTAAGCCAAATGATTCCAAATGATTCCATTTGGTGTCCCTAGTTACAAACGGGCTTCCAAGTAAAAGTCCTGTCATAAATACCAATTACGTTAAGCCATCAATGGACAATGGCAGCTGTTTCTGTGACATGGAGAAGTGAATTTGTAGAACTTAGGTTTTTTATTTTGATGACTGTCTATGGCTAATGGAAATGTTTACCACAAATTATTTCCTGGTTGCAACCTTAAAAGTGCACTATGCAGAACTTGCAATATCATTTTATGGTGATGACAATTCGAATATGTAACGTTAATGATTGTTGAACGAAACTTCTCCTCCTGTGTTTTTTTTTTTTTTTTGCTGGCACCTCAAATGAACTAAACGAATTTGTCTACAAGGTTGTAAGTAATTCTGGGGAGGCTAGAATCCAAAGACCACCACGAAAAACACCGTGTGCATGCAGTTGTAGCTAAGTTAGTCAGCGAGTTTCTTTAACCCAATGTCTTGACTTGCCACACTATTTACATGCAAATTAAGGTGGTTTCACTATCAAGATTCTACCAAATATAAACAATGTTTCAGCAGTATTAAAGGATATATGCAGTGACATTGCCCTACCTGATACTCGGCTCACGTTTCTGTTGTTAACTCAGAGTCGGTACCGACGGTCCATTCAGTCTCTTGAGATTTTCTCCCAACTCCTCTCGCGTCAGTGCACGCACGCACGCAACTTGTTTTGGTAAAACACTTGCGTAGCCCCGCCCATGCCTTCCTGGAACCAATAGAAAACGTGGGTTCAGCCGGAGAACGCCCAACGTGAAATACGATTGGCTCAAACTCCTCTACTAGAGGGCCTAATTACTTAAAATGAAACAAATCCCTGTTTGCTAATATTTACCGACCGTTGCAGGTTATAAATAGTTAATAAAGCTTGCAACTCTCTGAATCTATCTGCGCTTTTTTATGACTTCCAGTTGTAGCCTAGGTTGTTATGAAAGTTTTTTGTTATGATTGGCAGTATTAAATAACTTGCAATAAGTTACACCTGAATCAATAATGCTCTTTCTCTCATACCGCATAAAAAAACAAATGGGGCGATCACCTGCTGCTTTGCTCGATTCTCATGTCCTATTTCTACGAATGCAGCCGGACTGAGCTGTCACACCTGCCCTGCTGACTCACAGCTGACAGAATGTAGCCTTATGTGCCTGCAGTCAGTACTTGGCCTAGTTTTCAAGTGATACATTTAGATGTCCAGTCTGCCTATAGAATCCAAAGTTTGAACTGTTTTTAACCAATGTCATTTGAGCTTCACAGTGTGTGTGTGTGTGTGTGCGCGCGCGCGTCTGTGTGTGTATGGGTGTGCCATCACACGTGTTATGTAATTACTCAGTTACCAAGATAATTATGGGTGGCCTAAATGTTGGAGGCTAGCCTTCACTAGAGCATGTCAGGTGACAAGGTAACGTGATTTTTATCAATGGATCCTATTATATAATTTATTGAGTTGTTAACAAATCAACATTTCTCAAATCACAGATTTCTTATCTAGTTTGGTATTTAATGTCTCACTGACCTGTAGTTTCATAATTTTTACAGAAGATCATTCACATGGCACATCAAAATAATCTCAGTTCAACATTGCTTTAGCACTTTGTTTACAAGGCTTTTCTTTTCTAGATTCAAGGCAGTCATCTTTCTGATGGTTTAGTCTATTCTGATAAACAATGTGAAATTGCATTGTCTTATTAAACAAGAGGTTTGGTCTGAAAGCAAGAAAAATATTAGAACCAGCAGACACACCTTTTGATAGTCTAAAGGGCAAATTGCATTATGTTGGTTTTGCAAATAAAAAAGAAGTTAATCAACAGGTTTCCTATTATTTGAGTAGTCAGTGGTATTCAGATCCTTAATTTGCAAAAGTATGGCAGTCCCACAGTGTAAAAATAATCAACTGTAAGTACAACTCTTTCATTTAAAAGTGTCCTCAGTTACTGATAATAAAAAATCCAATGTTAGGCACTCATTAGGCAACAGAATAGTGGTGACAGATAGAGTTTGCTATATATTGAGATGCTGATTCATACCTAATTCAAATTTTACTGTGTAGTAGCTGGAGCTAAAGCTAAATCTGATACTTTATACACTATTGCATCATTAAATCTGAAAAATGCATCAGATTTTATTAACTCACCTAATGTTTTGTATCTAGATAAGCTTGCTCTGCAAGCTTATAAGTAATTATGGAGGCGTGATAAATGTATTATTTCCCTGTGATAGTCTGTTGGAGTGGAAGTATAAAGCATCAGAAAATGTAAATATGCAGGTAATTCACTAGTGTGTGGAATAATGTTGGGTAAATGTGCTAACCTACATTATGCTGTTTTAATAACTACAGTTTTTAAATGTGTGGGAGGTATTAGATCCTCAAGAGAATTTATGGGTCCAATGAAGATGGTTCTTTTCCACAATTAAATATTCTGAGGAAGAAGAAAGCATGATTGCACATTTGCACTAAAAAGTGGACACACATTTTAACAAGATGACAAATGAAGACATCAGCTGACTAAATAATGTGTCTGCTTAGGATATCAATTCAAGCCACTGTCCTCATAGTTTTTTACAGTGGAAGACAAGGATAATTCAGGCACATCCAGACCAGTGTCATCAGCAAGCTTTTTCAGCCTCATAGAGACAGGACAGTAGATGATAATCCATGTATATAGAAAAATAATCAATGTCACTTTCAGCACACAATTTGGACTTTATGAGTGTTGAACATCTGTGTATAACTATCTTGGGAAGAATGGGTCCCTATTAAAATGCTGTGATTACAAGGTTATTTTGTTGATATGCAGGTTTTTCTGACGAAGGGAAGGAAAATAGCACCATCGTGTGGAACTCCTGTTATACTACATCAAGTATTGTAATTGTATTCAACCAAGGAACCTGCTAGAGGTTATTAAGAAAATGTTTTACGTAATTTTACCAAAAGCAGAATCTGTTTGGTTAGAATCTGTCAGTGGCTACATATTTAGCCATGAATTGTGAAGTTTCTGCAGTGAAAAAAATTGTTGATACTGTACTTTATTTTGATTCTAACACAATTGCACTTAATAACAGGCGGTTGAATCCTACATTTTCCTGAGCCTAAGTAACTTTTTCAAGTAGCTGCTTTTTTTTGCAAAAGATAAACTATGTGATTGTATGTCTAACAGCACCAAAGCACTGAATCAGAAATAAAATCATAATGCTTTTGCTGTCTGCTCTAATGGTTCTTTCAGAAAATGTCAGAGTGCTGGAGCGTCAGACTCCAGTCATTATAAAAGTAAATGTCACAGTGTAATGATAGCAACCAACGCTCCCATCATTAGGCTCTGCTGCTAGAGAGGCCAGAAGCATCATACCCAGACTGAAAGTTGGTCCCAGTGTTCTAGAAGAAGAGTTTAGAAAAAGGTCAGTTCTATACACTGCAGCATAAAGACAGATTATTTCTGGATTAAAATAAGAAAAAAATAATCTAAAAATATAAAATTTAACACAAGTTTAAAGAAGCAATGACAGCAAATAGCACACTTGCCTGATGTCAGATCACATAATGATCAGCAACAGTAAACATCATTATTGGCCCAAACTGTATAAAAGTGACGTATAAACTTCAGCTTTTAATGTATTTGTTTTGATTCTAAGTTTAAGTGTCTTGTGTCATGGAGGCTTGTCTGTTTTTGTGCATGGATGTGACCCTATAAAAAATTTTAGGATGCTACAACTCAATATTTTATCCTTTAGACTGAGTGCCTTACAGTTTTACCATTACCTGACCTGGATTCATGGTTCTTCTTGTAGAAAGTGTTTTTAAGAGAGTGTGTAAGCATTTTTATTTTCAATTAACTAACACGTCACTATTTGAATCCTGTTCTCCTTTCGTCACCCTCATTAACTACCACTGAGTTAAGAGTCACTGGCAGAAAACTCATCCCACCAATAGAAACATTTGCTGCTGTGACTCACCTCATCCTCACTGTCGTCCTCAGCAACTTCTTCATGCTGGTTTCCGTCCAAGACAACCTCGACACTTGTACCAGCATCTTCAGCTTGATGATTGTTATTGCCATCATCATCATTGTTGTCAACATTATTAATGCTGACTAAATAATAAGATAAAAAATTATAGTGTTGTCATCATTGTCATCATCATCAGAGTCATGCTGGTCCTCTTCATCTGAAAATTGCCTTTAAATGGACATGATTATCTCTAGTCCAAAAAATATATGAAGAATAAATATAAAAAATTTGATGTTTGCCTTCCCATTAAAAGTTTTTCCTGATGTTTCCCTTCTTTTTCAGTATGACACATCACATTGTGCCTCAGCCTAATATCAAATATCAAATTGAACATACATTTACGTCAGACAAAGTTTGAGTTTTCCAACCACAGCAGCAGGTGGCAGTCTCTGACTATAGCTGAGCAGATTCAGAAATACTGTAGCAGCTTCTCTGCCCAGTACAATTTCACAAAAGACAGAGACTACAGAACATGAGAAAAACTAATCACGATTGCACAATGGTCTGATAATAACAAGATACAGAAGCTTATAGATTTTGTTGATTTTGCTACCTCTGTTATTGGGGTTGATAGGCGATTTGTTGTAGCTCTGTTTTCCCATTTCAAGAGCCAAAACAAACAGACAATAATTGAGATAATGATGGTAAACATTTGTGTTTATGTAGTAACTAGGCATTGACAGAGTCCAATGGAAAGTAGAGATTTAAACACATGCTAGCAATATGTTAGTAGTTTTTTTATATTACATTAATATTTATACCATATTTATATTAATAGCAGCAAAAGATGCTATCTCTGTAACTCTGTATCTGTAACTCTTGACATTTGCCAATGCTGGCTGGACAAGTCCAGACAGTTCAAAAACTTTATCGGTTTCCACATAGACACTTTCCCTGCAGTCCTCTGATAATGCAAATCCTTCTTTTATCACTTTACCCCCTCTCTGGGAAATTGTGAGGTCTATGGTCGACCTCACAATAACCCCATGGATCTGACATCCCGTGTCCTCCTTTAAGACTCTCCAGCACTCTAAGTTGACCGTGTACTCACCCTGACCTCCAGTAGAAGGACACCCTCCCTCATCAATACACTGCCCTGCTGTAGTCACAGCTGAATTATCATTCATACACTTTCAGCTTTTGCAACAGAAATCAATGCTGCTCTCTGTGAAGCTGCTCTGCTGAACTTGGGTCATTAATATCTTTCGACCTAGAGTGGCCTTATCGGTCAATAATTTGCCCGCAAACGGATCTGTCCTCACACACACACACACACACACACACACACACACACACACACACACACACACACACACACATACTGGGACGTCACCATCATCGTTGTGTAAGGTTGCTGACGCATGTAAGGGACCAAAGTCCATTCTGCAGTAATCTGGGACGTCTGGCAGTGGTCAGTGGCTCAAATAATTTTTTTTAACAAACCCTGGTAAATGTTTGCCGTTTGATTTTCATTTTCTACATTTTTTTTGTTTATTCTACAATTTAATTATTTTATTCAGTGTGGAAAGTGTTGGCTATTTACTGGCAATGTCTGAGCAAGATTACATAAAAAACATCCGCAGACCTAATAATCAATACAATGAAGCAATTCCACGAACATGTAGTCAATTTACCAATAATTAATATATGATCTTGTAAGGTGTAATAAAGTTAAACTTTTATTGCAAACCAAACATGGTCACATAAATCTTAAACAATTTTACAATTTACAGTACATTTAACATGAATCGTTACATATACATATTTAAGCATACCTTTAGTCATTTTTCAATATACATTAAAACTAGCACACATGACTCCAAATATACAAACAAACTTAAATACCGTCAAACTGCATTACAGCAATATTAAAATGGAATGTTCAGTTTCGATGTCGTCAGCTCGGCTGTAGGCCGCCATTACATTATTGTGAGGCGAATGGAAGACTAATATGAGGGGGACACAGTTGGCAAGCAGAACTACGCAAACACTTCTCAAAGCATCACTCTCTTTCTCACCTAGCAGCAGTGCTCTCTCCTTCTCTCTCTCTCTCTATCAGCATTACCATTACTGTTTTATGTGCAAATGAAGAAATGAAACATCGTTTGAGTTCCTACGTCTCATGTGTTAAAGACAAAACAGTTGTTTCTACTCAGAGCTACATCTTTCCTCTCTGGTGACTTGGATAAAAAATAAAACAGCTCCTCTCGCCTGCAGTCAGGCGTGAGACACAGTGACATTAAGGTTGACAAAGACAAACCCAAAAAGATGTGAGTTCTGATGGAGAGAAAAAAAAATTAAAGGCACATTTGAGAGAAAACAAAATATATCCCCCTCTGTAACATTCAGCTTCAAATAACTCCCTTTTCAAACACACTTAGAGCAAATGAGAAGAACCTAAAGCACCAAAATGAATGCCATTTCCAAGCTACTTCAACACAACAGGCAGGTCCCTTTGGGTGGTCAGACAGAATCTCAAAAGAGGGAAGATGTTTCGCTACATAGATGGAGATGGAAAATCCTTTTCAGGGGTCGCAGAGTACGATCCAGCCTTCTTCTTTTGAGAAAAGGTGGAAGTTGTTGTGTGTGCTTGTCAGTTGTGGCTTCAGGGTCTTCGGAGGCGGGCTTAAGCTGCCTGAGTTATGTGCAAAGGACCACCACTATCTGGTAAAAGACTGGGAAAGGCTGCGGTGTGTGTCTGTCGTGGAAGGTTGAAGAATTTGTGCGTTGGTAAATCAGGGTAAGATGGAGCTTTACAACCCCGGTGAGTCATTTAACTATGGCAGACGTCCTCTTGTGGCAAGTCTTTTAAGATGGATTCAAGAGTTGGGGAGATTATGGCAAGTACACGTGTGTGAACTCTTTGCAAATGCAGAGTTGTCGCAGGGGTCGGTACCCATCACCCTGATGGGAAATGTAAGGTGGGATCAAGATGCAAGTTCATGGATGTGGCACAGTTCAAGTCTGAGTTGGTGTCCATGTCGAGTGCCTGTGTTTAATCCTATAGGTAGGAGTCCATAGATGGGGCGTAGGAGAAGCCCACAAAGGCTTCAGCCGCCTCTTTGATGCTGGCTGTGACGAGTGCACTGTCTGGGGAACAGCCAATGGAGCTGGGCACCGGCTCATCTGTGAACTCCGGATCAAAGTGTCGCAGGTCGTTAGGTCCCGTCTGAGAGGGGGAAGGAGAAGGGAGACGGAGGATTAGTCAGGCTGTAATAGTCAGAATACCTTGCCTAAATTGGAAATGTTATAATTCACAGAGAGGATGTTCCGTTCCCTTGATCTCATTATGTAAATGTAAATACTGAGTCTGAGGAACTTGGCTGCAGGTTGAAGACTGTAAAAAGTCATGAACCTGCCATCATCAGAACTTGTATAAGTAACAAAAAGGAAACATACCACGTTGGGGTTGAATGGAGGGGTGATCTTCTTGGCGTTGAGGTCGTCCCAGTTGATGGGGGAAAAGAATATGTGGTTCTTGATTTCAATCTGTGAAAAGACACAAATGAAGGGTAATTAAATTATGTTCTAAAATGCAAGTATTCATTATCAATACAAACTTGTAACACATAAGTGGACACTTACAAAGTCCTCTGTGCAGCCCAGCCTCTTGGTCCGGTCTTTCTGCAGCAAACCCTCCAGCAGGTGTCTGGCTGCATTGGAAATGTTGGGTTTCAGCTGCAGCGGCTTGTTCAGGATGTTGTCGTACATCTCCGCTGTGTTACGGCTGTAGAACGGAGGCTGGAGAGGGACAAAAAGAACTGATTAGCATCTCGGTAACAATGAGGACAGCAGAATTCACATAGCAAGCACTGATTGCATCAGTTTGAATTATCAGGCATCAGGTACAAACATGTAGAAAAAGAAGAACTTTGTTTTTATTGTTCATAGTGCATATAGTACACACTGTACATCATGCATATCGTTTGTCATAAAACATAACCTCGTTATAAACATATGTAAAGTGATGTAACTCACCAGGCCATAGAGCATCTCATATAGAACAGCTCCTAAACACCACCAGTCTACCGTCCTGTCATATGGCTGCTTGTGTAGAACCTCAGGAGCTAAAT
Organism: Acanthurus tractus; assembly: GCA_029783725.1. Classification (NCBI taxonomy): domain Eukaryota; kingdom Metazoa; phylum Chordata; class Actinopteri; order Acanthuriformes; family Acanthuridae; genus Acanthurus; species Acanthurus tractus. Next base: position 9,775,521 of record JAQNCA010000012.1, read on the forward strand.
ACTACAGAGAAGGAAACACAGAGAGAAGTGGTAAGTTTATGAATATCACAGAGTGCTGTAAAACGGAGCTCTGAATCATATGTGTATTTTGTGCTTACCTCTGGTGTACCGCAGAAAGTCGAAGTGGTCCCGAAGGGCTCGATGTTCTCCTTGCACAGGCCGAAATCCGTTAGAATGATGTGTCCCTGTGAGTCCAGCAGGATGTTCTCTGGCTTCAGGTCTCTGTAGACGATGTTGAGGGAGTGGAGGTAGCCGAGTGCGCTGGCGATCTCTGCTGCGTAGAACCTGGCTCTGGGCTCCAGGAAGCAGCGCTCTCTCTGTAGGTGGTAGAACAACTGGAAGAGAAAGGGGGGGAAAAAAAGGAAAGAAAGGTTATTGCAACAAGTGTTTATAGCAACACAACCAAAAACATCTTCATCATGTTATGAATCATCAGCAAAACCCCATGAGCAGAAACAGCAAGGAGAAGAAGAAAGACCAGCAGTAGAAAACAGACACAGAAAGGAAATCAGAAGGGAGGAAATAGAGTTTCAGGAAGGTGAAGGCTTTCAAAGTTTGACAAAGGAAGATAAAAGACCAAAGGTGGAGTGAGAGAACAGCAGGATAGAAAGAAAAAAAGGAGGGGAAGAAAAGAGAAAAAGGGAAAGGAGAGTAAATGCATCCTGTTTCCTGACGAGGCCCATATTTAATCAGCACTGTCTCTGCTCGTCCAACAATCACAGGAAATTAGCTCGATTAGACACACACTGAGTCTGAAAGGCACTGCTAATTTTGGCCCAAGTGCCTCCCGCTGTCCTAACCCACCCTGTGATTTCCTGAGCAGTGTTTCCTTCAGAGTATGAAAGACAGAGAAAAGAAAGAGCAGCTTCTATTCTGTTTCTCATGACAGGATATCCCTTCTGTCTATCTGTCTGTGTTTCTGCCTCATCTGTATCTCTGATTCTGCTGCTATATTAACTCCACTAAAAAAAAACCCTGCATCCATACCCTTTTTCCTCCAGCTATATGACCCTTTGAAATCCCCTCCCACCCTCCTCATTCACCCTTAGCTCCCTCTTTAAATAGCCCAGGTTCCCCTTTCACTGCTATCATCTGTGCTTTACATCCTTATCTTTTCTTGGCAGCAGCAGTTCAGCCAGTAACTCACCTCTCCTCCGTTGATGTAGTCCAAGATGAAATAGAGTTTGTCTGCTGTTTGGAAAGAGTAGTGCAGGCCCACCAAGAACGGGTGCTTGACATTCTTTAGCAGTACATTCCTTTCTGACATGATGTGTTTCTCCTGGGAAATACCGAAAAAAGCAGAGGATTAGGGAGGTCGTCGAGGACGTTTATGTTGTTTGTATACTTTTTGTGTTTATTTGCTTCAAATTGCGGAAATGTTTTCGTGTGCATTTACCTCCTTCTTCTTGAGAATGGCCTTTTTCTGTAAAACTTTGACTGCATAGAACTCATCATCTGCACGGTGGCGTGCAAGCAGGACCTTGCCAAAGCTGCCCTTGCCGATCACCTTGAGGAAGTGGAAGTCACTGGGTTTGGCTGAGGGGTTTGAGGATGGACCGAGGTTGATCTGTTGGGATGGACTGGGCTGTGAGAGGAGGGGGGAGCAAGAAAGCAATGGATGAGGACACAGGAGCTATTGTATGGACCACAAAGTGCACAGTAAACAGAGGATATGTGCACGAATCTCTGCATAATGGTACAATGTAAACAGAGGAAGTTTAATGCAGTAGTACTTACAGGAGGAGAAGGGTTTGCATTCATGAGCTCGGCATCCTGAGGAGGACTCAAGTTCAGAATAGACTGAACTTCAGGGCTGTAAAAACAAAGAGTTCAAACTTAGTTCATTTAAATAACAAAGCATCAAACACACGACCTCGAAAACTTTGAAATAGGAATCAGCTGATCTGGAAGTCACAAAGTTTCCTCAGAGGGCTGATGACTGACATTTATGGTTGCGTCTTTCAAAATGTTTTTCATCTTCCAGTGAATGCAGAACAATAACATGAGTCAGACGGTACTCACTGCTTGCAGGCGTAGGAATTTGTGGCAAGCCTCTGAATGAAGTCGTTCAGCCCCATCCTCCTCTGTTTCATGAAAGCTGCAACACAAGTGGAAAAAAAAACAGAAAAAAAGTTTAGAAACTGAAATACAAAGAAGTTGCCGGTCCATCTCAGGAAGAATCAGCTTTAAATATCCAGCTTTAGTTCCATACCAGTGACTAATGTGACCAGTCCTTTAGATTTCGAGTAAGTCAGTGCAGGTTTTTCTGTTTCTGTTTTGATCGTCATGACTGCTGCTATGTGCTCGTCAATGGCCCAAAGGCAAAATATAATCACCCTGCTTTTGACTCTGGTTTTATAACAGGCCGGGGAGGTGGAGGGAGGAGCTGCCCCGCACACACCCACACCCCCGGTGGGCGTCAGCCTCTGCAAACATTTCTATCTGCTGAATGGGCCGAGAGACGCAAATCGATCCCGTTCTCGACCAATCAGAGGCCGTTGCGCTCCTAGCGCGTCATCGCCGCACCTCAAGATGTGCTTGCGTCAAAAACATAGGAAAAGGGAAGAAAAAAAGTTTTTCACCACTACTCACTGAAAGGCCGGTCTGTACTATTTGCACATATGTTTGTGCAATAGGAAAACAACTTTGCCCAACAACCCACGCGTCTGACGGTCTGAAGCTGTCACCCGTGAGACGATATTTTAGTCTGCACAAAGTTGCAAAAAAAACCCCATCCTATAGGATAACGACATCCAGATGTGTCCATTAAGCAGCATAAGGTACCCATTAATGTTCCTAGAGTACTGACTGAACTGCAGACTGTACAAATTACAGGCCATGAAGTGAAGCTGCTCAATAGAGTTCGTGAGAGTCGGAATTTTTCTCCAAGCGCCTGATTATTTTTGTAACCCTGTATCCAAGCCTTCATCCCACCATCCTTGAGTTTGTTACTCGGCCCTGTATAAATAATGTGATAGCCTTCAAACTGGGCCTATCGGCTTCAACCGTTTGGCCGCTTTTCAATTAAAACGACCGGGAGTGACGCAGGTTCCCTCGGTATACAAAAGACGAGGGGGAGAGCCTGAACCGGGGGGAGGCCCCGTGCCAAGAAAAAGCCGCTGGTAGTGGAAAAGTACAGACTGAGAAACTTCTAAATACATCCAACTCAAACAAGGAGAGGGAGAGAGAAGAAGAAGAAATAAGACCCACAGTGTCTTAAAGTAAGTCTCTCCGAAGCAGCAAAAACACTCAAATATATGATGATAAAATTGAAATAATGTGTAAAAAGGACACTTTGCGCCGCGTTCAGTGCACTGGCACACTAATAGGCTACGGGTTCACCCAGGCACGGTTATGTAAGGCACCTAGTTCGACTTATCTACCCCCTCTCAGAGGAATGGAGAATGATAAGACTATATCACATATGGAGTACAAACCCATTTAAAAATTGATACATTGAAAAATCTGAATTTAACCAACTGATGCTGCATAAACTTAAAAAAAAGTTCATATAAAAGAACACCGTGCAACAATGTAAGTGATCAAGTGTAATTTTGCTGCACAATACAGACGACTGTAAGTTGTTTACAAAGTCTAACGTATAGAAAACACTCAAAAATGCTAAAGTCTATATTTTCACGGATATCCTCGGTGTTTTGATTGCCCGATCTCATCCACTAACCTCACCAGATTCAATTTCCATAGAAAACAAACAAACCTTTCAGTTCTGAAGGAGTCCTCATTTGGATTGCTGCCGCGCCACAGTTCGACAAGTTGCAAAAGAGGGTTGCCAAGGCTTCTCTGGCATTTTTTCACAGACCCCCTATCAGCGAGGCATTTACATAGGCCTAGATAACAGCATCATAAATCCAGGTCACTGGATTATGGGGTGAATGGAGCGCCCCCCGAGTATGTCTGCCAGCGCTCCTCCAACCACACAGACACTCCGCACACACACAGAGGAGGGGGGGAGCTTTAGCTTTCCCCTGACAAAAAGGGGAACTATAAATATCACAAAAAGGCTGGTAAACGCGGAGATGCTATCAAGTCCCACAATTACATTATTATCGATCCGAGGTTTCCTACAGAAGCAATCTAGAGATGTTCAGGACTGGAAAAAAAACCCATCGCCGGTGCGTTAAAATGAATATGCAGCCTACTCACATGTCAGAGCGGTCGTTTTGTCTTTCATAAGGATGCTTTAGTTTCCGAATTAAGGAGAGAAGAAGAAGAAGAAGGTGAAGGAGAAGAAGAGGGAGAGAGGCTTCAGGCTCCTCGACATCAAACTAAGCCGTATTCCTTCTCTTGGAGACTTTCATCCACAAGATTTTTTTTTTCTCCTTTCCTTTCAGGGCGGAGACGTCCCGCCTCTGTTTCCTTCCACTCTACAGTTTTGTGTTTCATGCATGGTTGCATGAGTTTTCCTCAGGGCGGGGGAATGCTGCCTTCAAAGGCTCCTCACAAGCTCCTACGTTTGAGTTCACAGAAAATATAAACCTAACTTGTATTAAATCACAAAATAAACAAAAGGAACACACTAATTTGTTTATGTATTATATGCCTGCAGCCACTTTTCATTGCAAATAATTGGCAGGGATTATTTAAACACAAAATAACTGATGGATTCTTGAGTCAAATTGTTGTTTCTTGTGCATTTAAACTGTAATAAAGCACAGGAAGATCAGTCTGCAACACTGTATTTTTTACACACATCTTGACTATGAACCCTGCCCGATCAGCACGTCACTCTCACCATATTTATGATCCTCAACATCTTCTAAAGGCAGAAAAATAGGCTTTTGACTATAGGCTTAATCCAAGCTTTTGTTTTACTTGAATTTCCCCTCAGTTTCATCTTCACCATAGGCTCTTTTGACATTGCAGCATTTATCTGAGGACATTGACCCACTGAACTTTGTATTAAAAAGCAACCAGGAAATTCACAGCACTAAAAAGAATTCAAAGTTGGAAGCTGCCAAGAAATCGAGGTCACATGAATCAACCATGCCTCTTGATGAATTGCTCTACCAACTATTTTATGCTTGTGTACGCTGTTCGTATTTTGCTGATTTTTGTCTTTTGGGAGGAGTGTGTGAGAGAGTGGAGAACAAAGAGAATAAAAGACAGGAAATATGGATGTGAGAAACTGGACAGGTGACATGTGAACCAGTGAGCCCAGTTTGAGAAACGAACAGCATTAGTACATGGATCAGACCAAGAAAAAAGTGTAAACAAGGCTGAGAGTAACTGTCTTGATCACACACACGAACCTACATACATCGAACCAACAAACTTCCACTCACACATTTAGTGGAGTGTAAGTCAGTGTGTGTTAAAAGGCACTTTTGTGCTACAGCTACCCTGAGTCTAAATGCTATTTAACTGTGAAAACAAAGAGCCAAAGACAAGTAGCAATTAAGACTCATCCACAAATGACTAAGAAGCAGGATTATGGCTGTATATGGGTGTGTGTATGTCAGGGAGACGGTGAAAGTGTGTATTCTTCTGCTGCTGATGCCTCACTCAGAGAAAGTCTTTATGTGACTCTGCAGTTTTTAAATATAGCCTCACCTTTTTTTTCCACCAGCCCTCTGTCTCCCCCTTAACTCAGGTCAAATCTATTATTAATCTGTCCCCCATAGCCACCTGATGCACACACACACACACACACACACACACACACACACATACACAAGAGCACATGCAGAGCTGAAGGGCAAAACAAACCTGCAGGGAATCTAACAA
>JAQNCA010000012.1:9783668-9813483 GCA_029783725.1 Acanthurus tractus
TATTTCCTCCTTCCTCCTGATTTCTTCCTTCCTTCCTTCCTACTGATTCAGGTGGGGTAATTACATCTTAAGTTCCAAGGAATTACATAGTATGTGTCAAGAAATTACACTGTGCATTGCAGTCTGTATTATCAAGCATTATCCATTTTAGCCAAGAAGAGGACATTAAGGTTGATCCTCAGTTTTTTTGGTGGACCACACAAGGGCTCAGATTTGGCTTTTGGATTAAGATTAGAATGAAGTTGAGGTTGTCATGGTCAAACCTGGCTGGCAGGAGGGCGTGCATTGGCAGTCCGGCCTTTGAATTCACATCACACACCCAAATCTGTCTAAATTATAGCATTTACCGTAAATCCTCAGGATATAATAGCAGCAAACGTGTTCAGACATTCAACTCAAAACTGTCAAACTTCTGTGATTTGGGAGTGTCCTAATGGATTATGTAGTGTATGTGTTTGTGTTGTATTTGTGAGCATGTGCGCGCCTGTGCGTAGGTGTGTATGTTTGCCTGTTCAGCTGTGAAGGGCAGGTTGACACAGGTGAACAATGTGCTATGAATGGTGGGAGAAAGGGCAAATGACTGCCTCAGAAAATGGAGCAGCAATGTGGATATTTTTATGCGTCACTGAGAACAAGAGAGTTAAGTTTGAGAACAAAATCTCACACACACACACACACTTACACGGACACACATATATTCAGGCTTTGAAACACGTTACATAAACCTGTTGGCATCTCACGAGGAAAAGCACTATAAGTTGGTGTGTAAATGCTGATTAAGTGCACTGCAGCAAGCTGAAGAACACACTAATGTGTTTTAATAAGGGTAATCTCAGCAGATGCTCTTTGTTATATAAGACTACTTTTTGTGAGCGGAGTAAAATAACACACGGACATGGTTTGCTGTTCATCCCTCTGTAAAAATACATGGCCAGAACTCCCTATAATTATTTGTACTAGATTTATTCCTCACTCTCTATCTTTGCTCTCCGCTGTTTCCTTTGTAACACACACATCACTGCATCAAATGACACATATGTGACAAACTTAAACTTTTAAGTGCTCCTGAAACCACTAATTGCTGAACTTGGAACAACAGGGTGTAGCAGCATCACGGCCGAGGCCACAGGAACAGCTTGTCACCAGCTTGGCTAATTATTCGGATTTCTCTCCATACGCCAAAAGCTCCCGTAATTAACAGGCACAATTCTCCTGGAGAATAACATTTTCATCAGAATATGTTTTTCTTTTTAATCTATCCTTCTTGGAGATGTTCCATCAGACAGCAGGTGCCTGCAGATCTGACACACAAAGTGGTGTTAATGCAGTACCATAGACTGACGAGCTGTGATGGGAAGTAACTAAGTACATTTACTCCAGCGCAGAAGAAAACAAGTTCAAGGCACTTTGCAGCTGCATAATTCTACAACATATATAAAAAAGTAACCGTGTTTTACAGATAAAGACTTCACATAAAAAAGCACATGATGAGCTCATAAAAAAGCTGCAGTATCATTAAATATGGTCATTATACCACCCAATATAGCTAAAAATAGCTACACCTTGACCAGCTACAACAGTATATTATTACAATAGTGATAATAATCCAGTAATATAATATGTAATAGTATAACATGCTATTTTTCTGGATTATGAATTTTACCTCTGATATTCACTTAATTTGCTAAAAATCATTTACTGTTATTTAAGTACAGTAGATGACTTGAGCATTTTCAAAAGAGACCAACCCTTAAGTAAAATCCATAAAAGTGCTTTGTAACAGAGTTGGCTTCAACTCAGACTGTACTGACTGATCATAGACATATTGTAGGTACACTATAAGCACAGAACAGAACAGCAATGTGTCTCATTCTTCTGCAACTACGCATTTCTTTTTTAACAATGGGGAGGGCATCTCACCCAAAATCACCCACTGCTTAAATAACATTGTCAAGGCAAGACTTTATTGCTGCAGAATTGTTATTTTTCTTAAGTAAAGAACCTGAATGCTACATCCACTGACTGCGACAAGGATGTGCCTACTATTCAAGGGTTGAAATAAATGGTTTCTTTGTGCAAAAGCAAAAAACATGGTAGTAGTTACTGGAATACATTAGAAAATAAATATATGTTACATTCTAGTTTAGTAGTTTTTGCAGATGTCACATGCAGATTTCAGTGGTGTTTTTTGGGTAGGTAAAAGGAAAGTTCAAGTTTGTTGCAAAAAAAGGTTGTAATGTGAATTCAAACACACATTGAACACACTCTTAAGAAGATGTTAATGCTATGGTACATTCAAGATACAAGGGGAATGCAATAAAAAAAGAAACAGATGGGCATTATGCCAAAATACAACCCATACACACATTGTGTACTTTGTATTGGACTATGACTTGTGTCAGGGACAAGTGGCATGATGGAAAATCAGCAGAGTTCCTCATAGGCTATAAACTGATACTGAACTCTCCCCCAGTGGTCTAATGTACAATTAGCAACAAGCATGCACAACAAATATACACTCCTAGTCCCGCTGCAACAAGTGGCAAAAGTTGTACACAGATGCAGGAAAGGTCACTGTGTCATATGTCTCATGATGAACACTCAGTATTGTCTTTGTAACTACTGTTTTTCCTCTCAAGCTGGTTTCCACAAACAACAAATAGTAATCTTGGCATATGAACAACAGTTATTACCCTGGGAGCTCAGAGGTCGGATTAGAGAGCCAGGTGGTAGGTTAAGGTAAAGTTACAAAGCGCCACTGTGTGTATGTGTGTATGTGTGTGTCCCATGGCCATCAGGTTTTGGGTTGAAAAAATACAACAAAAAGAAGAAAAATAGACAGCGAATGAATGGTGGAAGATCATTTTGGATCGATGGGTGAAAATAAACAAAAGTGCAGATAATAAAGAGAAATGACCTGGAATTGACAGCGAGGGATGATGGAGTAAGATAACAGAGAAATGTGAGTTTGTGCTCTGGTTCCACAGTATGAAAGACGGATGGGAAAGAAAGGGAGGCGGGAGGAAGTAGAAGAATACAAAATAACAGGCTTAGTTGCTGGTGACTTACTGTTGTCGCCAGGGCAACAGTAGCTGTCTGGGTCTGACTCATTGTGGTAGTACAGGTCCATCGCCTGGGGGGAGAAACATGGCATCACTTAGTGAAAACAGCGTTTACGCTCACACACCAAATACATTAAAATGAAAAGTGAAAAGAGTATGAAAAGTGTCTAAAAGTGTAAACTTTTTTTTGCAATGCAGAATTTCAAGTCAAAATGAGATGTAAAATTAAAGCCTCATGAAAATGTATTCTAGCATTTATAGTACCTAATAACTCAACAGCCATCTAATTGCCTAACTGCACCTTAGTTAAAGTATTACATGTTATATAAAGTCAACATAGAGGCCTAGTTCAACCTATTAGGCAACACACCGGCATTGTTGTGCACAATCCTGCAAATCCAGTTCTTGTTCTTGTTTGAATACAGTTGAATGATAATAGGTGTTTGACATCTTGTGGAAACTGTACAGCCCTTGGGCTTATGACTTCCACCAAAGGATACATTTCAAAATAAAGGCTGGTAGCCCAAATCTAGTCCAGTGGTTTCCAACTGAGGGTCACGAGACAAATCTGGGTGGTCACAAGATTAACAGCACAAAAGGAAGAAAAATACACATTTTTGTTTCACTAAGTTCGACAGAATTTTAAGTTAAACTAACTTTGTCATTGTTTTTTATTCCTGTGAAAAACCAGATGAGTTACCTTAAATGGTTATTGAAGTAAAAGAGGCGAGAAATGGTCCTGACTGATAAACAAATGTAACCACGGTAGTCAAAAACAAACATTGCTTTGTTTTTAAGTGGTCACAAGACAAAAAGTTTGCAAACTACTGATCCAAGCAGCTTTCTTTAGCTCTTAAAGAGTGCACAATAGCGTAAAGACGTGAGGTCTTAAAACAGCAGCTCTTTAAATCAGCATTTCTAAAACCACCGTTTGTGACCCAGACTTGTCCATGCCCTAGTTTCACTTGGTCCCCCACATGATGTGTTTTAATGAGGCCGGGTTTCCAGGGTGAGACAGCATTGAATCACTTGAGTCCAGTGCTAAAGGTGGTGAGAAACTTCTGCCCTAATAACAACATGACGACAACAGTTTTATTGTGCTTAAATGAGACAAAATGCCAGGATGAAACTGATCTTGTCAGCTTGTGCCAAGAGATGAATAGAAAACCTGCTCTGTTGACATTACAATGTGCTGTTCCACACTTTCTGTTTGCTAAGAAAGTGCTTCTTAATGTAAAGCAGTGACTTGGCTAAATTCACTGTGCAACATGGGACTAAAACACAAAGAGAATCGGGTACAGCATTCGAGTACATAATTGTCGTTACTTTCAGCCACAGCATATTAAGTGGCTTTTATGTGTTTGCGTGGGAGTATTAAACTTTTACTTGCCACATGTGCTTATTAACTCCAAGTGTTGCTGGCAAGGGTAAGGAAGTGCCAGGTAACCCACTTAAATGTGCACAAACATACACGTGCACAAATGTCTTAATAGTAACAACTTGAGCCTGTCCCATTTTTTTGCCTCACAAGTCTCACTGTGTGACTGGCAGCTGTCAAAGGACCAGCAGCATCTGCATCCCAGGACGTTCCCATGAAACCGCACTGTCACGTCAGATGTTAGTTTCTTTTTTTGGGATTGTCCCTGTCAGTCATTCACTTTTCAAAAGCATCTCTGTTAAATGCAGTCCTGTATTCCACGCTGCAGCTCTTAAAACTTATCGCAGCTCTCAGTATTCTCCCATGGGTGCTTTCTGAGAACAAGACAAGATGCGGAGTGTGTGTATCTGTGTGTGTTTGCTTCTGTATGTGCAGTCGCATCAATCTCATCTGTTCGTTTATTTATTCAATGGAGAAGCTTTTAATAATGCTGGTCATTTTATCTCCGTATAAGTCTTAATATAGCTGACAGCAGTATATCCATCTGCTCCTCTTTTTTTCTCTCTCTCTCTCACACACTCACACACTCTGTTCATAACCTCTTATACTGTCAACATCTCTCTGCAGTCAAAATTCACTTTAACATTCATGCGTCTTTGTCCTTTCTCCCCATGCTCTTTCTTTAGGTTGTTTATCGATTCAGAATAGAGATCTGATGGTGAATCTAGGCTGTCTCTTCATTAATATTTCATTGCAAGATTTAAGTTCCCAAAAGAAAGCAGAAAGTTTGAGTTGTTCAAGCAGAGGCAGAGAAAAAGAGTGGGGGAGGAATAGTTTCATCTGTGTAAAGGTCAAGGAGAGGTAGAGGTTTCTATGACTTGATAATGAGTCATAAGATGAGACACATTTGACGGTAAAAGGGATCAAAATATTTTGCTTTTCACCTCCAAAGAAATTACCAAGTTTGCTTTAGTGTTTGGTTTCTATGCACCAAAACACTAGAGAAATAACTAAGAGATGCAAATGTAAATAGAAACCTAGGACCACATTTAATAACTCTATGTTAAATATCCTCCTTTATTGCTTTATTGCTTCCTATATTGACAACAAACATAGAATCATTGCGCTTTCATTGCATTACTGTGAATATCCGTTTGTGTTAAGCCACCCTACTGTCAATGATTCCTTCTGTTATGACATAAAAACTCATTTCTCAAACTGATTTTTGTGCTTCTTTTTTTAGGAGTCAAGGAATTATGTACATCAACTCTGGTTGAGCAAAAAGAACACTGACATATTATATATTACCTCGAGTAACTGTTGGCTTGTTACACATTGGCCTTGATATTACTCAAAAAATGCGTGTGCTGCAATGATGTCACAGGAAATTTGATATTTTGCGAAGTAAAAAAGTCGTAAACTATCAAGTAAGTGCTTGGCCATAACAAGCATTGCTGTAAAGGTGGGTCATGTTTTGTTGAATACCAATTAGAAGCATCGGTCAGCAATAAAAATGCTGCAGCAGTCAGCACTTTGTACTGCAGTGAGCAAAGCAAATCTGTTGCCAAACCATAGCTGCCTCAGAAAAAGAAATGTGTATGAGGTAGCATCCTCTAAAATCATGGCAACTTTTGCTCTGAAGGAAAATCATAAACTGACAGTGATAGTAAAAATTGGACTGATTTTCTGGGCTTTATTAATGTCATACCACCTTTTATGTGTCAGTTTTTTGCCAGTGTTATTATATAATAAACTATCTGAGAGAACAAAATGAAAACAGTCTTTGAATGCACTCGCCTGTGTGCGTTGACGTGGCTGCCAGGTCTCCTCCAGGGCGTAGCTGATGTAGGGCCCACTGCAGATGGAGCACTCCAACATGACAGGACTAGCCAGGAGGGGCGAGGAGTTGATCCCCCAGGACTGACAGCCGCTCAGGTGGACGTCTGACTCTGCTTCCTTCTGCTTGCCTGCACCATCACCATGATGGCGTGACAGCATCTTCCACTTCCTGACCTGTAAGTGAGGATAACTTGTGTTTTTATTTCAACCAGAAAACCAAATACTATGCATGAAATAAATTCCCTCAGCCTCTTTGAAAAAGTGTTTACGGCTTAGCTGCAGCTTTTAAAACCTTATCATACCCTTCAGCACATAACTATGGCCTGGACCAAGCCTTACTTGCAACACAAACCATGAGTGACTAATAAAGTTTTAATGAAATCTAAGTACATAGTGTTTCATACAAGCAAACATTAATTTTGTAATAAATCATTTAGTTAAAAACCATGTATTGCATCTCAAACTTTGGTCATTTCAGATAAACTTTCTCCTGTTCTGGTCACATGTCAAAAAGCTGATAACAGGTCTGTTTTGCGTCCTCTGGAGATTATCACAGAAAGGATGAAACAGAGTCCTTAATTTAACTCATTACTTGCTATCTTTCCTAATCCTAGCCTTTTCAAGTTATTCCTTTAGCAGCTAATATTTAAACAACAAACTAGAACCCCTTGAGGGACCTTAACATGTTAAGGTACCATCTAATCCAGCTGTGGATTCATAACTCCAAGGCACATTGCATTCAACTGGAGGTTGCTAAGCCTTCTTAGTTCATAATGTGTCCTCTAGTTTCAAACATGAATGTAAGCTGCAAGTGGTGTGATTAGAAGACATGTCTTGCAGGGTTTAGCCATCATTTATTTAAGTCTTAAATGAAGTCATACTCAGACAAATAAAGCTATTTTTCAGAGAGTGATACACATTTTCTAATCGCTGATTTACAAAACTAAAGAAAACACATTCACTGCTGCAAGTTTTCAAGCATACTTATGTAAGGTCATTAAAATTCTTTAAATGTTGAATGTCAAATGAAGTGGCAATTAAGATTAATAAATAAGCCTCCACGGCTAGATTCAACATCATCAGATTATGAGTGAACTATTTGAGGTTTAGATTTGCATCCAACAGGAGGTAGTCAGTGAGTTAGTCTTAGTTTTAGAGGAAATCTCCTCTCATGTGACGGCTGCACTGTGACACACTCTTCTGAGGACATTTCACCACAAACACCCCTGATTGATCATCGTTTAACATGCAACTGCTAACACGAACTGAATACGTGCAATGGGCATGAAACACAAATACCCTTGAAGCACACACACTCACATTCACACAGGAGAGGCATTGTGGGAGAGAAATGGGACAACTGAAGCTCAGGTCAATGTGCACCTAATTCTTGAGGAAGCTGAATTGCTTGGATGGATTTATTGGTGACCGAGAATCGCTCTTATGTAAGTTCCATGTTGTCCTTGGCACACTGAGAGACAGGTTCAGTGACTGCTGCCATTTCAAATGGGTCTTATCAAGGCCTATCAGCAGCTGCTGCTGCACTTGCTACAACTTGGCAGAGGGAAATGTGTGTGAGCGAGTGTGTGCGTTAGAGTCCAACTTGCACCTCGATGAAAAAACAAAAAGAAGAAGAAAATAGGCCTGTGTGGGAATGGTTGGTCCTCTGACTATAATTATAGTGCTGGAAGGACAGAATGCATCCTGACAATGACTGAGGGTGTCAAACATGATATGATACCATTCTGCCATGACAGCGTGCGTGCTTGTGTGTTTAAAGACTAATTTATATCTGCTGTGGAAATCCAATCGTCACCTGTTATTACAGTATTGAGCCAAGGTTTAGAAAACTTGCTTTTGCTTATTCATAATGATGATGTCCACTGCCAGTTTTATCTGTATAAAAACCTGTACTATTTGCTATCAAGGACTGTTATGTGTTGGACTTTTTCTCCTAGTACTTGCCAGCCAACCAGTAGAGACCCCAGGAAGTTACCATTCCCAACCGAGAAACAGTTCAGCACATAACCCCGTGTTAAAAGGTGAATTGTCTACGCATTGGCTCTTGTACAAATGACAAAAACTAGATATAGTATGTTACAGAGGTGCTGTTATTCCGATTCTGTTGCCTCTGAACAAAGCTAAGCTAGCTGTTTGGCTAATCTCTATGTTAAGGTATTCTGAGCTGGTACGGGCTGCAGGTTCCTAATTGCTTGAATCAGAATCACAACATTAAACTGACAGCTTGAGATTTCTGTGCAACGTGCATTTTTTTATTTCATGAAAACTTTGCTGATGACAATGGCAAGATATTTCCAACTTCAACGTTTAAGACAATGATTAAGTAACAAGAGACAAGGTTCTAAGAAAACCACTATATTGATAATCATACTACATATTAGATTTTAGTTTTTGAATAAAAATGCTGGTATGACTTTACAGTTATTACTACATAGATGGAAGCTGACATTTTGCGCTCTAGCTGTTTATTTCATTTGAACTCAAATTCACATGACTTCTTGCACAGCAGTATTTATAACAGTTCATATCTCTCTTAATGTCAAAGCTAAGTATACGCATATGTATGTATTTACACCTTCGTTGCCAGCTACAAATTGTAAACATGAAATAGCTAAAGGGCAGAGTGGAGGTACCTGTGTGTCGGTCATAACTATTGTTTCTTTAGACTTAATTTCTTCATGGTCATGTATAGGCCCCTAAACTGCTCTTTACTGGGCTGAACTCCTTAGGGCCTCTTAATGAGCCTTGCTCCTGAGAAGGTACTATGCATTCTTTGTGCACAGTAACCACAATAGACAGGCAAACTCTCACACATATGCATGCCATTTCCAGACTCCCTTGCCTCGTTACCCCTGTTCTTGCCCTTTAACCTGGTTTTGTGCTGTGGCCCTTCAAGTATTTGTCAGGTTACATAATGCCTCTCCTATACGATCTGTCCTTTCACCTCACTTAAGATATAATATAGTTGACGGAAAGCCTCATTCTATAACCAGGATGTACACATAAGCCACAGAGCTCTATAAATCAAGAAATAAAAACATCACATGCACCATATTCAGACTTAATCAGAATTCTTTCTTCTTCCTCCTCCACACTAACCTCTTTAACTGCCCTTGACATGTTTCAACATGTTATCTTTGATCAACAAGCGGGTTTCAGTTTCTAATAAAGTTATGTAAAACCTTTATCTCAAAATGTGACCCTTAAGTATAAGCAGATTTATCAGGAAATATATTACTGTGTGATAACATGAAAGCAGTGTAATCATGAACTACTTGCTGTAGGGAAACACCAAATGACTCAAGCTACACTACACTGAGTATACTGCCAACACCTAAGGACAAACATATGCATAATACATCAGCATGGAGTCAAGTCATAAAGAGGGAGACAAAACAACAATAACAAATCAGAGTGCAGTACAATGGCTCTGCAGTAAGTACTGATTTTACAAAGCTCTTAATATTCAGCTTTCATTGGGACGGTCAGAGGTGTTGATGTCTTTCTAAAGTCATAGCTCAGTGATGTGTGTTGAGAGCAGGCAGGTCAGGCAGTCCCTGACCAGTTGAGTTATGTGATAGTAGTATGTTTTGATAGTTTCTCCATATTCCTCATTTTATAAATGGTATTCTTTTTTCTATTTTTTTCATTTTTTAGGGTTTTTTAAAGAAGTTTTTAGAAATTTTAGCTCTCTTATTTTTTTTAAGGATTACACATACCACAATAAAACAGGTCTAAATAGTTGTTTTAAGGTCCTTATGCCACTTTTGCTTAAAGCAAGCTTTTTTGAGTGTTGAAGCATGTAAGTCAACGGTGCCTCAGTGTGAACAAAGGCAAATGTTTTTTGTGCACACAGAATCTGCGTAGTCTCATATGCCTCAGCATTCAGGAAAGGTGTCTTGGCTTTGTGCCTCAGTAAATTTGTGCATGCAGAGTTGGTTCTCACAGTATATTGCATGAACCACCTTGAGGCACGGTCTAATCCTGCCTTGGCGATTAAGTCTGTAGGGCCTTTCACACAAAACGCAACAACGACACCATTTCACTCTGAAACAGCAGCAGTCAGCATTGATCATTTTTACTTGAAATGTTTTTTTTATAGTCACATGACCAAAAAAAGCAGTGGTTGCTAAAGGGAAATCAACATGTCAGCAGGATCTTGCACACAGAAAAAGAAAACTTTTATCCAGAAGGATACCAGAAAAAGAACTGTCCATGTAGCTGCAGCCAGACCTGCAAGCTTTTTTCTTTCCGTACCTTTGACTGGAGTACCCCTTTTAATCTTGAAGTATAAACTCATCCATGTCGTGAGTTAGTTTCAAAGTGAGGGCAGCCGTAATACCAAAGTTAGTATCAGTTACAAAGTTTGTTCTGCATTTAAAGCTTGATTGCTTTGTTGGATGAGGTTACAGTTTACAAGAACTGTCTAATACCCATTACTGCTGATGATACGCCAACAGTTGAGAAGTGGCCACCATGTGATGTGCAGCAATAATTACTGGACATATCGGTAACAGACTGGTTTAAGTCTAAAGAGTTTTAGAGTTTGATAGTTGAAATATATTTCAAAACATGACTCACCTAACTTTAAAATTGTGATTAACAGTTAGGAAAATTATGATGACCATAGCAGAAACAGGGAGACAGCAGTGACAGAGTGACTGTGGTGACAAACAAACCAGCAGTCACTGTAAGACATGACATTTGCTGAACCAACTAATCTGAAAAAGAAAAGAAACAAAAACAAAAAATGGTGAGCTCCTCTTAATGAGCATTCACAGCTGTATTGCAGCCTGTAAAATCCTGTAAACAGATGCACCTCGGCAAGCTAACATGTTCAGTCTGATCTTCTCTAGTATAGATAATGGCAAGATTTATTCTATCAACAAATTACTGATTTGTATCAGTGTTTTGAAAAGGGTCAATAAATAAAATGTATTATCATTGTTTCTGTTATTCTGCCCATCCAGATACAGAGATATCTTCCACTACCTCCCCCTGTATAATACACAGCATAGATAGCGTTTACAGTGATTTTAGCCTACAACACAATTTACTGGTCACCCCATTATGGCTTTGTCCTCTCCTTTATCAGCTCCCGCTGGTGTTACTGTACCTCTGACAGCCTGTGTGATGTCCATCACATCTGAGCATCAAAAAGTAATGAAATGAGGGGAGTCAGGAGAGCGTCAGAGGTGGTAATCTTGTGGTAGAAGAAGAAAGTGAGGTGCAAGCAGAGATTTTGAGACAAAAAAAATATGTTTGAAAGACAAAAAGATAAAGAGAGAAAGGGAGAGTGTGAAATTGTCTTACATAAGCCCTCCTGTTCTCTGTGAGAGATAAGATTTGCTCATTAACACCAAGGTCACCGTTCTTTTTTTTCTCCCTCTCTCGCCCCACTCATTTCTGTTCACAGATCGCAAACATGGATCTTAAAATGAATAAGAGGGGGAGAGTCAGATCCAAACGGGTACAGAGGCAAAACGCTGTGATTCAAGTGGTCCAAAAGGAATTCAAATGCAAACTACACTGTGTCTCATGGGAGATTAAGCCTGAGAATTATCGCTGAGCACCAGGGAATGAGAGGAAGAGTCAAACTGAAAAATAAGAGCAAGTATGTAAAAAACAAGACAACATAGAGAATTTTTATGTTGATCTTAAACAGAGAAAAGCCACCAGGGGCAAGCGTTTGGGATTTTAAGATTGGGATATTGACCCTAAACTGCTTTAATGTAAACGGCCATTCTCACCCTCTCGGGTTATAGTCTGACTCTTTTCGTCTTTAAATCCTGGAAAGTGCTGACTTCTCTGAACCCTGACTTCCTGGCAAAATATTAATATTCATGGTCATCCACTGTGCCTCAACCCCTTCTGCCTGTCTTGGAAATTAAAAAGCTATTCTCCCTAGACTTTCTTAGCATCTCCTCCCATATTTTAATTTCTCTTTTCCTCATTTCTATAAACAGTAAGACAAGAATATACCTAGGTGGCACGGGGCCCTTTTTACTCACTTCAGGTGATTTGCTTCACTTTCCTTTGTTTTTACACTAAGCCTCGCCTCATGTTTCACTGAGATAGTCAAAACAACATTAAAAATTTCACATTGCATGAGCACAGTTTGACTAAATTAGCCAAGGTGACGACTGACTGACTTTTAAAAACACTACAAAATATATTCACAGACACAGCTCATTTTAGTTTAGAAGTTTGAGCTGAAAATGATTTGACTACCAAATCTGACAAAAGTTAATAGATGCCAACCTCCTCTTTCATTGTAGAAATGGATATAAATTTCACAGATGTTTGTGAACAACTATACACATAAGCCTATAACCACGCTAGCAGGGCTGTGAGGCTGTATTAAGCCACAGTGGTGCTTTGAGACGAATGCTTACATCAGCGAGCTAACATGCTCATAATGACAATGCTAACATGCTGATGTAAAGCAGGTAAATATAGGGTAGGTGATAGCATGGTGTATTTAAGTCTACACTTATGCTAACTTAAGCTAGTTAGCATAGCTGGCGTTGATGGTATTTCCATTAACATTTAAGCATTTAGACATTAGACAAAATTTCCTAACATTTTTAATAATTAATGAGATATTCCAATCTGGATCAACTTGCAAGAGCAAGTGCTTGAACAAAAAAAACAGATGTTTCTTCTGCAAGTGGATATCAGCTACTCTCCATTCATGACATTGGTTTCACAACGTGCCTAAAGATTAATTTTACATCTTTACTTTAGAGGTAATATTATCTCCCTTTTTACATAGTTGTTTATGGATCTCAAGGATTTTGCACCACAAAACCAAAATTACATCTTTGGGCTCAACTGCACTGGAAAGGAATAACAGAAAGACCAACAGGTCCAAGCCTATTACAGTACAACAGCCGCAGTATGTAGTAACAAAGCACATCTAAGGAGCTTGTTGTGCGTGAGAATTACCGTGAGTAAATGTATTATCCATGTGGAAGCAGATCAGGTCATAGCTAAGCTTAGTTGTGAAGTGTGAGCTGTAAACCCCCAAAATCCCAGCGCACAACAGAGCTGAGTATGTGAATGGTAGGGAAAAAAAAAACTGTTAGACTGCATAGTCAGGGTGCTGCTGAGCCGCTGTGGCGCAGCAGTTTTGGCATTAGCACTGGAACATCAAGATGGAAGAAGGGATTAGCCCGGTTCTCAGGGTGGTTAGAACAACAATAATTCCCAAATTCCCTCACAATGAGACTCAGAAGGAAGGATGCTCCCTTGTTTTTCTAGTGGGCCAAGGTCAGTGGAGAGAAAGAGAGAGGGACGGAGGCTAAGGGAGATTCTGGGAGAGATACAGATGTTGGTGGATCTCCCTGATACACAGGGATTTAATACACAAAAGGTATAGAAACTGGTACAAATGTTTTTTTGCTTTTTATAAACATTCAACTTACTGATTTTATATTGGATATGTCCTACATCACACTGCACTACTACACAATCCATTTTACAACAGTTGATTTACTGACCCTCGTAAATTATTTTGGACAACAAAAACATCATGACTCTTGTATTGAAACTGTATAAGTATTCCCAAAAAAAAGTTGTGTCATTTCTCACAATCGTCATTTTCTTCATTGTTCACCACATGACATGCAGCCACACAGATGTGTATCTCTCTCCACATGTGTTGAATGCTTTTGTTATCAGTACCTAAGGAGATACACAGATTAGCCAGGATGAAAAACAACCTGCTCTAGCCTACGTTTCCTTCTTCAGCTCCTGTAGCTATGATTTGGTGAAACACCACAAAGCAAATTCACACATCCCCCCTGCGTCACGACAAACCCAGGAAACTGCAGCCAAAATATAAAGTCCCTTCTCTATGCTTGTTTATCTCCTTTTTGTGTTTTGGCAGAGAAAGCCTGGATAACGCTGCAAGTAGCAGAGTAACAAATACACTGTGCCATTTTAGGACATATGTATACATCTACTGTGAGCGAAGAGGAAAGCTTATGCACAAAAAAGCTTTTCCAAGTTTATTACTCCAGCCACATTCTTCCACTGCCAAAGGACTTAGTGTTGGAACAAAAGAATAGCAAAGGATTAGCAGTTTTCCATTGCTAAGTGTATGCTAAACAGGGGTAGCTTAGAACTGCTTTCCAGACCCTGTGAGTTCCCTCATATAAATGCTGCTTAAACATTTAAATCAAAGGAGGGAAACTTATAATTCAAAACAAAAGGGAGGCAGTGGGATGATGGCAAGAAAAATCAATGTTGCAGAGGCTATAGGGCATTGTTCTAATACAGGAACATCAATGCAGGGGTGAAGTGAAAGTCAAGGTTTTTAACAACCAACCAGCTGAGTGTAATCAGGTACTGTCAGGAGGAAGTAGCTGAAAGTTGGGCAAAGTGATAGAAACTGGCTTTACACCAACAATAAGCTGACACTTCACCAGTTACATTCAGTTACATTACCAAGCACAGAATCTGAAAGACTTGGGGGTTTCTGACTTGTGGCATTTAAATGGACTGAAGGAAAATATTCTGCGGTCTTTAACGAGGAAAGAAGAAACTCTTGAGGCAATTAGCTGAAATGTTCAAAAGAGCAGAAACAGAAGTTTGGAATGAGAAGCATTTTGCCTTGCTATTGATACAGTATGCATGTCAAGCCAACATCTTGGAAAGGGATTTTGGCTCCCAGTGCTCTCTGTGTAACTCTCTGTATCAAATATAATTGGACCTCGTGGGCTATTCCTCTTAATACCTTGTTATTCCTAATACAGAAAAATGCTTTGGCACTCATGCAATGCATGGCAAATTCAACTAAAGCTGGAATTTAAATGAAGTTTTTGAAAGGTTGCGCAACCTGTTTAGTAATTGAGGAAAGAACCAAGTGTTGGTCAGGAGAGATATGAACAACAAAGTTCACTAGTTCATTAGGTGCAACCTAGTTACTCAATACAATACTCCCACAGTAAATCATGCATGTTTGCTGAAACTTCGTCTATAGTCATTTCTCAATTGCAGTTTAGGTGTGTTATCTCATTTCATCATGATGAAATAGATCAACCTAAATATTGGCTGAAAACCCTCACTTTGTAGATTTAGATGAATCAGCAGCAATAAAATTTTCCATCCACTTGCCACAGTTTAAATTTAAACAGCTGTGTGGGAGATGGCTGGAGTCCAGAGTTCATGTTCTTGTCTCAGAAACGTCAGCGGAGTGCGAAGAAAAGGTCACCAGTAAGGTGCTGCAGTCTTTGAACGAGACACACAAGTCATTAACCATTAGCTACATTAAGAAGTGAGGTGCCAGGAGATCTGCTGCATCTTAAAATGCACCACTGAGGCACTTAACAGATATGACAACGTCAGGAAGCAAAGTCTAGAGTCCAGCAGAAACGTCACCTCACATTAGAGAGGCGACATAATGTACCATAAAGGTGGTAAATCTTTTTCTATGAAGGTAAAGTGAACAGACAATATGTAAGCCAGCGATGTGAGCCAATGGCTCTTCATCCTGCTTTGCCTTGATTGACGGAAGAAACACCTGGAATGTGTTTCTACATGTCGTTGACTCCCAGTGTTGTTTGGCTGAATGACTGTCTTCTCATGGTTTGGTTCACAGATTCGGATCAGATGCGTTTGCATTCATGGAAGGCGGCTTGGCCTACAGCGCCTTGTCACTGCTGAGGGGGATTTAACAGGTCGTCTCGTCTGTTTCTTCTCAGTGAGGAACCAACTGTTGAGGCCAACTCACACATGAGAAACATGTTTCAACCCACTGATCATCTTTGTCAGCTATTTTTTGGCCAAGAGGACAGTGGCGCAGTGTGATCACACTTTTGCCCTAAAAAAGCAGTGGGGTGAGCTCGCTCCACTGACAAATGAGGGTAAACCTTTTTCTGCATTCAAGCAAATTTCTAGAAATTCATAAATGCACTTTTTTTTTTGCCCTCTGCTTTGTACCACCACTGTCAGCTGAGATCTAATCAATAGTCAACTAAATCTCCCGGGCTGCATGGGAGTAGATAAAAATCGCTGTTCTTCTTGGACACGCTTGGTTTCTCTCATCTCCTTGAATTTCTTCACTGCCCAGTCTTCTCTGCTTCACTTCCTGCCTTCCTTCCTGCCTGCCTCCCCTCTCCTGCCCTCTTTCTCCTTCTCTTTTTCTCCTGCATGACTGAGTTTTGGACAGAAAAGACAAATGGGACCAGAACAGGTCAGGCCTTTCTGAGTAAAGTTGGTGTTTAAACCACATTGAATACACTGACTGATTAACAACTCTATCATCTGATCCAGAACAGGTAATAAGGAAGGGGGGGTGGCAACTAAGGTAAAAGCTATGAGCTTATGTAATACATAATATAAAATTAGGATCTAATAGAGTAATTTTCCTATTATTTATCTAAATAAGACTTTTACAAGTGTGATTTTACGGAGATCTAGAGGGCAAATGTTATATACTTAGTATTTAAAAAGTTGGCTATTTTTAGAAGTTAACAATAAAAAACATAACAGGCAGTTATTGTAGTTTGACACAGTTACCAAACCGGTGAGCAGGCTGAGCAGCAATTAAAATACTTTAAAGCCCTTACTGCCTGAATGGCTGCAATTTGGGTCACATTTCATTCTCCTTGTCGGTCAGTGTCAAAGGTCGAATCTCAACACACAGACATGACACACATATTTATTGTGAACTACCCTTCCTGATGATATCATGATATCAAATTCTAACTAACAGCCATGAATCCACCTCGAAACTAGTTTTAAATAGCGCTCCAGAACTTGCCCGAGTCATCACAATTTTAAGTTATCTTCAGTATTGAATAAAAACCAGTGAAAGCTGTCTGTTGATCCTTGGGTATGTTAAGGTCAACAGTGCAGCCTTTGAACCCCCCTGGATTAATTGTATTAAGGAATTACAACATAGTTAGAAAACATTTTCTTAAATATGGCTATGTATTTTGAGTATTACTACATTGTTTGTTCATGTAAACATTTTTTCCATATCGTCTGTGAAGGATTTTTTCAAACATACTAGGGAACAGCTCTTCACTTTTTGTAATGCCATCAAAGCAAAGCCCTAAAAATGCAGAAGAAACCACTGATTGGAGTGTAACTTAGCAAACGTAAGCTCACCCTTCTACCTTGTTTTAGTTTTCAGTCAGCAATTTCAGTCACCCTGTGTGTACAATAATATTTACACTGTAATTTGAGGGCTATGATCTGAAGTGCTGCATGCTGACGCTCCTGTAAGATTCAGGAAAAGCACTAAAAAAGCACGATGAGAGATAGGACAGAGAGAGAGGACAACGAGCACTCAGCAGAAGTTCGTGTTCTTTTCATTTCTGATTAAGTCTTCATCAAGAACAGCACAGGCTTGATGATGATGAAGAGATTAGTGGAAAGGCTGCGTTTGCATTAGCTTTGTGTGTGTGTGTGTGTGTGTGTGTATGTGGAGAGTATCTGACAGTCAGTTGGTGTGCACATGGCCAGTACAGGACGTCCTTATCAGGAGGATTTATATGCGTTTGATTTCTGGTCATGCTCAACGGCGGTGGGGCAGATGCTCTGACCTCATCCTCTATCTTGTAATAAAAGTGCCCTCTCAGCTCCTCTCATCTCTCTCCCCCCTCTATCACCGCTGCTCGCCCTGTTTATGTCTCTCCCTTGAGCTTCTCCAATCCCTTAACTGCTCTTATTTGTCCTCTCCAGATGCTCTTGTGTGGCCTTTTTCCATTTTTAATTCTAATTTCCCCATCATCCATAAAGTAAATCTCTGCTCCTCTCCTCCCCTGTTTCTTCTACAAATGTCATCCCACGGAAAAAAAAAATGCAGGTGTCATAAATTTAGTCCACTGGTTTCATAATATAACAGCAGAGCCATAAAGTGGGTCTATATTTAGCGTTGGCTGTCATAGACTCAATGAAAAGAGCAGCAGGTTGAGGGCTATGCAAAGCACTGGGTCAAGGACACCTGCTTTTTAAATGGTGCTGATGCTTTGTAATTAGAAAGAAAAGGGGGGTGGGATGGATTTTTAATGAGGAGGGGGTGGAAATTGGCAATCTGGCTGGGTAACCTTTGGAAAGAAAAACAATGAATAAATGTCCATGTTTTATCAAATATTAAACAGTTTATTCATTTTTTTTTATCTGTGATGTCAGTGAGAACTTTTATTTTAGTTTAGATGCAGCTCTTCTGGCAGTAAGTACAGAATAACAATTTCAAAATCCTTAACTCATGATGACTGTATTGCATAAAAGCTGTAGTGAGCAGACAGTATGCGACAATATGGGCCTGTTTAGGCAAAATAGCACTGTTCTAAAATTGTAACAGCATCCAAAGTAAAGAATAAAGAGTGTCGTATTAGACCCTGACTAATGTCCCTGGAGCTTTTTTCCTCTGTAGGAGAGCATACTTAAGACTAAGCTGACACTGTCTGTCAGTGTCTCTCGCCTCATTCATCTCCTCCTCTTCTGGAATGTGACAGCAGCCTCTCGGCGTCATCACCCCACTTTCTCAAGCCCCAAGTCTGAGACACTTGTTAGACAGCGGCAGACGCGGTTCGCTTTGATGGGCTGACAAATTTGCTCATTTGCATCAGGGTCGTGCCGTGTGCGGCCTGCTCATGAGCAGAGCGGTATGCTCTGCATGCGAGGGAAATGTTTCCACTGCTGATACATTTGTCGAACAAGTGTCAGGCTCTTGGGAGTGTTTGCCGAGCCAATGTTGAGGACCCTAGTTGTTAAGTGTTTGGACAAAGTGAGCCGAGATTTGGTACAGTATGTAAGAGAGGGAACAGTAAGAGAACATGACGTCTGTGTCGTGGGGTGTTTGGCAATTTAACTCAAAGTCAAATACAGAAAGTGTGCCCTCAGAATATTCACCCGGCCGTTACTGTATGTTGTAAGTTTCCAGTTTAAATACAGTCAATCATTTATAGAATCTTGGATCAGAAAACCACATGGGAGATACCAGCAGTCACAGTAGGTCAGTCCTTTTTAACTCTGCACTGGCTTCTCATTGACTTCACACACACTCAGCCACACACACTGCAGCGAAAAGAAGCTATGACTCACCACAGTGCCCCCTTTCACTTTAACACTCCCCCCTCTTCACAGCTTGCTCCCACCTCACCGCAACACCCATTAATTCTACACACGCACACACTGGTTATCTCCAGTGGGACATTAGTGACAGATCTATCGGTTGTGGGGGCAAAAGGTGGAATTGATGGAGAGATAGAGCAAGACACAACAGCGAATGTAACAAAAAATGGAAAAAAAAACAAAAACCTAAAAGACTGTCGGGAAGAGAGTGGAGCGACGGACAACAACATGGTCCTGTTTTATACGCTCACACATTGTAGCTCACTCCGAAGCAAACACACACACACACACACACACACACAAAACTGTGGAGCTTTGTCTCACTGGGACAGTGATGACTCATTCTCTCCTGTCGCCCATGGGACTGGAGAAACACACACTTACACTCACACACACACGCACGCGCACACACACACACATGCTAGCATGGAACCAATTGATAGGTATGATGATTGATAGCAGTGAGATAGCTATTATGATTGCAGTTGCATAACCAAGGACAACCTGCAGCAGCAGTAGTGTGAACAGATTGGTGTGTGTTTGGGGAAGGCGTTTGTTGACAGCACAGCTCCACGCACTGGAGTTCATTTTTATTTTCATTTTTTTTCTTGTTTTTTGATTTTAATTACACTGCTCATGCACCCTTGCTTATTTGTTCCCCCTGCTCTATTTTCAGAAACACTAGCCCATGCTGAGCAACAACAGCAAAGTGGTATTTGTGGGGAAAAAAAAACAACATCCCAGTCTTTAGCCGCCTGAGTGTTTGAGTTATGTAACAATGCTCGTGGTCGAGCTTAAACGGAGAATGAAGACAACGTCTAGGGTCCTGTTAGTACCTCGTTTGCTCTCCTCAATAAGCACTAATGGGCAAACAGAGGGAGGTCTGTAAAATGAATCAAGTGTTGCTACGGAGAGTTTTGGTGGATGTAGTTGCCCCTGCAGGCCAGAGGGGGGGATGTGAGGTGAAAGGATGGCAGGATGCATAACACATGTTTGGAAAAACAGTTCATCTTCTATATTAAGTCTTCATTTTTTACTTAGATTTCACAGTGAATGTAGAAAAGTTTCTTTAAGATGGTATTACAACATCATATATACACATAACCAGTATATTATACACTTAGTTGTTAAAACACTTAGGTTTCGAGAGAGAAAACTGAGGGGGAACCAAGACCTCTGTGTCAGAGAAGAGAAAACCACATTCAGCTCACAATAGCATTTGTTATAATTATGGAATCATGGGATCATGGCCTTAGTAGACAGCATTTTAAGAATTACATAATTTGAATGCAATTCATCTAGGTAATTCAATTGTACTATTACATAATATGGTATTATTCTAAATGTCTTTTACTTTATTTCATACCTATTTCCTCAACCTGACATATTTTGCATCTTTGCAAAGTTTAAGATTTGAACTCGAAATATTGTGTCAGTTTAAAGATGTAAAGGATATTTTCCATTTTTTTCCACTTGGGTGTTACCTTCATAGTCCTGACCATCATTCCTATTGGTCATCGTTATGTTGTAATAGCCAAGGTAATTGCTTAGTTTTGGGAATGTGGTTAGTCAAAATGGAAAAGACATCAAGGACAAAATCAAGGACAGACAAGTTTTCAGGCAGAGCTTCAACTTTCAAATTTTCATGTTTTCCTCAGGGCAGTTATAGATTATTAACACATTCAATGGGGGATTAGTTTTACCTTCAAAATGAAATGGTTTAGATATCCTTGCCATACTATTGCTTTTATTTAGGCTAATATATTTTAATGTCTGGCCAAACTGTTATCAGCCTGGGTCCAAGGCCCTTTTAATAAGATAAATCTGAGGGGCATGAAAAGACAAATAGTGATGACTTTGGTGAGAATAGTGTTCTTTTGTTACATTGTGAAATGGAGGTGATAGATGATGCTAGAGATGCAGGCAAGCTGACTGAGTGGACTGTGACTCGATGAACAAGTAGCGACACAAATGCATTCTTCACACACACACACACACACACACACACACACACACACACACACACACACACACTCTCTTAAGTTTTTCCTTTTACCTTGCAGCCTTTGCTCTTGTCATGGCCGCCGGTGGTTCCCCCTGCAGGGCATGGCGAGCACGGCTCCTGATGGTAGAACTGGCCGCCATGCAGGCCGCTGTAGTGGCAGCAGCCGTAAGGTGAGTGGAAGTGTGTGTACCACAGGTCCTCGGCCAGGGGACACTTTGGACAAGGGTAAAGGAGGCCTTTGCCTTGGGCCTTTTCCACGCTCACCTTAGGGTTCCTCATCCATCTTCGCACCTGCGTGGGGAAGAAGTGTTCATGTCAAAAGCAGTTTGAGTCGTCCGATCTCTCATTTACTTTTTCCTCATTATTATTCGTATGTTTTTAAGGACATGCTAAGGTGCTACACTTACACACTGCACACACTGTCAACCCTGCCAGCTGCTCCTTAGATCAGAGAAAGAGGAGTTTCTCATGTTATCCCTGATCACATGTCAGTTCAAGTGGTACACGCACACACACACTTAAACATGGTGCCTCCCTATGAAGACCCTCCCTGACATAAAGCATCCCCCTGCCCCTTACCCTAACCTTAACCATCCAGATTAAATGCCCAGCTGTAACCTTTACCCTGAGCCCAACACAATCTAATTCTTACATAACCCCTGAAACCAAGTCTTAACCTTCAAACAGCCTTTTGAAGATGTGAGAACTGGCCACAAACACACACATACACACACACACACGCAGAGCTGCACTTCAAAGAGGGACAGATTGCCTCTTTGCTCTGCCACACTTTGAACACATAAATCAGAGAGGGAGCACATGCATGCACAAACACCTGTCGCATGTTCAAGATGATGAGGATGATCATGGCACCCTCAAATATGATGTTTTAACATCATCAGTACACAGGAAAAAGCTTGAAGGATGCTCTCTCTGCAGAAAAAGACTTCAATCCATACCTGACTGCTATGATAAATCATCACAAATTAAAATCTTTCTACATCCTTGTCACTAACAGATGTTCACATTATACAGCTGTGCTGTATCCATCAAGAGGTGTTTTAATGCTGTTGTGGCGTTTAATAGCAGGAAATCACCGACACAAAAATCTGTGAATGCAAGCAGTTGGTGCATGCAAGAACATAGCATACTCTCATTATTCTTGCAGTGACTAAGACTTCCCAGTAAAGCAACGTCACTTACTGTAATACCCACTGTGTGTGTGCATGTGTGTGTGTGTGTGAAGTGATGATGACAGTGGAGATGAAACAGACAAAAGGACACGTGGGAGACAGTGAGAGAGAAAGTCAGCATTTTCATGAGTACCATTATGAAATCCCACCCTGCTGTGGGGGTCCAACATTTGGCAAACACACACAGCAGTGACCTGTGTTTGTGTGTTTGCGGCATAGAGTCCAGACAGCTGTGACACACACACACACACACTCAGTAAGACTGAATGTGGAATGGTAGCCAGACAGCGTGTCAAGGCATGTCGCGTCTAAAGGAAAACAGACTTGGAAAAACACTCCAGGAGGTCAAAGCAATAACAAACCAGTCACTGTAGGACTAGCACACAGGTCGGATGACACACACACACTGAAAAGAAGAACACCACCACGTAAGTTTCTTCTCATAGAACATGACCCAAGTGTACAAATGATTGACGGCACATCCAATTATAATTTTTCCTTTGTTATTTGCCAGCATGTTCAAAACAAAGTGAGAAATGTTTTGGCGTTACACCACAAATCAAACAGTGCGATGTCATACCTCTTGTTTGACGTGTCACGCTGACATGAAAGGAATGAAAGGTGTCATCCAAAGCTTAGCGCTTATTCACCTCAGGCATAAAAAAAAACACACAGAGTGCTCACAGCAGCTGTGATGTGTTTTTCTTTCTGCAGTTGCCTTTAAAACTCAGCGAAGAGCTGCATGTTACATGATGGTTTCTGAAGGGTTTGTTTACCCATCTGTAACATGTCGCTGATTGTTTTTGATGTATTTTTGTAGACATGTTGCATTCCAAATGACATCTCAAAATTTCCCTGATTTACTAAAAGGCATTTCTAATCAACTTGAGTTCGAGGAAGAGTGCATGTTGCGACCTTATCCATGTATCCTCTCATCAGACGTCATTTAAAAGGTATGGTCCGAACTCCCAGGCAGAAACATTCACACAGGGCCATTGATTTTTATATTTCCTTTTATCATTTCCTTTACTCATTTGTATGACACAGCGCACTGTCTGGATCCTTCCCATTATGTGATTAGGCTTATTTAGACACAAATGGAGAGACAAATAAACCTTTAAACAGCAGCAGCAGGCATTGCTTCTGTTTGGGGCTGTGTGCTGATGCATATCTGCAAGCTTCTACTTATCTTGCTAAAAGGAGAGACAGTTTTATGCAGAAATAAGCATAAGAAGGCAAAATCAGCTAAAGATTTAACATGGACGGATAGTTGAATAGATAAATAAATAGGTAGATACTCAGGTTCTTAATTAATGATTAATATTTATAAAATTTTTTTGTCCCATGGGAGACTCAGCGCAGCAGAATGTGCCTGTGGGAGTGCATGTGTGTTTGTGCGTGGGTGTTAGCACGACACAATCTGCCCATATGAACCAGCTGAGTCGTTAGCGATCCGCACCATACTGTACGCCATCTGAGACCGACAAACAAGAACACACACTTTGTAAAACCCCACTGCGAGCAAGAACACACACTGATGACACGACCAAACTAGAAGAGAGCCTAAATCCTCCCAAGACCTGAAGCTAAGGATTATTCATGAAGTGCTTAGATGCTTGCTGACTGTTGCCGTTGCTATTCTTAAACATATTCACTCCCTTAAGTCTGACAATGTGTAACATGAACTCAATGACCTGAGCAATAAACGCTTACATTGTTATGTGATTTATTGCATTGCACAATGTGGGTAATATAAAAATAAAGTTGTGTCATATTCCCAAAGTGATTATTATTATTATTATTATAAATGATTATTGAGTGAATGCATCAACCCACTTCTCCTCCACAAGTTGGAAGTAATGTCAGCGATTTCCTTCCTGTCATACCCCGCAGTTATATTGCTTAACGTTTTCTTTTGATCTTATGCAAATCAGCTGTGAATTATTCAGATTTGAGGAAGAAGAAGTTGAACTGTTTGTCAGGTTTGGCATATTTTGAGTGAGAATAACAAACGCTAATGGAGGTTTAGACATACGACACATTACAGCATATAATGAAGCCTACAAGTTCAACAAATCCCTGGCTGTGTAATTCACAATTGACTTCATTAACACTATGGCATTACTCACATCAACAACTCACTATGTACCAATAAGTGTCCTTGTGCATCAGCTCTCTCATGAAACACTGTTCCCTTCTTATCTACTGTTAATTATGTGTTTGACAGTATTTAATTTATAAGAGATGTTGAGAACAAGTATAACTGATGGGTCAATAACATGAACATTTTTAATGGCTTTGTAGCCCTCAAAACATTTTTTGTGCATAACTCAAACCAACCATTTCATGTATTATCAATTAATCTGCTTGTAATATTCCTGAATTTTTTTTTATAATATGCCTGAAAAGAGTGAAAAATTACAAGTTGACATCAGATCACGGTCCAAAAACCAAATATGTTCGAATCACAGTCATGGAGATGGAGGAAAAGTCAGAATCACTGACTTTTTCAGCTCTACATCTGTTTAAAACTGTTGTTTCTAATGAAATGAAATACTTAAAGCACAGAAAATATAATGACTTGATGGCTTTATTTCTGTTAATAAACCGTTAAATGATATCTAAAGGGCCTGACAGCAGCTTTTAGGTAACCGGACTATCTCCAGTGCATATTATTCTCCAGCAAACTTTTCTCTTTTTTAGCTAACTATCTCTCTTATGTCGATGACTTTGTTTATTGATAAGCAACAATGTTCCTTATATTAACGACTGACTAACATTTATGATTGCAGCCATTCTAGCTTATTAAGAAGTTGCAAGTCATATATAAAGGTAAATAAATAAATAAATACATTGAAAAAGGTAATTGTAAGTGCAGTCGCAAATGTTAACTAGTGGCTTAAAAACTGATTCTTTGGCGAAAACTCTTTAATCACATTTGCATTAATAACAATGCTAACTTACATATTAAACCTAATTGTAAGTCTTATAAGTTAAGTTAACTAAGTGGAGGGTTTGGGGTTAAAGAGTTAAAGGGTTAAAAATCTGCAGCTGTAAATTTTAACAGATTTCTGCTTCACAACAAATGATTTATTGCCACAACTAAAGTCATTAGTTACAATTGTACGCCTAATTATAAAGCTGCACCATTTGTCCTCTCAGTGCAGTTTTGTATTCATTTAATCATTAAGATTGTACTTTTGTTCTTGGAAAAGTCAGCACACACACACACACTCTTACACTAACACACTGACCAAGGAAGTCATTTAATGCAAACCATTAACGTTACACAGGAAAAAAGCTCTGTGACAGCACTGCAGCAGAATGCAGGAGATGCTGAGTGGATTCCAAACTATAGGACCCCGCCAGCTTAGTGATGTCATGATTTCTACACAACAGACGCTTGGGAGTTCTGTAATGCAACAGTGTTTTGGAGTACACACAAACACACTCACGCACATAAGCAGTAAACAAACATGCAGGGAGTCAAGTCTTGCACTTTAACAGCACGGCTTCACGCTCAGCACAATGACATCATCTTTTGCCACACACAGAAACACAAAGAGGGAACAGTCCGGCTGTGACACCTCCTCTCTCAGCCAATATTCCCCTCACTCCGCTTGTGTAGGTGCATGTGTGTCCATCCCATAGCCTGTGTGTGTGTGTGTGCGTGCGTGTGTGTGTATGTGTGATCCAAACTCACCTTCCTCTTCACAAACTGGAAAGCTGAGCACTTCTTAAAAGAAAAGGCAGTCTTCTCTCCTCCTCCTCCCACTCCCGCACCTCCTCCACCTCCACCTCCTCCACCTCCTCCTCCTCCTCCTCCTCCTCCTCCTCCTCCTCCTCCTCCACCACCACCACCTCCTCCACCTCCTCCTCCTCCCCCGTTCACCAGCTTCATGGCCGACACCGGCACTCCACCTGCCTCCGTAGATCCCAGGATGACGGAGAGACTGCCGGAGCGAAAGAGAGAAAGAGAAGGAGTGTGAGCTAAGGCATGAGGAGAGAGCTGTGGCTTCTGCCGAGGAGCCGAGTGCGGGACAGCAAATGAGAGAGATGCCTCTGTGTCGAGGGGGAGAGGTGGCAAAAAGGATGCGAGGATGTGGGGAGGAGAGTGAGAGCAGTTGAGAGGAGGTGGAGGTGGAGGAGGCAGATGGACCAAAATGCGGGGGGAGAAAGAGGCAGGGCGCTGCAATGAGAGTGAGATCACCGAAACAAACTAGATGTCAGGATGGAGATAAAGACAGGGTGAAATTAAGACAGGATATGACCATGAGATGCACACAAACAAATGGAAAGAGGAGGAGGATGAGGAGGGTACCAGCTCCTGTTGCTGTGAGGAGGAAACAGCTGTGTTTACAGCCTGGAGCCTCACAGAAAGCAGCTCAGTGAACCGTCTTATGTGTGTGTGTAAACTTTATCCATGCATGTCTGAGTGTGTTCACATGATGAGTGTGTTTACATATCTATGAACAGTGTGTGTTTGTGTTTGTGTATAAATGTATGCATTGTGTGCATGCATGCCTTCATCCTTTCCATACCTTTATGCCTTTGTGTTGGCTGGTTCCACTGCAGCTCTAAAAGCCTGTTTTTACGCAACGACTCCAAAAACTGGTCACGGATGAGATGCACCAACTCCTGCTCCTCAGTTACAGGTGTCTGTCTCCAACTGTGCCCAAAAACCCAGAAGAGGGGTGGAGAGAAGAAGAGGGGAAGTCTGCGATGATGCTGCTGTCCGTTTCAGTGAGAGCATGTCACTGTGTGATTTATGTGTGTGTGTGTTAGTGAGTGTCCTCAGTGGTGCAGTTGTGTGATGAAGACTGCGAGTGATGCCACCGTGGTGTCAGCCTGTAAACAAACAGCCAGGAAGTGTGTGTATGAGAGCATGATGTGGTGTGTGTGTTTATGTGGTGTGTGTGATGGGTCCAGCTGCAGTCTTCTGGCTCACACCAGCCCTACTTTATCAATGAAAGACTCTGCAGTGAGCCGATGACGCCTCCCCTCCTCTTCTCTCTCTCCCTCTCTCTCCAGCTCCCTCACTGTCACTCAT
Source organism: Acanthurus tractus (assembly GCA_029783725.1). Classification (NCBI taxonomy): domain Eukaryota; kingdom Metazoa; phylum Chordata; class Actinopteri; order Acanthuriformes; family Acanthuridae; genus Acanthurus; species Acanthurus tractus. Next base: position 9,811,306 of record JAQNCA010000012.1, read on the forward strand.
CATCACTCTTCCCTCCCCCCTTTTACTTCACTCGCTCATTCTTCTGCTGCAATCGATGGTGGTGCCTCCTTCTCTCTCTCTTCTTCTCTCTCTTCTCTCTCTCCTCTCTTCTTCGATCCACCTATCACCTCACAGCTCATCCCACCCAAGACATTCATTCTCTTTCCTAGTTTCCAAAATTGTACTCACAAGGTCCAAAGAGGACGAGGACACCAACCATATGTCTCCACCACAATGAGCATTTCAGGGTTACAGTCTGTCCTGACAGCTTTGGTCCAGCTGGATTTGATACACACAAAAAACACACACGCACAATTCATCATCTCTGTATGCATGCACCCATAACATGGGGTTAGTTTAATTTCCTGACATGACACCTGTGAAGGATGAAGCTGAATCATGTTTCTTTCATGAACCTTCACACTTCATGTGTTCAGAAAGTCTAGCAACAAAACTAAAATCCAATTTTTCTAGTAGAGTCGACTATATTGCTTTAAAAATAAATAGTTACATACAAAATATGAAGCCAGAAATAAGGACAGTTAATGTCTTGCACAACCAAAATGTTCAATGTTGCTATACTATTAGAAATGCTGCATTATTTTCTGTTTACATTCTTCATGTGTCTTTTAATATTTAGTTTTGCTTTAAATTAACTTGGGCATTTCTAGCAGCTACTGTGAAATATTGGCGTGAAACACAATTCTGGCTAATTCAAAGAAACTGTGGGCTTTTGGTTTCGTTCTGTTTGTTTTCTTTAACTGAGGACAAATTGCTCATATTAGTCAGTTCTTGTTTAGTATGAGTCAGTGTAGTTTTGTAATCACGACTGGCTGGAGTGAAAACCTGTAGACTCAACTGTTGCCAAGGACGCAATAATTACAGCGAAGGCCGAAGGAGGAGGTCGAAGGGCAAATTGAACATCTACTTATGGTCCCGTCACAGTCATGGATCACTGCATCCCCATCGCAATCTCTCCTGTCCATTTTAAGACATGAAATAAATGTAAGCAGGCAAATTGAAATGAGAAAATATTTCAGTTTTAGTCCAAACACAGATGATTGTCACATCACTCAAAGCATTAAGTATATATAACCAAAAATACATGAGGTGCCGTCAAAGATTTCTGGTAGCGCAATAATTAATGTTCATGTGCTGCAGTGAACTTTCTTAAAGTTTTTTCCAAGTTTCATAACTTGACCATCATCAGCACTGATGAAGGCCTATGAAAACAGTGTGCTCCAGCAGACAGCACACTTTCTATACAACATCTAATTTATAACAGTAACTAGAAGTAGCTGTAAAAGCGCAGTTTGTCTGTACTGCATTAAAGGTATTGAAATAAATCACTTTGATGGATTTTATTTAGTGCAATACAACTGTGCTGTCTTCCTGTATTGATCAGGACTATTAAGACAAGACAATTAGGGTGAAAATGAAGGGTTGCAAACCTGATGATTCAACGGGCACAAACAACAGCACTTGCTGTGAAAATTAAAGGGTATTTCTTAATAACACTTGGCGGCATATGAGGTAAGCATTCAGCAGAAATTAAACTCTTAACAGGCAGCAAGCCAGTCAGTTTGCATCAGTTTCCTGTTGAGACAGATGTAGTTCTCCTTGGAGGGGAAACAATGACTCTGCTGTATTCACTGTAATCTGGATCAGTCGGAGGCCCAATCAATAGCGACTCAGCAGTAATGACATAGAACAATGATTGGTGAAATCAGCTTTGCACGCAGCTGCATGCAAAACAGAGGGTGGGATGCCATTTTTACCAACAGAAGCAAACAATGCATTTTCTCCTCCAGAAAACCTTTCTTTGCATTTTTGTTTATGAGGAGCATCTCTTAGGGCCCTGACACACCAAGTCGATGGTCAGCTAATGGCCAGTGAGTCAGGGCGCCATTGGATCTAATCAGTTCTTGTTGCCAGTTTTTTGACCCACTCAGCATTTTGAATTGGCAGGACCACTGGTGAGAGATAACACTCTGATTGGCTGTTTTCCTACAGAAATATAACCCTGGTAGCTAGTGTTGTGCCTCTGGATTACTGTGATGATCAATTTTTCAACATGTGGAACTGAAATGGAAAGAGTCAAGCAAAGTTTTTTAAAATTGGTTTCATTTAACTAAAGCTCTTTATACAGGTGGTTTTTCTTTTATTCTCTTTACTGCC
>JAQNCA010000012.1:9820749-9833344 GCA_029783725.1 Acanthurus tractus
AATTGCACCAAGCATAAATAGATACATAAATTATCAGAAAACCATTCTGAAGAGCAGCATGATGAAAACACAGTGCAGCACATTAGTCCCATATTTGACCCTGTGTTTTGTTCACTCTACCTTGTGACTTGTGACTCTTGACTTGTGACTTGGCCCCACCTGTTTACCTTGTTTGCTGTGATAAACAGCTCAGATTCTTAAACAGATCTCAGGAAGTGACAAGTGACGTCCTGCCCTCAGCTGTGCCTGTTACGTGCAACCTTATTAGGAACTGAATCATTTGGTCTACATACTGAGCAGAGCAGGTTTTGTAGGAAACCGAAAGAAACATTTTGTTCTATTGAGACTTGGACAAACCAAGAATGTAGAACGAAACTTGTCTAACATCTTTCAAATAAACTGTTGATTTGCAAGCAGGAAGGAGCAGCAATTTTTTTTAGAAAACGAAAACAAAATAGAATTCAGATGGACGATAAACTAAAAGCTTTTTGTGGTACACTTTTTTGCAAACCTGTTCTGTCTATTGACACCCGGCAATTATAAAAATATTCAGCTTTCTGTCTCTCTGTTCAGCAGAAGCCTTCTGACCTTTTCAGTAATTCAGTCTTCAATGGATGATTGACAGGGATACATATAACCTGCTCCCATACACACATGCATGTACACACACATTCGAACTAAGTCATGTCTCTATGGATCTAAAGAGAAGGGCATTTTATCATTTCTTTTCATATATGACTTGATACTGATCTTAGTCTGCAGAGAACACACAAAAGCAGGAATAAAGAGATATACACACAGTTGTTGTAAGCGCTCTGCAACTCTGACTTAAGATGATTTGCATTTTTTAATCGAGACAGATCCTATGGATGCAAGTGCAGGTGGGCAACCAATTTTTGCAGTTTAAGTGAGAAAAGGCATTTTATTTAGAAACAAAGTCAAAGCAGGAAAGATGCTCTGTTATCCCGAGGATATCAATCAACAGATGGATGAGTCTTCATCATTAATGGCACACATCAGCTTCCCATCAGCAAACCGTTTCCTATTAAGTAAAGAGGAGAGTCTAAGAGAGGAGTTCAGAGAGTGACTTATCTAAAGCTGAGAGTGTTTTTATTTTAAAGGTGCAGATGTACATATTTATACTGAGGTCACAGGAAGTGAGGTTTTAGTTTTGGGGGACAAAAACACCGAAAAGGTGACAAAGTGTTCCCCAGAGTGCCCTTTAAGTGGAAAAATATGATAAAGCGCTCTCTGGAATTTCTTGGAGTGGAGGAAACATGATAAAGGGTTTTCTAAGGTGCCCTTGAAGTGGAGAAAATGCGATGAAGAACCTTTCCAGAGGTGAACATGTGTTTAAGTGCCATATAGAGTGCCTTCCAGTGAAGCTAATATGATGGAGAGTGTGTCTTTTTTTACTTTTTTTTTTTACTCCTGCCCCTCAGACAGCATGAGTCCTCCACTTTCATATAGAACCTACTTATTCTGTTATCTCTCCAAATGCAGAGTCTTCTAAATGCATTAATATATAATTTGATTTTCAGAAGAGACATCAAAACCTTGACAAGGTGCTTTCTGTGCATAACAATGTGTACTTCACTTTTGCCAGGCCAATCTCATCACTAAAATCACTATATACTATTCAATCTCAGCTGAAGCACAACATCCACCATCACACAGTCTTAGTTTTACTCAAAATAGAAACAATTTCACTGTTCATGAAAACAGAGTGACCAGCTTCTGTATGAAACCCTGAATTATAACATCTCAACTGCAACTCAATTGCTGAAAAAGTTCTAAGAGTGAAAAGTTGAACAGACTGTAAAGTTTTACACCAGAGATGAAAAATGCTCTATTCTTTTGGGATATGGTGTTTTTCACACTTGAAAATTTTATTCTCCCATAGTCTGCTAATGCAGAATTTCATGGAAAAGTCAGTGGATTGGCAGAGGAGTAGATATATTTAGCCTGTGGCGTCTTTTCCTTAAAAATAGAGTGAATCATAAATCTTCTTTTCTTTTGTAGGCTTTTGGCCCAAGCAGTGCTGTTTGTAATTATCTTGTTACCATCAATTCAATAGTCTCATCATGGGCTCTCTAGATTGATTTGTATTTAAAAGGATACTTTATTGAGTTTTTCTCAAAAAGACTCGTGGGAAATCTTGGATTCAGTTTTGAAAATTATGTAGTTCTTGCACAAAAAAAAAATTAAATGAAATTAAAAAAAACAATATTACTGGATGCTAAATACTTTTCCCTTTGTCTGTTCTCCATCTGAGTATCGTCAACATCAAACCTTTACGTCATCCTGTCCACCTTTCTCCGTCAATACCATTGAAGCAGCTGAGAAATTCCTCTCTTTCCAGGAACAATGGGAAGCTGTGGCTTCAGAGGGGCGATCCGAGTGATGCCTCTCAGATAAGGAAGTCTGCAGGAGCCATAGAGAGCAGCACACAGACAGCGGCTCTATTTACAGACATGCTTTGTTTCTGTCTTTTGTCTCTCAGGTGGCTTGTGGCATGCCAATCGTTTCCCCTTTGCCAGATCTGGGCTTCGATATGGACACACAGTTAAGATTTACTCTGTACCTTATAAGGTAGTCTTATTTGATAGTGCACATGCAATGATAATATATAAATCACATGCAGATTTTAAAATGATTCAGTATTCATTAGGACTATTCAATGTTGTATTGGTCATCAGGTTAATAATACTTTGTTGATATACCAGTTTTTGATAAAATAAAAAAAGTTAAAGAGTTACATCTATTGATAAGAACTTTTTAAAAAAATATGTTTCAAATGCTACATTATGTTGCTAAAGTTTTACATTAACTTATCTTTTAGTTTATTATTGACAATACATATGTGATGAAGTTTTTCAGAAAGTCAGTACACTGAGAGTGATAAACTGAATTTAGCTCTTTAGTCCATACTGCACCAATGAAAACAATGGTCTACATACATAATAATAATACTGACAAACATGATATTTATATATACTTACACACACACAAACACACACAAGCACACACCCACACCCCCACATACACACACACACATACAAGCATAGTTTTCTTTTCTTTTCTGAGGTTCAGTGTGTCCTTTTTTGTCCACTTCCTGCACAGCGGTCAGCTGCTTCCTATCTGGCGCCACACCAACGAGCAGCCACTGACCCCCCATTGCCACAGTAACACTCTGAGCGGGGGGGTCAAGAGTGGAGGGAGAAAAAAAAGATGAGAAACTTTGATAGGATGAAAAGGGACATTCCTGTGTCCATAGTTGCATAAGTCTTGGAAATTACAGAATGATTTTGCAATTCAGCGAGTAGTTCTGCACTTAAAAGTGTAAGATCATGTCACAGCCGGAAATTAGATCCTGACTGGAAGATCAAGGGGAACATTTTTTGACTTTGTTATGAAAGCTGTCCTGTGTTTATAGACATTAAAAAGCAGTGTCTTTAAAAAATTTACCATTAGATTTGCCTTTTATAAAAGCACACATGACACTAACTGATCTAATCAACTTATCTTGTAATCATCCAAAATTTGCAAGATAAGTTCCAGGACTTTCTGGAGTTATTTTATTCATTGTGAGACCTGAATCATGAGCTGAGGCGCCTGTTTTAGCCGTAAGGCAAGAATTTCAATATCATCGTGAATGCTGTGGACATGTTCAGAGAGAGAGGGAGAGGGGGAACCAGTTCAAAGTGAAATCCTGTTAGATTCCGAGAAAAGATACGGAGAGCCAGATGAATGAAATACAGGGGAGTGTGCTGGAGGGGTGAGTAGATGTGAGAGAGAAGAAAAAGGATGAATATAAAGGAGGAGAGAGAGAGAGAGAGAGATGAAGGGAGAAGTGAGATAGAGGGATCTGACGGGGGGACAGCTCTCTTTCATAAAGAGCATTGGATATGAGCCTCAGTCTGTCTCCCCAGGGGATGTGGCCTGGTTTCTCTTCTCCTGGCACATACACACACAACACACACACACATATACACACACTTACTCTCATATACAGTGAGCTGTCAGTAAAAGCCAACACTACATTAACCAAGAGCAAACAAACATGATATACGCTGCCAAGCAGTGTGATGATACATGAAAGCCAAAGCAGGGAAAATATGTGGTTAATTCAAACAACAAAGCCCAAAGCCAAAGTTGTTTCTCTTAAAGTTTTTTTTTTTTTCTGTCTTTACATGTGAATTGATGAGGACTTGACTTAAGAAGGATGAAAAGCATAAACAGTAAATATCTGCCTGGTCTGGTTTCTCAGAGCCAAGAGGGGTTTTTTTTCTTAATTTAATAGGGTATCATGAGTTTGTTAATGATACAATGCTCCCTGACCATGAGAGACATTATAATTAAGGAGCAGGATTTTTATTTTATCATTATTATTATTTATGGCCTGAGCCCTGCCAGGGCAAGGACCCTATTGTTATTATTTATGTATATATTTGTATTTATATATATATTTTGAGAATTTACAGGGAGCCAGTATGTAGAAGCTAATGAGACAGAAATATGAACCTCTTTCCTGGCTTTTCTGTTTTGTAAATGCCAGGATATGTCGTTTGAAAAAAGACAGTCCTTGAAGTTAAAGAACTTAGAGAAATGTAGAAATTACGTCAAACAGATCGAGGGAGATGGCCAAAAAAAGATTTTAAAATGGCGGGTTACTAGAAAATACCTTCAGCGCCTTTGAAGGAATGATGGAATGGTGATATAAAGCAGTGTTGGCAACACTGGTGGTAGAACTTCCTCCAGCACACCAAAAGCTTATCAAGAAGTTACCATTAACATGCCAGTGTTAGATTATATTGTCTTGAAATAGGTGGCCCATTTATCCCGGATGCTGACTGAGATATGTTATCAGCTGAGCTCTCTGTTGCCTGGATAGATGACCCTAGAAGTCTGGTATTTCCTGTCCTGTAAATTCCTTTCAGGTTATAAGTTACTGCTGAGAAGGATATTCAATGCCGGTGCTCCAGATCAGGCTGATTCATTATCACCAATGAGGTACGTCCTGTGTTTGCCAGGCTTGAACCTGCTTTTCTTTCCTAATGAAACATTAACTGAATAATTTCATATAAAAAAAAAAGAGAGACTGATATAGAATAATAATTGGCACAGCAGGAATATACATTTTCTTCTGCATAAACTTGCTACTATTGAAGAATATATGTAAAAAATAAGCTGAAAAGATAAACATAACTTATTGTGCAGGGAAAATGCAGAGAAAGAGCTGCAGCCCCCAGTGAGAAAACACTCCATCTTTCACTCTTTCCATATTCTCTTTCATCTTTCTGCTTGCTGTTTTTACTCCCTTTGTTTTACATGCAGTCGTTATCCATGCACTTGGGTTTTTTTTTCTTTTTTTTTGGCCCGTTATATTAAACCCACCCCTGCCTCCACCACACAGCTCCACATTGCTTATTCTGCAGCAGATCACACACACGCTCACACATTTATTTTGTAAACACCGTCATCATTCATGCATGTTTATTTCCACATCTCAGCTGAGGGAGAAGGATGACAGGAAAAGACAAACCACACTCAGAGAAATGCGGGACTCGGCCTCAGATTTATTACTTGGTTTTATTAGTTTATTTTATTATGACATTGACATAATAAAAGCACTGAAACCACATTGTAAAAAGCATGCACAGGCACCAGATGAGCTGCATTTAGTCTTATTTGCAACATCTGTCCAAAGGAAGCTTTTTAGAAAAGGTTAGAATGGATAGAAGAAATAAATTTAATTAAAGGAAAAGAGAGCGAGTAAAGTCAAAAAAGAAAGAAAACATAGTGCAGAAGAAAGAGAGAAATACAAAACATAGACAGTGTAGAGGTACAAATACTGTGCTGATAAATAATACAGAACCATGAAATGTAGGTGGACTTTTAGAGGGATAATAGGTGAGAAAACACTCTCAGCCATGATTTAACACTTCTATTTAAAACAGTAAAAATGTGTTGTGTACAGAATAAAGTCATCACTGTGTATCAGATTTATTACAAGTGAAAACCTTTTCTTGCAAAATATTCAGTTCCGAATGCACCAAATTGCAAAGAGTAGCAGTAACATGAGGAGGAAACATGCAAACATCTTAAATTATATGTTATGTGCACGAGAGAGTCTCTTACTCTAAAAGATTACACAAATCTCTGAGCTTTGCTGCGTGTTCAACGAGTAATGTGGATGTAAACAAAGATGTGGGGGGAAAAAAAAGGTTTATTTTGTTCTGTGTTTGACATGCAAAACTGACCTCAAAAAAGAAAAGAAAGAAGAACTTCAGACAAAACAGACAGAAAGCTGCTTCACTTTTACTCCAATGTGGACGAATGAAAAACCAAGGGGAAAAAGGCAAACCATTTCTTTACATTAATGATTCGTAAATCAAGTATCCTGTCCATGATGGTGGATTAACTGTATGAAGAAAAGCCATTGCTGAACTTATTGCAGGAACAATTACTGTCATTGGTCCGCAATAATTTAAAACATAATTATTTATAAAGAGATATTTTGCTTGGTGACTCTTCATACATTGTGAGCAATGATCACAGGTTAATGGTGTGTCCAATTTGTGTTACTGGTACGTAATCCTTTCATGGTTGAGAACATAGCATTCCCATTAGTCTTGCCCATGCCTCATAATATGCATTCAATCACATACTTTTGCAGACACACACTGGCAGACATGCATAGTGGTTTTTAATGATTTGTACTTTTAGTGTCTGATTGGTGCATTTCGGTGTAATACATCACTGAGTCTCACAGTGGCTGAAAAACGCACATAGTGATGTGCAAAAATATCAACTCAAGAACAAATACATATTTTTTCTTTGCAGCCAGAAAGTGTGTTTTATAATGGACAGGCTTCCGCTGTGGACTCCATATTTTTGTTTCTCTCTCTTTCAGTCCCATTTTCCTCATATTTGCTTTTTTATTTGTGTGCCTTTGAAGAGTGTATGAAAGATAACAGTTTTGCTTTTGGGTAAAAGACAAACAGAGATGTCACTGAATATATGTTCATAATATTTCAGAGAGCTCTCCTCGTCATGGAGTTCAGTAGCTCGATTTACATGCAAAGCCAAACACTACATGCACATACTCACACACATATGCACATACTACTCAAATGTGCGCTCTTTATGCACACATACACTCACTCACAGATTTAGAGACTCCAGCATTGCTTTGAAATGGAAATGTTTTGGCCATGTTCGAGGGAATAGTGAGCAGAGGAAGAAAAGAACTCCCTCCTGACAAAAACAGTGAAAAACAAGAATATAAAATAAGAAAGAGGAAAAGTCTCGCTCGCAAACAATCAGTCTCTAAAGACGCAATGTGACTTTGTAAGATTCTAAGGATTTGTTTGTCAAAATATGTATAAGATCTGTGATAAATCATTCAGATATTTTGCGACATCAGTTTATTATGAAGCTTCACTTACTGAGAGAAACATTTTCATGTAAACCAAAGAAACAGAAGAGTTCATAAAAACTCCAAAGCCAATAAACCTGATATTTCTCCACCTGCAACTTTACCAGAGATAAACGAGTAGGCAGTGCACTCTCCTCTAGTGGTCCTCATTTAGTTTTTTAGAATCCACTCAATGAGAACAAATCCAGCAAAGTGGAGTCTGACAGCACAGTTGTGTAATACAATTGTCCTTTTCCACAGAATAGTTGAGATGTTCCTCTGATCCTGCCACAAAGTGAGTCTAAGTGAAATGCACTTGAGGACAAAGTCCTGTGCTGACAGTTTGACACTTTATATACCCAATTTCTGTAGCCATTTATGTTATTTATTTGCAACTAAAAACTGCTTCTCAGGAGGGAAAAAATTATATATAAATGTTCAAAGCACAACATTTTAATTTGTTATTTCTTAAAGAGGGCTTGGTTAGCTCCAGCTATTTGGCCCAGGTTAATGAAGCAGTATTTTACTGGTAGTAAATTAGGCAACATCTGCTACTAGCATGAGACAGGTCGAAATGCCCTTGTCTGCTCTTAAATTTAACTGCACTGAACATTTCATCAAACATTACCATTAAACCGCACAGAACATCATGCACAGGCACAGAGCATTGTGTTTCACTGTGCACTTTCACTCATGCATGGACAAGAAGGGCCAGCAAACACAAATTGATTGATCATGCAACAGAAGGAGATAATCCTGTGTATCTGTTTACAGAGGAGTTATCACATCATGCTTTATTAGATAAGACAGTAAACAGCCAGCTGTTGTTTTCTGCACTACATGAGATACAATTCATGCACCTGTTATTGCCTTCTGCATCATTTCCAGTGCATGAATGTATCATTTTCTACAAATCACCCTTTTGCGGGTACACAGTTTCAATCCAATGTGTTAAGAGTGTTCTCCTCCAGTAAAAATAAAAACTACTGCATAAAAAAGATGCTGTTACATAATTTTATTGAGCAGATATAGCTCAGTAAATGCTAAGCATAATCGTGATCCAAAAACAGGTTTGATGGAGTAAAAATGAATACAGCAGTAAATCCTGCAGATTGGTTACATACAAACACAACTTGCATGAAAAAAGTCTTTGTTCATACTATGCTTAACACTACATAAAGCTGCTTAAACTCGCGGCTGATAGGGTCCTAACTCCTAATCAATTCACTGGCTCATCTTTATAAAATCTACTCATTTTGATTTAATTACAAAAATGTTTAAATCTGCGCTGGAAGAGGCTCCAACTTTGTTTTTTCAACCCACACGGAACTCACAAGTTTGGTGTTAAGAGCACCACCGACGACACTGACTGCAGACGGTGTTTCTTTGACCCCTGCAATCAGAGTCCAGAGGGCTTTTCTTTCTGCTTCTTTAACCATGAAGTGGCATAAGTAATTATGTACACAGAAGGAAGAAGCCAGGAAGAATAATGAATAACATCTGCCCATCACACCTGGTGCCTCATGAGGAGGACTCAGTTGCTTCTAATGTGTCATTATGCAGCCTCCTCTTTTTATTCATAACCTGAGGAACCTGCATTTTAACGTTCCTGCTGGTTCTCTTTCTCTCTGCCTCTGTATTTTCTCACACACACCTAAATTGATCGCAGACAGAGGCGTGGCCACAAAATCCTCCTGCAATTTGATTGGCCGAGGCCACATGTCGCAGAAACCAATGGGTGCACAGGACAGGTCCTGTGTGCTGCTGGCCTGGTGAAACTACTCGGTGACTGAATCAGCTTGGTATGCCCATTCACGTGCACATACTCAACACACACACGCACACACACACACAAGGGGCAGATGAGGAGAAGGTGGACACGTCTTGCATACTGAGTAGCTAGATCTGTCTCAAAGAGAAACAGATATTGGATAAAAGGGTGAAGGGAATGTGACATCACTATTATTACAACTGATAGCTTGATGCTGCGTGTGTGTGGGTCTCCATGTGTGTGCGCTCTGTCTCCTTCTATTCTCCTTCTCCTCTCATCACCCCTTACTAATTGACTCCTCTACATCAGCGAGCATTTCCCTCCTTCCCCAGCTTCTGTCAGTATATTTCCTCCACCCTGTTCTCATTTTTCCTCCAAATTGTTTGATATCAACAGCAGAATCTCCTATACCACTCCTCCATCATTCTCCCCCCTCTGTTCATCATAGTCATTAGCTCCTTTTAAGCTTTTTTTCTACATCATAGCAGTTATCTTTCATTTACCCTCCCTTCCTCGTCTCCTGTTCTCCTTTCCTTATCTAATCCTCCTCCTCTTACATCAGCTTCTTTATTTCCTCTCCTCTTTTCCTGCAGCCTCCTCTTCCTCCCTGGTCTTGCATGTTGCTTCCAACTGACAGAGTAATTAGTTTCTCTGGGCTTGCAATCATCCTTGATACCCAGCAAGGATATGTATATTCATAAATCATTAGTGTGCTCAACTTGTACTCTCACTAAGAACTGCAGCATAGGTGCCTATATGTGAGCTTAGATCTGCAGAGGACCTAAAGATGGATGGAGACAGGGATGAAAATGATGAGAGTGAAAGAGAAAGGGATATATAGAGCTAGATAAAAGAGAATGATGAAGAAATGAGGGAAGAAAATGGTCATGAGGGAGAGGAGTGTGAATCTCCTGTATTCCTCACAGTTTTTTATATTCATCACCGGTCGTTTGTTTTTTTTTAATTTCTAATCAAATAATCAAAAGACCACATGCACTGTAGAAGATGTAGATGATAGCCTGCGGGTGGTGTGCTCTGTTTTTCCCTTTCACTAAAAATTAACATCACAGTTTGTCATGCCTTTTTCCCCAATAAAAGAAACACCAGCACTAAAGGCTATCGCTGCAGTTACACTGGTGTTACATCACTGCTCTCACTGTTGCATCATGGGAGTGAGTTGGATTGGTCTTTGGGTTTAAGAGATAATGGTCACTCATGTAGAGGTGGTTGTGGTAGGTCCATGTATGTGTGTGTATGTGTGTGTGTGGTGGAAGGTTAACACTTATATCGCAACAACATTGCAAACATGTTTCCATGCTCTCTATTTGTTTTAGCCATTTTTGACACCACTTTTAAATAATGTAGGTATATAAAATGAAACTAATGATATAATAATGGTTAATAAACCATTTGCTAATGTTTAAAAGATGAGTTTCAAGCTACTTAAGTCCTATTCTCAATTCTATGCTGCATATTTTTTTCAACAGTAGCCATTAAATGTATTTACATTCTGAAATACCTTTTTAAATATTTTATAATAGTAGAAGGGGAGCACAACTCTCATACCTGATTTACAGGAAAGTGAGTGATCAAAACAGCCTGGTCACCACAAAAAAAACTTTTTTACAAGTTGTGTTTTTGCAAATCATAGATATTTACAGTTTGTACCCTTTGCATGTAACATGTCAGTGTTTCAAAGGCCAACATGAGCTGAACTCTCTCGCCATGTGATTGAAGGGGATGGCGACGGCGTGACGCGACAGTGAGACGGTTGCAAAGCAGGCGACCAGTGTTTTAGACCACATCAAGGTTCACAATCTTCAGCTGGGTAATTGCAGTGGAACCAGGAGACCTAAGTTGTGTGTGTGTTCTTTTTGTTTTTTAATGAGGACATAACGCAACATGTAGCCTTGTTTCTGGCAACAAAACAGGTGGGTTAAAGGGATGTTGGCAGATTTTCCAGCTATTTTGCTGAAGACCCAAACCATGGATACTGAGAGGGAGATGTTGGGTGATTTAGCAGCCCTGTGTCTGGCAATATTACCAGGAATGGAACCAAAATGTGATCTTTTCTAACCATAAACAAGTGGCTTTTGTGACTAAACCAAACCAAACCATAGTCACAAAACAAGCTATGAAACAAAATAACTGGAAGTCTTTGTGTGAGAATGCTGCACTCCATTATATAACTCAGTGCACTTTGGTAGAGGAGGCATGTAGGTTGGATTATGTTGAGAATGTTGTTGTTTGCTGTTGGTGCTGAGGGGCATACACACACTTTTCTGACACAGCCAGGCTTTCTTTGTGTGAGTTGGCTCAAAAAATGTCCAGTGAAAATGACCATACCTTTATAACCATTACTCACATTGTAGAACAACCCTTTGCTAATGTTGTTGTTGTTTTGTGTTTTTGTTGTTTTGCTTTTTTTAGTTGTATGTTTTTTTGCTACATGATTGTTGCATTGTGCATGATGGAACAAAATTGGAAAAAACTAAAAGAGGACAGAGAGAAAGAGGGCAAGAAGGGCCGACCACAGAGAGCTGTTAGATGAAGAGCGACTGGTGAGAGGCTTCACACCTCCAACTCCTCAGCAGATGTATGCATGCAATATGTAGCGTGAAATCAGATGGTAATCATCTGCGGTTATCTTTGATTGACATCTTTATAAAAATAGAACCTGACTTTGTTTGACTGTGCTCTAAACAGATATGCACGTTGCTCATCTGTTGTATTTCTCACCGAGCAGCTGCTCAGAGAGTGATACACTGCTGCGGCACTAAACTGCACGTGTAACCACCAGAAACTTAACGAGTTGCCAAATCAACCAAGACTGAATTCTTAGTGATTAGAGCCATGCAGGAGGGTTGTAATCAGGTGAATTGTAAAAAAAAAAAAAACCCAATGGTTTTTATTCCTTCTGTTTGGTAATAAAGTAGCCGTAACTGTTTGTTAAACATAAACATATTGCTTACTTAATTGTGGTCAAATGGATTTCGGTCCAGTTTGTAGCTCTTTTCCAGTAGTTTAATGGTCAAGGGGACTTTTCTCAACCTTGAAGACAAAGATTTGTAGTTATAATACTTTTTTAACTCATCTCTAAATGATTTATTGCCATTAAATAAAGATATCAGTGACATCTTTTTAGGACCTTTATAAGAGGCAGCTTATTGAAAAAACTGCATCCACTTTCTTTATGATACAACATCTTATTTTTGTTTTTTAATGTAATTTCTATTCAAAACCACACAACTGCTCGAGTATTTCTGGCTGCAAGTGTGTTTGTGTGTGTGTCCGTGTATGTGTGTGTGTGTGTGACTTTTTGCTTGTGAGAGGATGCCAGTTTTTAAGCCGACTACCATAATGGGACAGATGCTCTTTGCAAAATCTTTCACAGGATTTCATTT
>JAQNCA010000012.1:9844836-9855649 GCA_029783725.1 Acanthurus tractus
CAGGTCCATACAGGCAAGAACATCCAGACTGACCAACAGCCTGTATCCACAGGCTGTGAGGCTACTGAACTCTGCCCACCCCCCCTTTCTGCCCCCCACTCATGGACAGTAACCACATTCACCAACTCCCACACACACACACACACACACACACTCACACACACACACACACACAAACACACACACGCACACAGGAAAAACTGCTGTTCTGATGACAGACAAAGTCAAATGTTTACACACCGGGGTATTTTTTGCATTTTTGTATTTATTTATTATTTATGTGGATTGCACTTTGCACTTTGCACTTGCTGTATGGATGCTCCAAACGCAATTTCGTTGTTCTTTGTGACAATGACAATAAAGTATATTCTATTCTATTCTATTCTATTCTATTCTATTCTATTCTATTCTATTCTATTCTATTCTATTCTATTCTATTCTATATGTTTCTTCACAGTTTCACCATCTGTAGTTTTTGCTCTGCTGCTTTTAGGTGGGAGGACTCAGAAAAGAAGCTCAGGCTGTAAACTTAAACCTGAATTTGAGAGAAAGTTTTTCAGGCAGGAAATGAAAACTAAACTGGCTGGGAGGTAAGGTTTTTTTTTCATTTCTGTGCATATTTCTGTATGCATGAGTGTGTGTGCATGAATGTGCAGACAAATGCGTACCTGGACAATGGCCTGAGGAATGAGAGGCCAAACTGGGCCATCTGGTCCCACAGCCTAAAACTGACTGGTCAGCATTAAATAGGCAACTCTCCCTCCCTCTCTCCTTCTCTCTCTCTCTGTCTTCCTCTTTCTACCCTCTGTCCTCTTTATGCACACACATGTCCCTCCATGGTCCGACAGACAGGCCTCTGCTCTGTGCAGTCGCAGTGGAGTTCGGATGGCCTTTATGAGGCAGCCATGCTGGAGGCGACAGGCTCGACACACTGTTCCACCGTGACGTGTTGGCTTTGTTATCTCTCTGTTCAGGGGAGGATTTGGTGTCATCCTTCCCCCACTGTGTGGAAAATAAAATTAAGCTTTGTGAGCCTTTTTTCTATTATAAGAATATATTGTAGAGAATTTGAATTCATGGGTTCATTGGTATGCAACAGAGAAGCCCAGCTTGTGACGAAGGAAGGCCAAAGGCTTTGTTGGTCAAGAAATTTGTGTGTGGTGTCTGTTGTTCTGTGTGAAATGACAAGTTTGGATCAGGATTGGATGGCACAAGCTAAATTTATTTATAACCAAGTGTGTAAGTTAATTGTCCCTAAAGTTAGATCATGTTGCTACTTGCTATTTTCAGCCTGCTGATTTTATAAATTAGGTTACACAACTAAATCATAAGGAACTTCTTTCCAAAGTAAATAGTTTTGTCTTATGTAAATCAGTTGTATACAGTGGAAACTATTTCTGCTCGAGAGGGATGCATCCCTCTCAAGGACCCAAGCTAATGCGAACATAACACATTACTGATTCTTCCACTGTCAAACAATGTTGAATTAATGCACTTTGCTGCCAAATCTACTTTAAGGACAAGACCACAAGTCCGGGATGGGATGTAGGAATGTCAGCAGCAGACAGGAAGATAACATCAGCAACGTAGCTTGCTAGTATTACAAGTCAAGAGTTAATTGATGCTCCACAGCAACAGATAATTTGACATTTTACCTCACTGGAATGGTAACAGCTATGTTCCTTCAGGCTTTACAGCCAGACTTAGTCATAAGAGAGAACGGAACAAAAATTTAAACAGTTGAAGATTTTCATTTGACTGGGTTCATTACAGCAGAGAAGAAGGGTAATGTTCCCCAGTGTCTAATGGGGAAAAACCCAACTTGTCTGACAAGTACGGCATGTTTGTCAGCCTTAGCAGCAGTGTGATTTACCAAATTAATTAGCTAAGCAAAAACTTAGTGAACTGTGACCTGAATCAGTTACATATTGACCCAAAAAGACAAATGCATGCCCAGTTTGTGATTACCTAACCTAAAAAATGTTTAAAAAATCATCATTAAAGATAAGAAAAATAAGCAGAAGTGAACCCATACAGCTCTGATTGAAACACACTTGCAGGGCGAGTAAGGCCAATGCAAACAGAAAGAATTTTTAAAAAATAATCACTCATAAGTAAGAAGAAAAAAGTTCATCAATATATATTTCGGTAACATTATAAAGAATGCTGTGTAGACTTAAAAAAAAAAAACAAGTGAAATGTGCAAACTTCAAGCAGTATTTCTCTGGTATATAAAAATTCTAATTTAAAACAAGTTTATGTTGTTTGGATGCTTAAGTTGTTTGTTTGTCATAAGTCTGTACTTTGCAAACAAATTTGAAAGGAAATTCTCCTCATTTTAGTGACGCATCCTTAGTTAAAAGTACATTTTAAGCAAACCCTGCAGTTGTTTGCAAGCATCCTTAATTCTTCAAAGATCTAACAAACCTAAATCTCAAAACACCAAGTAAATCACCCTTACTCTAATTACTTGCTGCTCTTGTATCCTGCATCTGTTCACCTTTGAAGATTAAGTGTCGTCCTGTGAAAAGACCTCTGAACCAAATACACTCACCTGAAAGGTCAATTGTCTGCTTTTATTCGAGCTCTTTAATTAAAGCTCAATAAATCTAGGCCAAGCAGTCACCTGGGGCCACTGTCCTAACACTGAACAGATTCAAGCAGACTTAAAAATGCAAAGATAAGAGATGCTGAATATAGAGAGAATGAAAAGAGAGTCTAAATAATATTCTTTTATATTTGGCTGATAAATGTTTGAACTAACAAAGACAGCGCCCCTGAAAGGCAGAGTGTGTTTCATCTATCATACATTTACTGGCTTCAAAAGGCATTGAGGGGTTGTCTGATCCACCTCCTCCACCTTGTACCTCTTCCATTTATGTGAGGCTTTCATGCATAGCAAAAATAAGAACCACAAATGTAAAAAAAACAGGTCACCTACAACATGTTCTGGCACATTACAACATGAAATGCAGGAGGCATTGCGTTACATAAAAGACATTCATCATCATGAGAAATGTCGAACTTGTTATCTAGTGCAGATCGTCCCACAGTGAGCACACACACACACACACACACACAAAAACTCACGTGGTTTCATTCCAGATGAGCGATTACCTGCTCGACGGCCTACATATGAGTGACAACAGGTTCAGTGTTTTTGTTCCCCAGTCAGATGAGAGCTGTTAGGTAACAGAGGGAGAGGCAGCGGCGGCGTCGGGGCCGTTGGCCTACAATGTTGGTGACCTCTTACTCTGCAGCCCACTTTGCACCGCTGTCCCTCAGCTGGAGAGCATCTCTCCTGGACAAACACTGAGTAAATATGTTGATGTTGATATAACAACCTGGACAACTATTACAAAATGTCTCAGGGCTATTTTTTTCTTTCATTATGAAATGTCATGTTAAATCAGTCCAAATAGAGAAACAAGCAGAGTGTTCTGATTTTTAAGGTTACCCTCCAACAAATCAGCGTACAGCAAACATTCAGAATCCTTTCCCACTTGTCACACTCACATGCAAACTGGCCCAGCATTATGAATAACTCCTCATTTATATCCACCCACATGTGTTTTGTGTGTAAGTGGCCCAATCTATTGATCATTCTGTCTTGTTTGATATCTTGAGTCTGTGTTTGCTCAGGACATGCAATGTTTGAGCAATGTAACATTTGAGAATAAAAAGAAATACCTGTCTTTGCAACCCTAGCACACCAGGTTGATGGAAACTGTCAAATACATCTGAACTCACTGCAACAAGTTGTTATTTTGATTCCATGAAGGATTTTCAAAATGGTCAAAAAAAATCTTAAAAACTCCCATGTGTCTCTTACCTCTCTAGATCCCTCAAATAGGTTATTCTCCATGCGGTGTCATATCAACAAACGCCCTCGTGTAAAAGTCTAATATTTCCATGCTGACCTAGTTTCTCTACATTGTTTGCTCTGCTGTGGCTGACCCAATCTTTTGTGTCCTCCTGTAACAGCATCGGTTACTCGATGCCATGCAAACTTGTCTTGTGGAAACAGCAGCGCTAAGGTGACGTCCTCTGCCCCAGAACTGAGCAAACACTGCTGCTAATGGACAGCCTCTGCTCGCTGCAAAGGACCGTGAGAATGTCATCCCTCCTCGATGGTTCATTAGTTTTTTTATGCACCAAAAGAATGACATAGGTGGATATGACAACAAGAACCCGAATGTCTTTTTCCGCTTAACTACCAGGGCAACTCAACCCCAGAGACACGGCAGCTCAGTTTTATCTCTTCAGAGCTTCCTGTCCTTGTTCCTGTATTACGGCATAAAGAGAATGAGATACTAACTAGCTCTTCCTAAATGGGTATGGAGAACTCCCAATGGCAAAATACTAGAAAGATAATGAGCGGGGAACCACTTCAAGATAGAGGAACTGTTTATTTAAGCATGAATCATTGCTGCCTGAGGAGTTGAACTGTTATGCCTCAAAGTGTGTTTGTATTCTAAGGCCATATTTAGAAAATAGGTAGCACTTTCTTATCTTCTAAATAGTCTTCTTCATTTCTTTTTGTCTTCTTTTGTTATATATTCTTTTGTTGAAATATGCCATATTTCTTCCACTTAATTTCATTTACTGCAGCTTCTTCCTACTTCTTCCTCATTTTTTCCTGATATAAAAATTGTCTTATTTAAATTTCACTTCGCCATCGGGAGTGCCTGAATGAACTAGCTGCATTTTAAATGCAACATTAGGCCTAGACCTTTGCACATGTTTTTTTTTTATAATTACATGACCTGGAGCTTTCGATCATGTGTTTGCACTGTGCTCCATTTTCCACCAAACAAAATCTTCACCCCTTTGCTCTTTACTCTGTTTGTCCACACTGGTATAGTTTGGATCAGAAAATGCAGGGCAGAGGAACTTCAAACACAACAGGAAGATTAATGCCTTGCTATCTGTTCAAAAAGTCAAAAGAGCCAAAGTCCTAGCTTCTGTTTAACTGGCTTCTGTGAGTACTTGCAGTTCACACCTAGCCAAATCCCCCAGTGTGGGTTTTGACCACCATGGAGAATATTCTGTGCTGGATACCAAACTGGTCTAATTGAATTACGTAGAACAGTAGCAAATGAAACCAAACATCATATTACTGTTTTGGTGGAAAAATCCTCTGTGTCCCATGATGCAATTGTACCACATCTTTACGGTGTGGTGATGTTGTTCAGTAACCTTAAGGTCAGAATGTTACATTTGCATTACATAACTCTTAATTGAAGCTGTGTGCACACATATACATGCTCACCATGGGCACACCCAAGTGTACAAATGGAGGGGGGGACACTGTTTTTATCCCCAACTAATGGAGTCAGGAAATTGTAAATGTCTACATACCGGTGGTCATGAAAAAAAAAATGTGTATCTCCGGTGCTGTTGTTGATTTTGCAATGAAACTGAGGATATTCATCCCTGAAAGTTTTTGCTTGCACCTGCGACATGCACATTACTGAGGAATGCTCTGTTTGTACACAGCAGGAATAAGCCCGGAACTTTTCTGTTTCATCCATCTCATCTGTAAATATGTTTTGGATGGTGATAGCTCATGGCAAAACCAAGTAAATGTACAATTTATTTAAAAGTTTATAAATAAATGGTTAATGAGAACAGATTTTCAGTGCATATCTATGGACATGGGAGCAGTGAAATTCCCTATGTAGGGCCTTTGAAAGCAACAACTGTAATCTCACCAATAAAGAAAAAAAAAGGTCCTGTTTTTTTTGTTTTTTTTTTACATTGATCATAAGTAGCCCAAGCTGTTATATATATTTTAATGTCCCCTACTCAAATGAGTAAACAGACGGCACCCAAAGGGACTTGACAAGCAGATACAAACACACTGCAGCCAAGTAACACTCTGTCCACCTTCCTCTACACACACACACACACACACGGGGTACTGAGTTTATACTGAGTTTGCTTAACCTGCTTGATCTGCGGCATTTTCTCAGGACTCAGCTTCATCTCAGGGCTTATCTACCACAAAACCCAGGCCGCCCGCTGTGGAAAATTCCCTGAACTCAAATGTGAAAGGAGGCCTTAAGAGAGAGGGAGCGTTGTGAGAAAGGGAGAGACCGGTTGTGAGAAAGAGCAAGCTTACCCTGCGTGACACATGCCGTTCAAAAAAAAAGAGAAAGTAAAGAGAAAAGGAAAAATCAAAGCCAAAAAGGGGCAAACGCCAAGCCAGTATAAAGAAAAGACATGGACTGTAAACCACTGATTGCTGTTTTTGTCTTTGCAGTTTCATATTATACTCTGTTTCTCATAAAACCAAAAAAGGATCCTTTTTTTAATGATTCAATGAACAAGCCAGCAGCCTGTGATTTGAACTATAATATTAGATGCCATGTTGAACATGGTTGTGTTACTTTAGGCCATGCATGTAAACAAAGCTGTAAATCTGTAGGATGCATAATTCCATGGGATTTTTCCCTCGACCTTTCTCTGCCGGTACTTCTCTCACATGCACACATTCACATAAGCATTTCAAAACATTTCAAAGCATTTAATTTCTGTTCCTGTATGTCATTTATAATTAAAACGCATAAAAAGACTGGGTTTTGGCCAAAAGGAGAGAGAAAGCGGCTGTTGGCTGGAACTGTTCTCTCCTCGCATACATATCAATGAGAAGGCCCTCTGCAGGAGGCCTGTCACATCCCTGCGGCCGGCATGAAAACAGATCCTTTAAATATTCTGACTAGGAAGACGTTCCAGTTTTCTTGGGAACATAAAATGGAAGGATGCTCTGTTTTCTTTTTCCTCCTGTGCCCGATAAGTGAGGTGAAAGTGAAATGCTTGGTTTGGCTGAGGCCACCGGCAGTGTCCTAAAGTCACGTAGAGCGGGGTGAGACCTGCTTCACTGAGCATTTTCCTTCTCAATGAAACATCCACAAGCGGGGAGGGAGATGAAAGATAAACCTAGAAAAAAGGGCGGAAACGCAGGAAAACAGAATAATTGCTGACTTTCGTTCTTTCTGTTTTGTCGCAAGATTGTGACTTGGTGGGCGTGTGTCTGTGTGTAGTGTGCTGCAGCACGACACGTCGCTTCAGACCTCCTAACCTGATTTTTGGGTGGTAACCATTTCATCACACGCAATGTTCTAGAAAGGCTTAGGAGTGTGCGTGTGTGTATGTAATCACACAGTGTGACACAGCACAATGCCCATTTCCTAGCCAAAACACAGAGGGTGGGACACACACCATGGCTCTGTGGTAAATGTCACATACACAGTACTAGGGGATGAGATTTTACACACTTGTATGATGGATAGGGTGCCCACTGTTGTGACTAGTGTCATATTTTCCTAAATTGGCACTGGGGCTCAGATGGAGCAGACTGCACCATGGTCCTCTGCTTGTATGATGAACTGCCAACATCAGCATCTCTATTAACAGAAGTGAAGGTAGGAACATGATTAATAACTAAAGAAAAAGGGGAGGGGTTAAAAAGCAAAAAGCACAATGGAATATGACCAGGTGAAGATGAAATAAACTAAATGACTAAAGTTTCAGAGCAATAGGATGAGCTGTAACATCTGTGATGACACCCCCTACTTCATTATACCAACAAACTGATTTATTGACACAAAGTTTCAGACATCTTGGAATATAGTTATAATATTTTACATCTGTGAGAAATGGGGCCATGACATTATATATGAGTTTTTTTATTCAGATTTTGATTCAGGTTTTTTAAAAATGGTTATCAAAAACTTGTCAATACTACTCTACTTTATTCTATCATTTCAGTGCTCTCTTGTGAAGCCCTAATAAGGGTTTTTTATTGTCATGTTTACAACATGTGCTTCCAGTCATCCAGTGAACTCACCTGCTGATATCCCTATTTCTCGTCCCAAACATGTTTTCCAACCACCTCAGGGAACAGTTTATTATTTTTCACCTTTCATAGGTTGGCAGGTCAAAAACACAAATTCCTCAGTGTAAAACATTTACTCATTACTTTAAAATTCTATAACAGAACAGACTTTGACCAAGTGTGCATTTATAAAGGAAAACACCACAACACAAAAAGTACAATCTGTATCTGTACATTAACAGAATTCTGGTTGCATGACTTATGTTTGAGTCAGGGTCGAGTCACATTTTTTTGATGACTTTAGATTTAATTTAATGAAATTAAAATATACTGGCAACTTGACTTAGATTTTTGCACCAATGACTCAGGAGTCCCCCTGACTTTTGTCTCTTGACATGAACTTCCTACAAGTCCAGAGATTAAAAAGTAGACCTGCAAGCCACAAATAAATCAGATTCCACTCATTTCCTGAATCAATTGACATGAACACTACTCATTCCCACCAAATCAACACTGAATTCCCTGGAGCCACTGTGTTTTATCCAGTTCAACAGCACCCAAGTTGCAGGAGATAGTCATAAAGAACTGAGGTTACATTTACTGGGTTCCAGCCAAGGACAACTTTGTGCACAAAAGCTACCCAGTGGTCAACAAAAAATTTGCAGTATGCGAAATTTGCAGAAATTAGAAATGGCAGACAGAGATGCAATAACATCTGATTTGGCTTGACCTTTGAAGTGGGACAAAGATGTTAAATTAAAGGTTCTGTTGTCAAAATAGCAGAAAGTTTGATTGAAGATAAAATTATAACTGTTTTTTTATGCAATACTCAAAGTTTTGGACTTAGGGCTTTCCTTGGGAAATATCAGTTACTACTTGGGCTTGAGTTGAGTCTCAAGTGTAAAACCTTGTTTGTGACACAAAACAATGAGTTGGTCCCAGCCTTATCTTTCACTGACACTCTGACATCAACACTATGAAGACCAACAGCATTCCACAGACAGCAATGACATAAGCCAGACTTAGCACACATACAACACATTGAACTACATGTGGCATTTATATAAGAGGTTTTAATTTAGAACAGCATATTTATTTTAGAAAAGCAGCTGAACAAATACCAGCACAGTAAAAAAAAAGTTTGCTCTACGGAACTGATTTGTTTTTTGTGTTAGGTTAGTATGAGACAAGCACCATACCTGGTCTCTATGTGTTTATCTACCTCTCAATAAACATTTTCCCTTTTCTGGAAGTATTTATTGTCAGTATTTTTATGACATCTTGTGACAATTACTTCAGGAACTGTAACATTGGACAGGCACCTGCAGTGTAAACTTTTAAATGTTGAATTAAGCTGCTTTTCCTAACTTCATAACTTGTTCTTGTGACCTCTTTTTCCTAAAATTGGCAACAAATAAACCTTTGCCTTATCTGGATTTACTTTCACTCATCTGAACTTTTTATTTCTTTTTAAAAAAAAAACCTGAGTCCAATTACATACACTGCATCTAAACTTTGCAACAATAGAGACTGATGGTAAACGATATTTGGCAAAGAGTGAATGAATAAAGGACAGATACTTCACCATTTTGCATTGTGCTTTATTTCCTCCTTTCAACTTTTTCATTGGGCCTCTGCTAGTTTGATCATCTGTTTGTTTCAATTGTGACTTTCTCTGACTTTTGCATTCATAAATGTGACTAAATTACAGGCTCCAGCAATCCAAGAGGGCAGGTGGAGACATTTGTTGTGATTTTTCTATGAATTGCAGGCAGAGTTTGATAAATGTCAAGAACTTACAAAAGGTTATACATAATTGTGTATGAAAGTCTAACATTAAATGTATGTCTTAATATTTGATCGCAACACTCTTCACTTCAGTGAAGAAGTCAAAGGAATTCTTCCCTCCTTCCCTCCCCACACCAGAGTTCTTCATCCCTCCAAATGGCAGGTTGGGATCTCCGTCCAACCAGCAGTTTGCCCACACCTGACCTGCCTGTAACTGCTTAGTAACCCGCTGAATCTTTCCCACATCCTTGGACCACACTGCTGCAGCCAGACCATAACGCACACCATTGCCTCTGCAAACAGCCTCATCCTCAGTGTCAAAGGGGTTGATGCAGGTGACAGGGCCGAAGATCTCCTCCTGCATGACTCTGGAGCTGTCAGGTATGCCTGAGATGACGGTTGGTGGCATAAAGTAGCCCTTGGCGTTGCGTTCAGGGAGATCCAGCTTATCAACCCCTTCACCACAGTGGATTGTGGCACCTTCAGCTTTGGCGAGTGCTACAAAGTTTCGAACCTTGGGATGGAAAAAAGGGGATTTTATCCTAAAGTATTGAACAAATACTGTTCTTTTCAAATTGAAAGTTGATTTTCACAGCATCTGACACTTTCATTAATCACCTTCTCCAGGTGCTCTTTGCTGATGAGTGCTCCGTTATTGTTGTTGGGGTCAGAGGGCGCACCTGTCTTCCACTTCTTAGCTGCAGCCAAAAACTTTTCCAGGAACTCAGAGTAGATACTCCTCTCCACATAAATCCTGCTGGTGCACACGCAGACTTCTCCCTGAGGGATGAAAGGAGTGGGAAAGATGGAGGATTTTTATTGAAGACAAAATGTGAACCAAGATCTCCCTCATGTGGACAACTTACATTACTGCATCCTCACCACACAGACAAATGGTTTTTGCACAGCCTTCATTTTACTGACATGAAAAATTAGAATGAAACTAATCTGTTATAATTGCAAAATTTCCAAAACAAGGATGTTTATTTGTCATTATACAACAAGTTGTATAATGAAATTAAAATGTGGTTGTCATTAATTGATTGTATAAAAAAAAGATAAAATTATTTAACATGGAGGAGTGCAGATTGTGCATTAAGCAGTCTCGCAGCCTGAGGGAAGAAGCTGCTCTGTAGTCTGGTGGTACGGCAGCGGATACTTCTGTATCTTTTGCCTGATGGCAGC
>JAQNCA010000012.1:9868585-9893867 GCA_029783725.1 Acanthurus tractus
TAACATTTCTGGATGACTTCACATGCATTTTTTTTAACTATTCGAAACAGACTTTACCTTCAAACTTTCTTGCAAAGTCACTGAAAGAGAAGAACTGCATGTGCATGCAACGAGAACTATATGACTCATCTTCTTCTACTTTAATCCACAAACTTATCTGTCACCGCTCGCATTTTATTGTGTCACCCTTTTTCAGACCTTAAACCCAAAGACAGTAAAGTGTAGTATGATTTCCGTCCATTGGAGATTTTTATTTCTACAGTTAAGGACGTTTTTCACAGTGGTCTACTAAAGATTTTAAGTGGTAAAATCAACTCGCGTCTAAACCTCAATGTTAAAATAAGTGTTCATGAACCCATCAGCACGAGACTCATGAAGAAAAAAGGGGAGATATTTGTTTTCTTTCACTTTCCCTAAGACAGATCTGTGTCTGTAAATGCTTTTGGCAGTTTAAAATCATATCAGTGTTCATTACCAATCTGCTCCAGCAGGCTGGGACCAGAGTACCAAGAGGTAAGTAGTGGCACCGAACTTCTGGTGGTGAGGTTCTCTCCTGACAAGCCGCTCGTAGGGATATAGAAAACATCAGACTCCTGGAAAAGCATTCAAACACAAGTTGAAACAGCCAGTAAATACTTAATCTTAGTTAAATAAATCACACAGCAGTTGACATTCTGTACCAATAAGGAGTGTATTACTGTAAGATGTCCAGTGACTTAGTTCAAACTCACCTTAAATCCTGCCTGCTTGAGAAAATGGCCAAGTTTGGATGTGATGTCTTGGAAACGCTCTTGTTGCCAGTTTACCTGATTTGTATACACACATAGAGGAAAAACTACAGTGACAAAGAGACAACGTTTCCCCTTCAGCACAGCTTTGAAATGGAAATGTGTCAGCAACAAGCCAGTGATTCTTGGAAACAAAACCCAATCTCATACACACTCAGTCAGACACACACAGAGTTCAGAAACCCTCTTCTCTCTTGACAGAAAAATTTAGGTTTAAAAATCTATACCCACAAAATGGTTTAATGCCCTCCAAAATATGTGAACTGACACTTATTTACGGAATATATGAAATCTTCTGATATGCTTGAATATTTATAGCTGTATGAAGTGTGTTTTTTAAAATATTACTTGGATCTCATTTGCAGGACTACAAGAAAAAATGACAGTTTTTTTTTAATTATCTTTTAAGGCCCATTGCTTTTATTTTTTACAGATTTTAACAGAGAAAATGATTTTTTCAAATAAAAATCATCAACTTTTCTATCCCCAGTGACAAGAACAGACGGACCAACAAGCATCCCCACTTTGTGTCAGCAGTGTGCAGCAGGTTCTGACCTGGTCCATCTTGTTGACAGCTACTGCCAGCTGAGTGACGCCAAGCGAACGCACCAGCAGGGCATGTTCTCTGGTCTGACCGCCCGCCTCGAAGCCTGCCTCAAACTCTCCTCGGCTGGCATCCACCACAAGCACAGCCACGTCAGCCTGGAGAGAAGGCAGAGGAGAGGAGATAAGAACCACATGCATCTGTTTCTTTTTGTTGAAGCAGATTTGAGGGTTATAATCACATAAGCATCACATCATGTACACATGCACACACCTCTGTAGGTAGTTAAACAACAGAATTTTAGTTGTTTGACACACGTGGCACATGCAAAATGGGCTCTCATGAGGCTTATGAGAAAAGTGTGTCTAGTCTTAGAAAGCATTTCAAATCCAATCACAGCATTTCTTGGAAACAGGTGGACTTATTTAATGCTTTTGACAAGCATTTTAACTTGTAAAAAGTATTAGAAAAGCATAAAATGGTCAAATGCATTATACAGGCAGTAATTTAGAAATGCTGTAATTTTTGTAATTTAGGTTTAATAGAGGGTTTTTTTTGAGAAAACTAAAGGCTCAAATATACCATCTAAAGCCTCAGAGTATGTTACAGACTGATACCTTCATTTGCTTGCAACAGAAACCCCTTAGTCACTACATGATAAGGCTGAGCATGATGACAGTCATTTAGTAAGAAGAGAAATCACATTTGTGCCTCAAAACGGAGACAGACAAACACACCCATGCCTGCAAAACAACCTTTTTACACCAACACCCAAAACCGCGAAAGTTATTTCAAATCACGCTGATAGGTGTGGCAGGCTGAGGCTGCACCAAAGGAGGGAAAGAACCATTTTTCAATAAAGCGGAGATTTGCAAAGATTGAAAGATGCTTAGTTTCACCATTTGAATCAAACGTAATTATGTGAAATAATTGAGAAATAAATTATGTGTAAATGACAAAATAAAATCAATATTAATAACTTTATAACACATCAGAGTTGCACAATATATTATATATATATGTATTTCCTAGCAATGTTGTAGCCACCCCTTTTATATCTTTGTATGTATAGGGTATCTTGAAAATCAATAAGCAGGGCTGCTTTATGATGGTATTAAATTTTTTTCTCAATGTATTTAAGTACTTTCACATGTCAGATATTTCATTTGCTGGATTAGCCAAGCCCAGATTTTTCTTGTAAAGGTAAATTATCCATGAACATGCTTTCAATGAATAATTTTCATCCTGACCTGCACTCTGCTCTTGCTTGGCATCACCAACAAACATCCTCACTGTGCTGGTTTACAAGGATTTTGCTGGCAGCTTGAATACATACCTGTGCAGCTCCTGTGATCATGTTGGGGATGAAGTCTTTGTGTCCTGGGGCGTCCATTAAGGTCACCACCTTAGAATTCGTCTCAAACTTAGTCATGCCAACATCCATTGTCACACCCCTGGAGCAAACACAAATAAATAAGGAGATACTTTTTGTGATTACTGAACTCTGTAAGAGGAAATTTATTTGCAATTTGTAAAATAATTGGGTTGAAATAAAATCAAATTTAAAAAATGTCATTTAATAATATTAAGCTGCTGGATTGCCATATATAGGAATGCAGACAAAGCCTCCATCAATTTCAGTTTAAGAGCAACGTCTTCCAGTGGGCGAGGCTGTCAGTCTGCAGAAACCATTACACGTGTACTTCAGAAGTTACTGATAAGTAAACATTGATTCCCACCCAAGTCACTTTCTGTTTCTGGCGCATTTCGCTTCCGTTTCACTATTGTAACAATAACAGAGACGGGGCAAACGGGAACATATTATTCACAATAACATGTTTTATATCAGGCTTTTCAATTGCAATTTTTTTTTTTTTTTTGGTTTTAGCTTTTGGGCACTGTAAACTATACAAAAAAACCACACAACACATAGTTTCATATTTGTTGTCATTTACCATCTCATCCATAATGACCAGAAGGCATTCTGCCATAGTTAAATGGTCTGTAAATGGTCTTTTTCTTCATTGCTAAGATCTAGGATACACAAAGAGAAGGTGCTGTAGCTCTCCCTTTGTCTGTACATGATTGCCCACCAGGCTCAAACAGCTCCAATCTAATTCTGCTCTTTAGCCTCTCTTTTTTGTGACAGTCTAGGCAGGATCAAACCAACAGCTTTTAATGTCAGTTTAACATTTCAGGGTGGACAGAGTCATGTTTCTAGTGGAGCCCTTTTCTGCTGAAGTTTTGAAAATCTATTTTGAAAAAAATACTCCAGCCGTCCATCCTAATTAGTACTGCGTAAAGAGTGTAAAAAAAACAATATATCGTGATGATTTTGAAAGATATTGTGATTTTGTTATGAGTCATGATTTCTGTGGGAATTGAAATTTTTGCATTTCATTTTCACTTAAAAAAATTACAGTAATATGAGTTTTGCTTGCACCAGACAAGGATGTTCCCTTACACCTGGAGAATAGGACATGTAGTCCAGGGCATCTCTGTACTTAATTTTTATTGTCATGTTGTTGCACATTTTGTTTTTCACAAAGAATCACAGCTCCTCCCATATGGTTATTGAGTTTGGTCTTTTTGTGATTTCGATTTACCGAAGAGCTCTACTCAGGTTATTTTTAACAACCAAAGCACACAGCACAAATACCGCAGGTTAAGCATCTGCAGTGCACAAGTGTCATTTTCCACCTGTAACTAAATCTCCTCTCTGCCCTCAATGTGAAGAGGGACAACAGAGAAGTCCCTGTTCATGTATAGTCATCTGCTTTTGTGCACCTTGATGCTCAAAATGTACCTGTCTCTCTCCTCGCCGGTTTCATCCAGGACCCAAGCATAAGCAAAGGAGGCCTTTCCTGCCTTCTTTGATTCTTGCTCGTACTTGTGCATGGTGCGCTTGTTGACATGGCCCAGCAGGTAAAGCAGGTGACCCATCAGTGTGCTTTTACCTGCATCCACATGACCTACAGAAGAATATAATGTGGTAATGCCAAGTAGTAAAGGAAGTAGATAGAAAGAAACAGAGAGAAGGGTCTTAGAGGATGGTAGGGAAATGTAATCTATTTAGTGTCGTCCTCATCATTTCCTTGTGTTAACACCGGTGAAGGATGAAGACAGACAGGAAAAGAAGAAGAGTGTCAGTGTGATAAGACAGGCAGAGGAAGAGAGAAGATAAAACAAGGGAAGCCAGAGATGGGAGAAGGACAGAAGCAGAATTGCACAAGAAGAGGGAGACAGACAAAAATGGGAACAAGGATGGAGGGGAAGGGGGAGGACCGTGGTAAAACGAAAGGTTTCACAGCCTGTGGGAAACAAGAATCATCTGCACTTGTGAAACCACCAAGTCACTTCTTTCTGGTATAACTGAGAAAGAGAAAATTATGACTGAGCAACTGTGCTGCCTGAAGATTTTCTTATTTGCTAGCATTAACATTAAATGTATGCACAGAAAAGACAGATTCAGATTCTCAGGCACAAATTTAAGAAAGTGGTGGTAAAACTGAAACAACAGCTATAATTTTGCAACATATGGACATTTTCGATGTGATACAGACTACTTTGAAATTTTAAAGAATTTTTACATGTTTTATGACGGATAACTGATGCTTTAAGACTTCATAGTAATACACCCAAAAAACACGTACTGTGTAGCTATACTTAAAAACATGTGAAGAAGTTAAATGTGTGAAATGACTGCTAATCTACCTCCATGTTGGTTTTCAGGTTGTTTTAAATGCATCAAAAAATGGTCAGTCTTAAAATGTGATAATGTCATATTTGTACTGTACCTTAATTAAAAAACAGAGTAGTACTTTCACAACATATATCTCTATGTGTGCACCGCAGGTTAGTCAGCAAGCAAAACCTTACTGCACGAGGATGGAAGTGAGATTTTTTTTTCAATCTTGCAGAATCAACTTTTGCATCCATTGTTACTCTGCTAATCCCTTTAATGCACTATAAACTGAAATAAAATGTTGAAATCATTGGTGGTTCTTCTGGTGTTTAATATGCAGTTTTGTGTATTTCTCTCTTACCTATAACCACCAAATTTAACAGTGGTTTGCCACCCTGCCGCTTCTCCAGCTCAGCCTTGATATTGATTCCCTGCCGGGCCTTTGCAGAAGAGCGGCCTGAGGTGGGAGCTGTGGAGGGCTCGTCTCCATTTGACCCTTTGGATGGAGTCTCAGGGCGTTTGGACGTTGACTCTGGGGCAGGGGTCACCACTGACGCAGTGATGACACCGTTCTCCCCTGTGCTGAGGAGAGTGGAGCGGAGTTAAATCCCAGTGCAACACAACTCTTCCCTTTTCTGCAACACATGAAAACTATGCAAACATGCAGTTGATCTATATCCATAGCCTTAAATACAGTTCTGTACTGTTTTATAAGAACAATTATAATGTGTGAGCAGTTGTGTGTTAAGTACCTGGGAACA
The DNA here is from genome assembly GCA_029783725.1 of Acanthurus tractus. Classification (NCBI taxonomy): domain Eukaryota; kingdom Metazoa; phylum Chordata; class Actinopteri; order Acanthuriformes; family Acanthuridae; genus Acanthurus; species Acanthurus tractus. Next base: position 9,874,364 of record JAQNCA010000012.1, read on the forward strand.
TCGAAGCCCATAGTCTGCTTCTTGCCAGAGACAGTCATGCGGGCCACTTTGGGTACCACCTCGGAGTCCAGTTTATTGTGAGACGCATCTCTACTTTTAGCTACAAGAAAGAAAGGAAACAAGAAATAAAACTGTAAAGGCGCTTCTTAACCAGGGCAGTCATGAATCATGGTGCATGATGTGTTTCTTAATCGTTAAAGTCAAAGAAATGACCTTCAGTGTATGATAAGTTGTTTATGTTTTTGAAAACACTTGCTACTATGACAACTATACAATGCCTGCTATAATCATTTCTGAACAGAATAGGACTGAAATGTCTTCTCCCACTCAATTTTTCCATATAATTTTACTGTTAAGACCATGGTTATAGAATGAATATTACTTAGATGTTAAAGTTTATACACACTAGTTTGGTTTTCCAAACCCCGATAACAGGGTAGATAATAATTAGCATTTAAGCAACCACATAACATTGGAACAATATGTGTTTTTGTTTCATGTTATTAAATGAATATCTTCAACATATTCTATAATAGTTGTACAACACCACCTGCATAAGCAAAATAAAAACAATGTGAAACACCAAGATTGCTTATTCAGCAATGCATGCCACTGTTAAGACATCAAGTGAATATTACTACTGTACAGTTACTGTCTTCTTAATCATAGCTGTATGCCTTACTGGCATACAAAGTAAAGTACAAGCGTAAGCATATGGTGCAATCAGTCAGGCCATCATCTTTTTTGACTCGTAGTTCAAATTTTGCAGCAGTGAGACTTGTTGAGATCATTGCTTTGTCATCCCAGTCCCAAATGGCCACCGGTCACAGTCATTTCTACCGGTTTCTAATTCATTCAGACTGGGCTGCACAGCCAAGCCTAAAGCACACCATGTACGTCTGTGTGCATGTGTGTGGCAGTGACATCCTGGCTCACAGAGGGTTAATTTCAGAAGTGGCCGTTGCCTCCTTTCTCCACGTAAATAGAACAGTGTGACACAGCATTTCGCAGAATGAATCTTTTGAAAAGTTGTCACCCTCAGCAAAGTGCATGAAGGTGAATGTGCATTATCACACACGTGCATGCACAACTGATTAAAACTAACTATTAATAAATATTAGCAAAGAGATATTGATAAAATACACATATACAAACTCAAGTGCTCGGTCTGTTACAACTTGGAAAAAAATGTTCGTTATATAATAACATTTCCATCAACTTTTTATTTTTATATATTTGGTTTGTATCAAAACAGGATGAACTCCCACACACTGTCCTCATTGATTTTATTGCAACATTTGAGTTGTAAAACCTTTAATCCTGTGAGAAACACACAAGTTTTCTCCCTTTTGATGTTTGTCTTTTGAGACTAAAGATTTTTCTTTGTCTTTTATCTAATAACCTGCATTTTAGAAAAATCATACACACATACTTAACCCTTGCGTGCACCCCTGCATGCTTCACACAGTTTATTCATCATAAAAAATACCCAAAGAGTAAATGAGAGGAAAGGAGGTGTCATACGGCAGAATTATTAATGGACTTTCTCTAACCAAGCTTTTTCTCTGAATGACTGGCTGTGCATTGGAGAAAAAGTCCCTCTCATTCTGAAACACTGATACACAAGTGAAGCAGCTCACTGCACTCTAACAAGGGTTATATATATATGTATATGTATATTTTTTTTAAAGTAATGGCGTGATCATGATATTTATTCTTACACACGTTTTTTTTTTAATTATGAATTTATAAATTATAAATTATGAAGTCTCACTTTAAAAGGTAACAGCTTGTTAAAATTGTTAGCTGCACATAAAAAAAATGACTAAGCATTATGTATTTCAACACAGAAAGTTCTGAATACTCCTTTCTGGACTAACTGTAACAGACAGACCCCTGCAGACAAAGTTATAAATCTGTAACAGCAGTCATGACTGAAATCTGCATCATTACTGTTGTGTCTGTCCTGTAATAAGCTGCAACATGAGATGGAAAAAGTACTCTGGGGAATTTAGGTTCTTCCTGCAGCTGGGGGCTTTTCTAGTCCAAACTACAGTGACGTGGAGGTTTCTACCACCTGTGTAAAACAAGAAACCAGCCAGCTTGCAATTCACTTGTATGGAACATCAGCTGTGAAACAAATTAACTCATTAGATCACCTTAAACCTAATAGGGCGTTAAGGATTACCTAATAAAACATATACTTCACCTAATTTCCATTTTGAGGCAAAAAAGGCATAAAAAAACATACATTACCAACCTACAATTATTGAATACCCAAAGGGGTTTTTTGTTTTTGTTGATTTTAGATTCTTACCTCTAAACTGAGACAGACACAGCCTACTCAACACCCCCCCAGTCTTAATGTCTTAATCAGTAAACAATGTCCTTTCTAACAACAAGGCATATTATTCAGTTAAACCTCTTCACAAGAAACTGACTTGCTAGGTGATTTTTGGGGGTTGGCCCAGGGGTAGCATAAACAGGAGAGGTAGCTTAAGAACAACTTTACAGTGCAATCAGACTCTGAGGCCACGAGCAGGATCTCATTACACTGTTTGTACTGGCAGGTAAACAGTCGACGTCCTTCCATCCAGGATTTCTCAGGAAAAGGGGACCCTTGCAGTGACTAAGAATGAGTGAGTCATCTGTACACCTTGGCCTGAGGGCCCAACAGAGCACAGGATAAGAGGAGTCCGCCCAGGATATGCAAATATAACCCCCCCAACCCCCCAAGTCACATCCAAATACACACGAGTACGCATGCAGAGGTAAAATAACAAGGACTCCAGTTAAAAATGCAGTTGAAGGTAAAGTGTTTGTGCAAGTGGGACCAAAAGATCCAAGAGAGAGACAGATGGAAAGCAATCTAGTCATATTGTATTTACTACATCGACTGCCTTAACTGTGGTCTCTTGCCCATGTTCAAGAGCATCAAGTACACACTGTGCCATGATTTTCATTATCAGGAAAGTATAACACTTTCTTAAAAATAATAATAATAATAATAATAATAATAATAATAATAATAATAATAATAAAATATATTTTTAATGGCTTTAATAGTCATTATGACAAAAAATAAGAATTCTAGACAGACATTTTTAAAATGAGACTCTCTTCCACTTGAGGCCGCTAAAGTCTTTGGTAGACCAGAGTCACATTCAACTCAACTCAAAACTTAACAGGCCTACTGTAGGGGAAAACAGGCAACATTTCAATTGATGAAAGTAACATTATCAGAATCAGAGCGAATATATATAAATGTAGAAGCTACCTCTCTCATACTGGTTTGTACAGATCTGGTTGTTGTAATGATATATAATATGTGCCCTAAAGTTGCATAAAGGATAAGTCACCTGCTATGGTATATATTTGGAATTAAAACTTATATTTTTGTACTCCCTTGGTAATTAAAGCTTATTTCTACCTTAAATTTAAACTTTAAAACTATACTTCTATTTTAATTCAACTTTAAGTCATATTCCATCTACCTTTCAAAAATTCAACAAAGATATGAATGAAAATAATAATGAAGGAAATGAGATTGCTGGCTGAGGGAAAACTTTTCAGTAGAACCCATCTGACCCCTTTCAGGTTGAGTCACACACATGCACAACCGCACACACTTACTTGTTTTTGGGGGGGAATATTTCATAGAGCCACCTTCATTTCTCATAGACTTATCCTGAACCACAACCAGCCCTTGTCTCTTCCTAACTCTACCCTGACACCAGCCCCACTCTAAATTTAACCTAAGTCTTCACCCAAAATATACTTACCTTGACTTAACATCTTATAGAATGACATGTCCAAAGATCTTTCAATTTTGAACGCCCACTTACTCAGCTGACAGTCGACCATGAGTCATACCAACCACCTGAAAAACTCTCACCTGCTGTTTACAGACAGATTTGAAAATATAGCTACAGAAAGATTTATGTGTCTGACCTACAGCAAGTTGGCCTATAATATCAACACACATTTGGATGTACAACATTTAACAAAACAATTGAACAAGTCAACCTATGTCATCCACTCTCCATTCTGTGCTTTTTTGCATAAGCCAGCTATGGAGTCCAGTGGTGGTCTCTTTGAGTGAGAGACATATCTGGAGTTTCCGAGAAAATAGCAAGAAACAAGATATGAAAAGCAAAACATTCTGCAAAGTAAAGAATAAACATTATCCTGAGCCTTAAAAAGCTTTGTGCATTGAAGAAACTCAGGACAACTTTAATCAACCATCTGTCAAACAGACACAGTGATCATGCCGTTAGACTGATTTTCAATGACGTAAATGAAACACTTGAAATTATCATCCACACTGATAAAGGCAAGAAAGCCTATATTGTTTGGTAACGAAAGCATGGCTTGCCTGAGAAGAGGTGTGCAATGTGTTTGATTTTCAAAACAAATTTACTTATGGCATGAATTAAGCTAATTGCTTTTCTGTTTTGTAACAGCCAAAATAAACAGAATTGTAGCCTTTCTGTTGCACAAAGTTGACATTACAGTCAACAACATACTATCATGACAACACTGTTTATTGTGTTTGCATTAAACTATGTCATGTAACTTTCACCATGCAATAACTTCTTTGAATGTTTCTCAACATTATTAAGAGTAAAAGAAAAATGTCCATTACTTGCCAATGCATCTGGAAGAGATGGTGCAACATTAGAATTCAATAGTCTTATTTCAATTTGATAAATTAAAAAAAAAATGTCATACAATGCTGATTTTAAAAATAAGCTGTAGACGTATATAAAAACAGAATGCAGTAACTTGCAGTTGAACTGTGCCATATAGTGACTGAGTTCACGCTGGAATATACTTTATACAGTCAGGTGTCTCACAAAGTGGTGAACCTTTTTCAATCATTGCATGTGAACCACCTTTCAAAAATGGCCCTCTCTTACCAAATTATGAAACAAATCATGGTGCCATCACCTTTTCCCACTGAACCTATATGTTCAGTGGTGTTTTAGAGCATTTCACAACTTCCCCAGTCTTTTGCTGCTCCTGTTTCAACTTGTTTGAAAAGTGTTGCTGACATCTGATTTACAGTAAGCATATATTTACAAAATATGCTCATTTATACATATAACGTTGAACAGGGAAAGACGAACATATTGATTGAAAATATTTACAGTTGAGTATGTGTCAGATAGAATCAGCAAATTATCACATTGTTTTTCTTTGTTTCCCATGTCCCAGCTTTTTGGAATTAGGGTTGCAATCTACAAGTATTTATCATGTACAGCAAACTTAATAAGGGAGTGTTACCAGATACCTCACATGAATAAAAATATTTAATAATTAGTAGAGCTTCTTCAAGATAACTAATCAAGTACAAGCTTCCAACTTGATCATGTAACCGTAAACAGGCTAGTCCAAGTACACAAATCAGTATCAAGCTGACAAATGTAACCAGAGAACATCAGATAACTGAATCAGAATGATTTCTGGAGCCACTGTGCACGTCTGCTGCAAACTGTCACATCACTGCTTTTGTTTGCCTTCTACCTATCCCTTGCATTTCTTGTAATTAGCACATAATTTTCCATTGAAATAAAAAATCTAAGCCCCATCTTAGCCTTTTTGCCTTCGAACATACAACACCACAACAAAGCAATAGTATGTCCAAATGCAGTCGCTTTTTTTGACCACTTGTCGTGAGTAAAATGGTATTTTCCACTGCTGGCACCACATAACAACAAAACTATATTTGTGCAGCATGTACGCCTTGCAGAAATGCAGAGCCTGTGAAGACACAAAATGATTTGATCTCTCAAAGCTTTTGACAAAGCTGTGAAAGTTGAGAGACATGATCAGATTTTCCTACGTAGGTGGTGTAACAGAGAGACACACAGAGTAAGCTGATCGGCTGCTGTGCCGAGTCGCTGTGTGCTCAGGGTGACATTTTCTCCAAGAGTGCAGCTTCCTGCTCAAACCCACACACTGGCTCCCCTTAAGAGAACAGGACAAAACTGTTGCTGGACAAACCTTGTTGTTAATAACTTATTATTTTCTAGACTCTCACAAAGTAAAATCTAAAAGCAATGCAGATCATATTCTCACAGACAAAGGATACCACAACATCCCTAGTACACCTAATTATTTCCAAACATCAGAATACTCCCAGTAGGACGCGCACATACACTGAGAAACCTGTTTAACTTGTAATGTTTGACTTGTCATTATTACCACTATCTGCCCTTTATTATCTATCATTCCCCTCAGGCTTACCAGCCAATGTTTAAAGACCCTGAGGGTACACTTCACTCAGCTTTCTGCACCTGGATAAAGTTTACACACATCTAGCCCAAACCCTACCCTTTCACTCAAAAGTGTTCTCACATCTAAGACAACAAAAAGGCAGGGCAAAAAGATGACTAAACAGTGAGTAAAGTTTGACATTAGCAATCATCAACTCTGTCTGTTTGATTGTTACAATATAGAACAAAGTCCTAATGACAACAGTAAGAAAATAATTCATTTTGAGGTTACATCCTACCTCTTCAACAAGAACCTGTCAAATCTTAAGTTTTAAACATTCACATCTGAGTGGATTTGCCATTCAAAACAATACCAGTGACTCAAATGAAAATGTGACCTGCCTTGAGGAACTTTGAGCTAACCTATAAAAAGAATGCATACATTGCACCAGATACATCATGCAGTTTTCTGCCAAAACATTTCACTCTACAGATGGATATTCCCTCTTATCAAAAGTCCTTATATTACTTTGCTGAAGCCAATTATTCATCTTTTAGTTACTCTACAAACAATCGTGTTGGACTTACATTTTAGGGCTGAAATATGGAACAGAGCACTGCTTGAACTGGTTACGTAGAATAGAAGGTCATTATTACCTTAAAAATATACATTATTACACTCAGAAGCACAAAACCACACCCTCACACACCCAGAGAGACTCGCCCAGACACAGATGCATTTAAAGTATATATACTCAGTCACCTTTATTTGAAAATTGACAAATTCATTTCTGAGTGTGATGACACACCCAGTATAACCCTTAATATTAAAACTCTGAAAGAGCAAGAAAAACCTTTATTACCATAGGTCTGAGGGCATTCATTTTGACTCATTTTGTACACTCATTATTTACAGTGTTTGCACTCATAGTAAACTAATTTCTTCAATATAAAGCATTAAAAGTCAGTTCACTTGTCTGCCTGCACGTGCATGCATGTGTTCTCTCTCCTTCATGGGAAAATCTCCAGGTGTCCTCAAAACCAAAGTGTCTACCCCATGATCTCAAACACAGGCAGCAGTAAACCAGTACATTGGTTAACTGATCCATATTCCAATAGCTGCAGCACACCTGCAAACAAAATTAACCCCTTTTTCTCTTTTGAGGGTTCATGCAGCTCAAAGCTAGAAAGGAAGCCGTGTGAAAAGAGATACACAAATTTCTCTGGTAAAGATATAACTACTTTACCTCCATACAAAAAAGTCAATTAAAAGCCAACGGCTGTTTAAAACGTAGAAAAAAATTCAAGTACAGCAAATAAGAAAAACTACTTTAAAAGTTATTAATACTAACAGTCCTTTGAAAGTTTACTTAGCTGCGATTTTTCCCAAGCTGCCAGAGTACTACTACTACTACTGACTAATTCATTTTTGTTACTATTTGACTTCAACATGATTGTTCTCTATACAGTAGAAATGTAGGATTTGTATTCTTGTCGGTATTAAAAGAAGCATAACATAAATGTTGCAATAACACTGTTTCTAGTACAGCTTTTTAAGCAGTGATTAGCAGTTTGTCATTCTGTCATATTGTTGGTCCCAAAGGTTTTTCTACTCCACACAACTGACTGAGGGGCACAGTTTAAAAAGTCTCACAAGGACTGATGACCCTGAGTGCTGCATTTTAAAAATGAATTCAGTCAGCGGGGCAAAAGCCACCAAAAGGTTCTAATACCAAGTGAGTCAATTTAGCACCGACATGCACGCAATTGAATTAAAGCAACTTTTTATTTACTTGTCTACCTGGTGAAAGCTTTACGCTGATTAGAACGGACGATATCATCAGGTGAAGGCGTGTCAAAGCGGAACGGTGAAATTGGTGAGACCAGAGTATGCTGCTCTTTGGATTTGTCTTGCGATTCACACAAGAAGGCCTGGTAACCACTTCCTGTCCTTAGACATCTTATTCTTCCTTTCAATATGTTCCTTATCCTCTTCTGTTTTCTGGTACTTTGAATCGACAAAGTTTTCGCAAAAACCGACGGTTGTGCAAAAATGGAAGAGTCCAACCTCAAGGCAACTGCATTTGGAGAGGATGGGGAGGGGAGGTCATTGTCGAAGGAAAAAGGGCTCGCTCCATCTGACTGGGCCATGAGGGTGCTCAAATCAATAGTGTGACTCGGCTTAGTTTGTCTGGAGTTCTGGCTGTATGGTTTGCGGTCGGCCATACACTCTGTAGTACTCTCTCCTAACAACCCAGCCCTTTCTGGTTTTGCTGGTAAAAGGAGCGAGGCGAGAGAGTACCGTGACCCATTTGAGGTGGTTGAGGTTTTGTTTTTGTGTGAAGACACCAAATGTGACAAAGAGAGTGTCTCAGGGTTGCCAGGTGGTTCTTTCAGTGCATTTGCAGGAGATTCAGTGCTGGCGATGTGAGGGGAAGCTGAGAAACTGTTATTTGGTTCCTGCAAGGCTAACTGAGACAATGAGACGGCCCCACCTAGATACGCAGGAGTAATAGTGGTTGGTTTATGAATTAGTGTGTTTGCTGGTTGTTCTATGCCCTGTGACTGAGACTGAATGTGTGTGTTCCTGTGCTGGTGCTGAGAAGCAAGCTGAGACAGTGAGAGCGTTGGTGCTGGTGCAGCCACCCCCTGACACTTAACAGAAGCAGAAGAGAAGTTACTGACAGATGTTGGGCTGCGGTTTGAATGATCCTGGATTAAATCAGCCAATGACGGGCTTCCTTTTGGATCAGCCCATGTGGCTCTGACTCCTGCTCCAACTCCAACCAAGTGCTGATTGCTCTGGAGGACAGAGCTGAGACTTCCGAGACCAGGAGAAGCAGCCAGGAAAGAGCTTGCAGCTGATGTCTTGGGGTTGTTTATAGACAAACTACTGAGTGAAACTGAAAGGAGGGGGGGAGCTGAGCTGTGAGATGATAAAGACGTATTTAAAGACGCCAAAGTTCCCAATGAGAGACTATTTGGGTTAGACATAATGGACGGAAGTGAATTTGGTCCTATGGTGAGAGCACTTAATGAGGGAACACTCAAACTATTTCCTTTGTTATCTACTCCAGACACCCTACTCTTCTGCATATGCTCAGACATTAGCTGTGCTAGACTGGCACCACCAGTGTCTGGACTAACATTTGGATGGGTAATATTTCTTATTTCAGAGTTGCTAACAACTGGATCTGCCTTTTGTTTTGATAAGAGGTCATGCAAGTTTGGTGCGCTTGCTTGCACTACTGGTTTTATGTGTTTGCAGTCATCAGTTTGGGGCATTTGTGCCCTGGAAGAAATGTCTGTGTGAGAGGCAAACAAAAAGGCTCCTTACCTTACAAAAGCCAATTGCAGTTTTCGAAGAGGAGAGACAGGAGGACCACAAAACAGATGTCAGATGAATCAAACCATAAACAAGAGAGAGAAAAAAACAGAGAGAAGGCACTTTGTTAAACACTTGCATTTTAATGACTTAAATGTGACTGGCTATTAAAGCATCTACATACACGATTCCAATTTGCTTTATTTAAGAAGAGGTTCTGTTTAAGTGTCCTCTTAGGAACCCACAGGTATTCAGTCCAAAATACCCCAATACAATAGTAAATGTTGTCAGTAACAGCAGGTTTTATTTGAATCATTCATCATTTGACTTATAAAAACACTTAGGGTTTTATTCATAAACCCTGTTATATTTTATTTATTACATTATAAACAGCTGCTTTTTTTGTTTTTATGACTCTATAAACCTAAGCTCTCAGCTCTTTGATCAGACCCTACAAGCCACATACACTGCTCACTCATAACTAGTGCTAGGTAGTATGAACAAAAATGTTTATCACGGTATTTTTCAAAATCATATCAGTTTCACGGTATATGGCGGTATTTTCTTTTTTCATGCACGACTGGGCCAGTTCTACGTTCTACACTTGCAAAAAGTAGCGGCAAACGTACATACACCGCTATGTTTTGCAAGTGGCAAACAAAGTGCCGCGGGACCTGCAGCGCTACATTTGCCGCTTGCTGTTTCCAACGTTATGTACACTACACACACAACAGTATTGGGGTATCTGAAAAATTCATGTCATAAAAAAAAATATTGGTATTCGGTATGAGCCGGTATACCGCCCAGCACTACTCATAACTATTTCTAAACTATTTATATATACTATAGTGTTATTAAAATTCAATATATTAAAGTCAGAAAATTATTAAAAAAAATAGACCAACCTAGACCTTATTTTGAGCACTAGAACCTGGCTGTATTTATGAAATAAGGCTGGTGAATATAACTCCTTTAAAGAAGGAGAATACATAAATCATCAGCAACATAATTTCAAAAAAACAGCTTTTATGAACTCACTAACAGTGAAATATCTCAATTATTTAATGTAATATATAAATTTTTTGTTGATCCCACGTTTTACTTGTCAAATAACTTGACATGTCAACAGCATCACTTCCTGACCACTTAAGCTAACATAATTTGATCAGTTCCAGGCGTACCTTTCTCAGCCACAGCCTCTTGTTTGGTTCTTTGCGGAAGCGGTGCTTTCTCTTGATCAACTCTTGCCACAGAAGTTGTCTCGGCTATGGTATTTCTGGTAACTGGAGCTGTTTTGGTGTCTTCAGACAGGACTGCATCCAGTGCCCTCTGTGGATCGAAGTCACATCTTATGGCTGCCTGGGTCAGGACTGAGTCTGGCACTGCATCTCCAAGCACAGTCCGCATGTGATCCAGACAGGAGTACAGCTTAGCTAAGGAGAACAACACTTGTGAGAAACAGACATTGACTTCAACCAACAACAATAAATCAAGAAAGTAAAAAATAAAATTACTAATCAAAGGGATCTTAATGCCTTCACTTTTCACACTCTCAATCACAAACTTAACATATTTTTATTACCTTGATCAAGAGGGTCAAGGTTGTGGCTGATGGTTGGGGACATTGGTACATCTTCAGCTTCATATTCTTCCTCTTCTAAAGGCTCCTCTCTTGGAACTTGCCTTTCTTGGCGTGAGTAGATAAACTGATTCGCTGTTTGAATCAAAAAAACCTTGACTTATTGACTGAAATTTATCTAGGAGCAGTGATGTCTTGCTTTTTGTGCATAATTAGTCATTGGCATTAGTAATCATTTAATTACACCAACCCTTATTGAAAATTAGGTAATTTATTTTATTTTAATTTCCAAATGTTTAAATTCATGTTCCAGAAGAAGCCTCTTTTAAATCTAAATTTAAATTTAAAAACATTCTCAATACCAACCTGTTGCTGGTGATATACAATAGTCATCATCCACAGACTGTCCATACATGTCATCATCTTCAAAGTCTGGAAAAATAACAGAGTTTAAGTATTCCCTTTTGCTATTTTCCACAAGCATATACATGTACAAATGGAGTAGTACAAAAGAGAAAGTCTTTTGTCAGAGCTGTCACTTTGCCATGTCAGCTACTTTACTGAATTCATAACAGACTGCAAAATCGGGATCAGGTCATTTTTTTACAAACTTGGGTGCACGCTTGACAAGTAAGGAGGCTTTATAAGTTAACATAATCACGGGATGAGAAGTCAGCATATTCAACGATGAATCATACGCATGTTATATTTCTTGAAAAGCACTGGAAGTTATCAGACTAGCTACATAGCTAGCCTGATAATTTTCGTAAACGTAAACATTAGCTACAGCGTCCCTTAAAGACACATTACATTAACCTTCAGTATTAAACGTAAACAACAGCCTGTAAGCTGAAGAATATACATAAATACTAGTGTCACGATACAATTTATCTTGTGCGTGAAGCAAAGTGACACGACAACAACGTTACATTGCCAGCTAAGCTAGCTAGCATTAGCTGGTAGCGCTTCAATTCAAAACAGTCGATGTTAGCTTAACGGCTATCGATTTTAGCAAAATGAGGCCTGCCAATGACGTCTAAACTACCTAGTTAAGAATATCTACCTTCATCGTAGTTGTAACCACGAACATTTCTGTGCCGAGACATTTTGTTTATATATCTTCTCTCGGCCGCAGCGTAAATGTTTTACGGCCGTCAGACTGTTGTGACATGTGTCTCACTGTCTGGCTGCCATTGCTGCTGCTGCTATATGGAAGAGTAGTCAGCAGGTGAGATTTGATTATGCATAAAGATAGAATGAGTTAAATTATTCATCAAAAAAATAAACAATTTTTTGTCTTTTGCTTGACAGTCAACAATGTGGTCATCAAAAACAAAAGATTAAAAACTTGCTATTAGGCAAGGTTTTTGATGACGTAACTTCCTGTTACAGCTCCACCTATATGGCCTAGGATCAGACTTTTCAAGCAAGCCTAACAATTTGCACTCTGTCTGACAGAGAAAAACTGACTTCAAATCAGTTCATGATTGCAGCTCTTTTTATAAGTTAAATTTTATCAGTTAAACTAATATATGTATGTATGTGGGCTAGCAAGAACATTGACTTTAACCACGATATACTGTAATATATTTCTTATATACTGTGAGGGGAACAACAGAAATAGATTTAAGTTTCTTCAGTACATAGCATTATGAAGATTCATGAGGATTTGAACTAAAGGAACAGTAAAACGTATGATGCCTAAATATGTCATTGGTCCCATTCATGGAAAAGTCAATGACCTTCTGAGAGACGACGGGTGGGGTGGTGATAAATGTGGTAAGTATGGCTGATGATGTTTTCTAATGTAAAAGAAAAGGCTCAACATCAAAGATGAACTTTAACTACTTAGTTAAGAGCCTCTTTTCCTCTATGTTCTATCTTGGAACTCTATCTTTCAGTTTAAGAGGTCAAGAGCAGTGCATTAAAGAACATAAAAAAGTCTGAATGCACAAATTGCATCAACATTTAATCCCACCTATCTTGGGGTGTGGATGTCTAAACCATTTTTGTCAAAGGTTATGCCCTGTGGTTAGAGACCAACCCATCTGAGCCCACACTCTACACCTCGTACAAACATGCAGTGACATCATTTTTTCCTACCATCTTTGTACCACAAGACACTTATCGACTATCAACCAATGAGAAGTCTGTACAACTATGTGTACATGTGTTTGTGCATTCACAAACTTGTATATGTGCTCATGTTTATCTGTGACCTGGTCTTTGCATAATCTTCAAGTGTGCAGGTGTATGCATGTGTGGTTTTTGGTACATTATGTTGTCTTGATCTCATCTAAGGTAGCCTATGTGTGAATGAAAGAGATAAAGATGAAATTTTCATCTTCAGACAGTAATCTCATACCAATGATGCAGGTGAAGTATACACTTGCACATCTGCAAGCTGAAATGAAATATGAGGTTTGGCGTGTCTTCCCCAACTAAAAATAGAGCAGAATAAAGAAAGACGTCTGCCTAGGTAATTGTGAAGACCTTTTCACAATGAATGGCTCATATTGCAACTGGCAGTTTGACAAAGAGTTGCTTTAATTGGCAAAGGGTTAGTAAGAACAAGAAGGGGATTCATCACATTTGGAGGGGATAGTCATGGAGTTGTCACTTATTGTGCAAAAGTTTAACCTTTGGTTAAAAGTGTGTGTGTTTGCGCGTGCACATGTCTCTAAGTGGGTGGAGGTTTCCCCTCTAAAGTTCCACTTCCTGCGTTTTGAAGTCATACTTGCACATCTACATGTCAACATAAACAACTGCACATGCTCACATGGAAGACATGCACACAGTACAAGTTAACAGACACAAACATGCTCTCTTTACAGGGTCACACAGGTGACAGAGAGGGAACTCTTCCTCTGCAAATGTTTCTAGGACATTTTAAAACCAAAGACAGAAACAGCACCTGATATATTATGGAACATGGAACATATTGCTTAAGTGAAAAGTCATGTATGAAGCAGTCACACCATTAAATCTAAGAGAGTGTTTGCAATGCTTTACCCAGCAAAGAACTTAACTTAAAAAAAGTTAGCACAGTGTATGATCAAACAAATGTTGGGATTGTTTTTGCTTGTTTGTTTTCAGCTTCATTTAAGTAGTCAAATTAAGAGGTGAGTTAAATACGCGACCGTGTTGCAAGTAGGCTGAGGTGTAATTTTCACACCTCTACACAGGATCTGAACATTTGTTTCCTACGAATGTCTTTTAAGAACTCTTTGGTCAAATCCGTGCTAACAATGTAGCCACAGAGTTCACGGGAAATCTGATCAATGAATCAGTAGCAGGCAAGAAGGATTTCTGAGAGAATTAATGTTTGGCTGATTAGATGGATTAAACAGATGGATGGACAGATGCTAGAAGAATGAACAGCTCAGTGGATAGTTGCTTTGTTTAAATGACGCAAAAATTACATAATTGAATGACAAACAAACTTTGCATCCAGCATATTTTCTCTCTAATTTTATTGCATTTAATTCTTGAATATGCGCAAGTGGTTGTTAGCAAATGGATGTTGATGGTATCCATAGAATTAAGTGAAAGCAAATGATTGAAAATCTGTCAACAACAGCATGTAAATCTGAAAACAGATTAATCCTGGTGTAATTATAGAAGACAAAGCCTATATTCAAGTGGGTGAGGGGTGAGGTTCATCCCAAAAGTTGGCAGTGGAATGAGGTAATGCTTTACATAATTTGCCAAGGGCACTAGGCATCATGGGTAGTCTTTCACAGGAACTACCCCCCGTGGAAAATGCAAAACCTACACCTTGAGTCAATAAAGGAAAAATAAATAAGATCCTTCCAGAGGCAATTGTGTCATTAAAAGGTAATAATTCAGACAGATGTTTTCTTACACCATGTATTAATTAAGCAATTAGGTAAATATTCTCTTAAAAGAAAATTGTTCCTGATTTATAATTCCTGGATTTCAGTGAACTAAAGAAAAGTATGAATGAAGAAATCATATACATGTCTTGATACAATTAATGTCAACTATTATTAATTAGTCAATATGTGGATTTATTTAACCACAGTACAGTAGATGGTCACATTAACTACCTATATTACACGGGATCAACCCTTTGCCATTTCAGCCTTTACATACACATTAACAAACACACTCTCTCAAACATGCACAGACAATTAACAATACATGTCTGGCCTTCCCAACACTGGATTTGAAAGCCTGGTGGAATGATATCTCAAGCCCAGGGGCCATCATTAAAAATCATTCAAATGAACCAACCTGTGCACACAATGCTTTGCAAAGGGGGCAGTCATTACAATACCTGCCCTTAACCTGTCCAATCGCGCCTATGCAAATGTCCCCAGCTAAGAGTCAATGGGAGTCAGGCTTCCTGCTCAAAGTACTATAGTGGGATTTGCATACCCTGGCTCTCTTCCTTCAATTTGGTTTCAGATAACAAAATGTTGTTTTTAATATTACCCTCTAGGGAAAATATGCATTTGGGGCTTGTGCAAGGAAGGGCTAAAAACACATAGCCCACTTGCATTACTTGCCCCTAATATTATACACACACACACACACACACAAATCAATGGAGACCAATTTTCATTTAAATGTTTTGTTTATATTGTTATTTTGCATGCTGTTTGTAGTGTAACAAAAGTTTAATATATGTTATTTATTTTACTTTTAACTACTATGTTAATAGTGCTCTTTGACACTGGCAATTACTGTTTTTTTTACATATTATTTGTGATGTATCTTTTACTGACCTACTTTTCTTTTTATATGGGGCATCTTTTATTGCAATCTTGCACGGTAACTTCTATAATTAAAATTTAATTTGAATAGATTACAAGTATCATGTCCTCTCCTCACTGGTGGGGTTTGAAGCCTAAAGGTGATTGCAACCAATGTAATGCATTCAATCACAAGCCTGCGATTGGATGTAGTGGCACTTAATGTTACCAGTAACACTGGGTACAAAAACATGCGGCCTCTGGACTGGGAAAGCTATTTTTATTACTAGGTTGTATAAATGACAATGCACACAAGTTTTAGAAATACCTCTCATGCTGTATCTCATTTAACCCATGTCAGATCCTGTAAATCTTGATATTTCTCTCGAGGTGCTTCACTTCACTGAGCACTCTGTCTAGTTGTTGAATCAAATAGTGAAATTTGCAGTGCATGGCCGTGTGTGTGTGTGTGGGTTTGAGTATTTGTATAGCCCTTTATCAGGCCACTAATATGATGACTGCCCTGGAACAATAGGCTGGTCTGGAGTGATGATAATTACAATTGACCAAGACAATACGGTCGCGTATGGAGGAACTAATACAATGAGAAGACACATTTATACAAATAAAGCATTTACCCTCCTCCCCTCTGCAAGGCATGGCTGGGTGAGGATAGTCCTGGTGCAGGATGGAGAACTCTACCAAAACAAAATAATCATAATACCAGTGGCCAGTTCCCTTATACAGTGCAAGTGCAGAAGTTAAGCAATACAGTTAAGAAAGGAGCATTATATTTACCCATATCTGAGAGAGATTTACTGAAAAACAGACTAAACATGATCCTAATTTAAATGTAGATTATTTTGAATAAATGCAAAGACACCATCAGCAACCTGCCGTTTAAGAAACTCAAAAGGCAACTTAAAGAAGAGAAATTGCTCGATGAATCATGTGAGCTTTACAGGCAGTCGGTCTTTGAGTTATGTGTCATAGATTCCCACAAAAAAATTGACTTGCCACTGCATTACTTAGACTTTCTTTGTCTGGGCGAGTACAAAAGCTCATTTTTATCGCCGGTCGATAAGACTGAGGTCTTACATGTCTTATCAGCGAGAAACATCCGTATTTTTGACACCAGCAGGCACTTAATAAAGTAGTGGTTTAGACGGCATGGCAACTATATTTTCCTCACATGCCAAACACCAATTGTTGACTTCGTCCAGACTCATTAGCTTCCTTCTGCTTTTTCACTAGAGGAGAAGTTACAACAACATTGTTGACGAAAAGCGTGTAGCGCGGATTGCCTGGCAAAACGCGCCTTTGACAAGTAATAATGTATGATACTCTGCTGCCTTCAATGACACTTCGTAATTTTGTACTTAGCACGCCATACCCGACTATCCATATTACTATAAACCATAATCACACCACCAGTGCGAGTTATCTGTTTTTCATTTGCATGAAATTATGAGACAGCTTTTGCCACGTCTTTTGTATTTTTAATTATAATGTGCAAATCTTGCCAAGCAGTTTGGTTCAGATAACAGAGGGTCATTTTCAGCAAAAGAAAAAAATAACAATTTAATAAGCCTTCTGCGAATATTTTAGAGTTTTCTTAAAGCAACAATATTTATTTTTTAATATAAACAACTGTTTTGCCCCTTGCCATTTTCTTTAAACTGCGCTTTTTCCAGGAGGCCTTTGAAGTAAACACTAATGAACATGCGCAGTCAGCCGCACGCGTTTAGGAGCGCCAAATTCACCGGGATGAAAAGGGGAGGAGCACTAGAAGAGGCTGCTGTGTTTAAATTAATGTCAACCTGCCACTTCGCCGGGAGAACGAACCCAGCGCAGATAGCGAAACTACGTGCTCAGCGCAACCTGCGAGCCGCTCAACAGATATTAAAATGACTCGGCGGCCGAGAAACAGGTAAGTCTTAAACAACTATTCCTCCTCAATTTGCATTCTCTTTAACTTTCTCCTTTTCTTGCGTGTTATATCTTGCGTGATTTTCGTCATGTAGTCATCATTTATGTTGGATACGGCGTGAGCTGTAGGTTAAAGCGTGTACTTTATTGACATTTTTTTTAAACATTTCATTTACTCTCCCCTTTTATTCCCTCTTGTGAATGTGAACCGTTTTGTTTTTCTGGCCGTTAAAGCTGAGAAGTGGTGTGGGTGTCTCGCTCGCGCGCCCATGACAGGTGGTGGTCATCTGGCATGTGCGCTCCTCGCGCTGCTGTCAGTGGTGAGAGAGAAAGGGGTCTCTCTCTCTCTCTCTCTCTCTCTTTCTATGTGTGTGTCTCTGTGCACGTCTCCCTCTCTCTTGCGCACACTCGCAGGAATACACACACACACACACGCATTGATAATGTGGACAGGCGCGTGCCACGCTGTGCACAAGACTTTGCGTGAACATTGGGACTTGGATTAAATGGGAGTCTGTTAAAACACAGTATAGCATGGCGTTTATATTTATCTATCTAAACGCATTCGGAGACTTGCATATATTGTAGCAAGCAATTTCATGACCTAAATGTACTTTAAGAGGACTTTCTGTTTTTTTGCGCTTGGCTTTCAGTGATGATCATTATCCCAGTCATCCACACACAGTGATGTTTTCATTTTCACGTATGTTGATTTGACCGTATATAGCAATTTAGTTTGGATAAGGTTATAAATTTAATAATCTTCCATACACCTAGAATGTTGCCGCAGCATCTCTGAAAGCGGCTGGTGTTCACTGATATTTTAGAAACTGCGCTTTAACGACGTGTTTTAGCACTTGTCCTAAGAGGAGACTGCATTTTTTTCGTATTCCCCTCTGTTCAGATACACGAAGTGCCACAAAGTGTACTTTCACTTACTCTCACCAGCTTAGCGTTTCGTACTCTTCCTTAATGGGCATCGATCGGCGCCAGCTCTGTTTAAAAGGAAAGCCTACTTGCGTTGAGGTTGCGTGACAAGTTTTACACAAGTTTTATTAATCATAACATTACTTCCGTTTGGGCTATTGGTTTATTCTCATGGTGTTGGGCAGATAACATAGGGAGAGTCATACACAAACCACTCTACTGATCAATATAAGATACTGATAATGATTGAAGTTTATTGATGAAGTTTTCAGTTGATTCATCTTTCTCAGGATGAGTTGAGTATGGTGTATTCATTGTATTATCTTTGCTTGTTTGTGCACATAAAATTTTTCCATAATTTTTGTGTCTTGTTTGTGGACATATTTTTGAAGAGCATGAGCACCGTTCAATTGCTGAAATAGAAAAAAACGGACAAATTAACATTGCATGCTAGTTTATTTAAACCAAGACATAAGTGCTATATTTTTTTCTTCATTTCTTCTGTATGGGCAGTGTTGTTAATCAGTTAGTCATGCATTTGGGTAAATGGACTAGAAAAAGGAAGCCAATCACAAGCACGCACACGCACTCACACACTCACTCACATACACCTCAGTGGGGTTACTGTTCACCTGTTGCTCTGTATGACACCAAAGTACCCTACCTATCTTCCACGTTGTCCATGCTCTATATTCTGATTGGTTAACCAACCACTCGGTGTCAGTGTGTGCATGTGCATGTGTGTGTGTGTGTGTGTGTGTGTGTGTGTGTGTGTGTGTGTGTGTGTGTGTGTGTGTGTGTGTGTGTG
>JAQNCA010000012.1:9945627-9961540 GCA_029783725.1 Acanthurus tractus
AGACGAAAGAAGAAATATAAAAATTTGGTGTTAATACTGATGCTCTGTTGTTGCCATTTTTGGCAGACATGCCCCCCCCCCCAAGATCCATGACTCAAATTTTCCAGAAGGAAGGAGAGAGAGGAGGTGAGTGTTTAGATTACAGCAGATGAAACAGAAGAAGACAGCGAAGAAAAAAGGTTCAATGGCTGAACCACAGTCAAGCAGCCAGAGGGTTGATGAGAGGACAACACAGCAAAGTGTTCCTCAAGGCTGTACATGTACCGACAGTGTTGTTCAGCATGATCAGCCTCATAAAATTAGATTTGGAGTCATTCTTGAATCAGCCTCTATAAAACAAAAAGATCTTTGACATAGCTGAATCACCAGGACACCATGCATCTGGTCCAAGTTTGCCCAAGGAGAAGGGATTTCACGCCACTGTGCAGCTGTTATGGTTCACGTCTGAGCACTTGGTGTTCATTCCTACTGGTGACTGAATAAGTTCTGTTCTTACAATAATTATTATGTGTGAAGAGTTTGATTCGACAAACAATGTCCATCATTTAAAATATGGTTTGAATAATTTGCACAACAATCTTTCTAGATATTTTAACAGATATTGAGATTGTGATATGAGTCGAAACTTAAGCTGGATGACAATCAAAGCATATCATCTTGATTAAAAAAATGTGGAAAAATGATGAGGAATTGATTATTATTTGTACTGTACCAAGCATGCATGTTCCTGTATATCTGGGGAATTAGATTTGTAGGTCATAACATTTCTTTAACACCACAGTGCTTTATTTATAAAATGTAGAGGAGGGCCGCCATTTAGCTCACTTGGTTAAGCGGGCGGACCATGTACGGCAGGCTTAGTCCTCCACGCAGCGGTCGCGAGTCCGACCCTTTCTGCATGTCACTCCCCCTCACTTCACCCTGTTTCCTGTCTAATCTTCAGCTGTTCTATCAATAAAGGCATGAAAAGCCAGAAAAATAAAAAATAAAATAAAATAAATAAAATGTAGGGGAGTATTTTACTTAAAAAAAAATCTGCTTCTGCAATCTGGATTTGGCACTTAACTGCTCAACCTTAATTTAAAAAACTTAAATGTTTTCTCTCCCATAAATTGTTTAATGTTAAGCACACATTTTCTCCTTGAGAGATATCAAGCAGAGTTCCATTACAAATCTTTTAAGTTTTACACCCATCAGACAAAGAAGAGAACAGAGGCACAATGGACCCTCTCATATTGAACACTCTGTTAAAAATGTGCAATTCACACTTAGTCTGAGCCCAGTAACCAAAAAGACACAGCAGAGCTAGATCCTGAGTCACATCACACTTGCAGGCACATGCAATTTACACTTGAATAAACTAAAAACTATGGGAATACTGAATAATTTACAGATCAGATGTGAGGAACTGGAGCGTATATGTCTCTGTGGTTGCAAATTCACATCACCACAGAGACTCCCTCTTACAACAGCAGCTAAACTACCTGGTAATAGGGTTGAAGTCACTGCAGTAACTCCCTCTGGTTGTCAGATCTTGCCTTGTAAATGTGGGTTGCCAGACTGGCACAGTTTACAAGCAGGTGCTGTGGTTTCTTGGTAAATGTGTGATTGTGCATGTGTAGGCGGGGCAGTTATACATAAAACATATGATGGAAAAGTGGCATCATTCCCTATTTATGCATCTTATAGTCCAACAAACAAATACGAAACTGCTCAAGGGAAGTGATTCAGCTTGCAAAAGTGAGGCAGGAGAGTCATGCTGGCCTACTTTGAGCAAGAAATAGAGAAAAGTGGGAAAGCCTCTTTGCTTTTTCATCCTGCGTGTTGTTTGGCAAGGAGAGGAGGAAATACATCATCTGGAGAAACAGATCAGATCACCTCCCTCCAACATGGACAAACGGACACGCCACCCTCTTCCTGCACTCAGTCTATCACTCTGTACTTCCATTTAATGTCACTAAATCCTTCATCCTTCCTCTACTTCTGTCTCCTTGTCTTTATCACTTACTACCACCTAAACCTTCCCATCATCCTCTATTCCTTTCTATTTAACGACAACATCCCCCTCCTCCGTCTGATCTATCCTCCCTCTCCTCCCCCCACCCCCTCCCCTTTCCCGGTCTCTTCCTTTAACTCTCTCTGTAAATAGGTCATTGTCTCTGCGCGGCACAGAAATGGGTCATTTGGGATGAAAACGTGAATCAGTTGGAAGAGGGTGTTTAAAGACGCGACAATGCACACGCGCCTGGTCAAACACTCGCTGCACATGTGCACACAAACACATACACTTGTAAATGAGGTTTAATCCCTGATTCTAAACGCGAAAACAAGATCACCCACACACACATATAGGGCACTGATACGAATATGTTCACTTGGCTTCCCTTGAACCTGTGGGTGTTTACGGCACAAATTGTGCTTTGGGGCTGTTAGTTAGTCAGACACACTTCACTGCCATATGCAGCGCCAACACTGGAATACAAACAGTATTTGACACACAGTGGCAGATGATGCTTCCTGCTGCTGCTTCTTTACCTGGACACATAGATACATAAACAGCATGATACAGTTTACTCACTCGCAGAGCTGACGTTTTTCTTTTTCCATGTGATATGACAGTGACAGCAGCCAGGTGTGCAGGGATAGGTCACATCAAAACAATTCAACATAATATATGTTTGCGTGATGCTTTGCTCAAAGACCATCTGAAAACCCATGTTGTAAATGTGTGAAGGTCCAGAGATGTTGTATTGATCTTTAAAGGGGCACTGGAAAAATTTTAAATAACCCCTAATCTGAGAGGATTTGTGGCTTAATATCATCTTTTATATGCATTACATGATAAGGTTGAAACTGAGGATTGCTTTTATTGACAATTAAACTGCCATGTACAGTCCATGTATTGAGTTGTGCCATAAAAAAGACATAAAATTGCTTAAATAGACCACAAAACTCTCTCAAGCTCTGTTTAGTATCATGGATTTTTTTTAAAAAAAGCTCATGGATACATCTGGGGCTGGAACCAGTGAAAATGGACATTTGCTTTAATTTACAAAGCTGGCTATCAATCTTGTGCCAGTCAAGTAATCAATTCATTGAATAATCATTACAAGTCTGTTTAAATGGTTAATCTTAGATCATCTTACTTGTTTATACACAAATGGCAGAAAATTAAAAGCCCAGAACTTAAAAGGATATGTGCCTTTATTTATTCTTTTAAATACATGTTTATGAGCTCTACTTTAATGTTTTGCCAAAACCGATGACTCAGTATCAAACACTGAGAATTTGTGATAGAATTTAGCGAATGTTTTGAAGATTTAATGAACTGTTTCACTTGTGGGCTTGGGTTATAATGTCTTTCTCAGAAACACAGTCAGCTGTACTTTTTCTACCTAAATATACCAGTCTTTTTCAGCCCTTTTTTTAATCTTTGCTATGGTAAATGTCAGGATGACTCATTATCACTGCCAACAAGATCAAACAATGTTGCGACACATGTTGTATGTGGTGAAGTCAAATATTGAGGTGATTGCCTTTCACACTGTGTATGAACTCCTCAAACAAATGAAGTCATTGCGACGCAAAGGGAAGTTGGTAAACAGCATAAATTTGTCAGTTTTCCACTTTATGAGTCACTGCTTGCACACAGGTAATTCCCCAAAGTGTGAATCATCACTTCGTCATAAATTTTCAAAAGCTCATTAAAAATGTACATACTATGTTCAGTGTTTGTTATTTACTGATTGATGATCAAGGCATTATCCTTTAGACAAGCTAATCTCAAGGAAAAGATGTCACTGCTTCAAACTCATATCACTGAATATGATGGAGGTAAGCATTTGTCAGCCTTAGTCCTTGTGTCAATCTCATATTAACGACAAAATGATATGACAGTATGAAGCAGGTTTGAATTTTAGCAAAGATTAAGATTGAATATCAGATCTGATCTTGCTCAAATCAAATCCTCCCTTCAATACTATAGTTATTCTAGTAAACCATTAGCAACATGACTTACCATGAACGCTACTACATTCCGACAGACAGACAAAGGCTCAACTGATGGCGTCACGTCAGTGTCATTGTACAGCTGCAGCTCAGCAGATGGTAACACAGCTTTATTTAATGGAGACATTTAGGCTTTACAGCCCAAATCCCTCATTTCACTGTCTACTCTGCCTGGGTGTCTGAACTGCTGTGAACCTCGCCTCAACCCACAACACACACGCACACGTAAACATACGGCCAGAGGCGTGCTTGTCAAATATAATCCGTCATACACATACAAACACATGCACTTGTCAAGGCTAAACAATTTAAAGCAAAAATTGGTGCACAAAAGTTCACCAAAACAAGGCCAGCAACCCTTATTCACAAATAAACAAAGACACAAATCAGTACACACTGCAGCACAGTTCTGTTTTCTACCATAAATGTGTAGCACACTCAGGGAAACAAGACAGGCAAACATACACTGGGTATCAAACATTTAACAGACATCTGACTCCCATAAGCTTTACTGTACTTGTAACATATATTATGTGTAAGTTACCTTCCAGATGAGCGCTCCTGTCCTGTATGTCATGCTTCACCTCCTCTATGTCTTCCTTCTCTGCTTCCACCCAAGTGCTCTCCTGACTTCTCTCATGCCCCAGGGGGCCTCCTCTGCGAGCCCTCCACGCGGCCCTGAGCTGCCGTATTAGAGCTGGAAGCTCCAGGGCCAGAGATAGGCCCCCGCAGGTAACCGGTGGCATCCTGAGAGGCCCCCAGACTGGCGAGCGTGGGGCCTCATCTGGACAGACCCCAACCTCGACCCCAACACCAAGACCGGAGTCCCGCATCCTGAGATCTGGGCCCCAAAGCCCCTCCAGCACTGGCATCCTCACACCAAAAGAAAACAATTGGATGACGGTCAGGTGCAGAGGAAGGGAGGAGGGGGGTGAAACTAAGGGAGAAAAAGAAAGAAGGATGATGGGGAAAAAGAGAGTGGAAAAGGCAAGGAGGGAAAGAAGAGACGGCAGAAGAAGAAGCTTACTATTAGATAGCCATAGGTGAGGAAGAGCAGGACAAACATAAAGTAGCAAAACTGGATGCAGGACAGAGGAATAGAGACTGCAGGGACAGACAGAATCTGTGACAGGAAGGATGGAGGGACAGAGACAAATGGATGCAGAGTGATAAAAAAGAGAGCAGGGAGAAGACAAAAAAAAGCAGTGAGAATCCGTCTCTTCCCCTATCTTCCAGAGCCAGCCACTGACGGTCTGCTCCTTCCTTCTGCCGCATTCTCTCTCCCCTCTACTGTCTCACTCGCGCCAACGTTTTGTGAAGTCTGAAAGCCCCTCCCCTACCGCTCACAGCTCGCTTACACACTCTCTAACACACTCTCTCACTCTGCCTGTAAGCTGCGACGCCGATGGCAGACCAATAGGGTGGTGTGAACGGCTGTGTGCCTTTGGGTTCACGGACACAGCCTTGGTCTCTTGGTCAGGTCAGAGGGAGGAACACAGCACAAAAGATAAAGATGTACATATGTATAAAATTAGCATTCCAACATTAGGCCACTGATCTGTACACACATTTCACTTAAAAGCAAATATAAGCCTCAGAATTGTGCACAGGTCCATAGCTCTTTTTTTCAATTATCAAACCATTTGTTTCAAATAACACATCAAAAAATTATTTAGAAAATAGTAAAAGAGGCCCAACAAAACTTTTAGAAGACAAATGTAACACTCTCATTTTGGTTGCTGTAGATGGTTAAATTGGGAAAATATAAAGCAGAGAAAAACAGAGAATCCTTACATGAGAGGCTAGAATCAGCCACTATTTGGCATTTGCAAAGACTGACGTAAATGAAACAAATCAATCACCGTCTCCATTAGCTGTTTCAGTTCTAATTGTGCAAACACTTTTTCTAAATTCTGAGTGTGCATGCTCTTTTACACTAAGGTCTTTGTTTTCTGGCACACTAAATCAATGATAGGATGTTACTGAAGCAGGCTCCAATAGAACATCATTACCAACTTATTCTGCTTCAAACAAGACACACACAGTGAGCCACTCTTTGTTAAGGCTTCACGGGCATAGAAACACCTCAGCAGACTTGTTCTGATTTATTTGTACTAAATTCTCTTGTCAAACCAGCGTGAGGTTTTGAACTAAACCAGGATTTCTTATAGAGCTAGGAGAAAAAGATGTGATGGAACCGTAAATCCTTGGAGGGTAGAAACATGGAAGTACAAAAGAAAAATGATTGAACACTAAATCTGTGTTCAGTTTTTGAAGAGGCTCATAAAAATGAAAAGATTTTAATAGTCTTAACGTTTTGATGAACATTCGTTAAATTTTAAAGCCACTCTTCCAGTTGTCCTTGCATGTCACACACACCCAAAGGCTTTCCTGTAGCTGGTGAAATAAATATTAATTAACATGAATAAAAGAAAGTAAATGTAAGTGAATAAGAACCGTGTGTTCCTGCTATGATGCACATACGTAACCATGAAGGACGCGGTGCTATAACCATTAAATTTTTCCAAGGAAATGTTCCCTTGAGAAACAGTCACATGCAGACAAAAGTACTGACACACACATACACACACACACACACACACACACACACACACACACACACACACACACACACACAGGCAGAGGCACAGACAGACAAGGACAGTCACGTAGCCTTGAACGTCCCATATCAGACACAAGAAGTTGATTGCAAGAAATCATGAGACAAAGAGCCTTAAGATAAAAGATACAGGCTGTGAGAAACAGTTAAAGGCATGCAGTGATACATACTGTACAGCAGGATGATTTAGCAGGAATGCACCATGGCTATGAACTCATTGTGTAGTTGTTTTGTTGATCAGCAGCTGATTTCGTATCGTAGTGTTAAACTTTGCATTGTTAAGTAAAAAGGATGACTTGAGAAATACTTTGCACTTGCCAAATAACATCTAAAATCCAACAGCAACCACTAGTTTTATTTAGACTTAAGCACAAAAGTTTAAAAAGTTTCTCCCCAGGTTCTCAAGCTGTGAGCAAGTCTTAAATTTATTGCAACCCACAATTTCTTTTCCATAACATGCACATATTTTTGTCTTTTGAATGACAGGTATATAAGGGTCACAATTACCTCACAAGAACCCCCCCCAGATCTTGCTGGTGCTTAGATTCTCACATGTTTTTGCACCAAAGCTGGGATGGAACTCTACCAGAAACAGCTAAGTTTGTTTGGAAAAGGGAAGGAAAATGCTAAATTTGGAGGTGGAAGTGAGTGAGCTTTTCAAAAACGAGGTGCACATGGGGTAAGCTGTGATCTGCCCAGAAACCTTATGAGCTGTATTACACATGTACAATGAAATGAATGGAATCATTGAACACCACACATTGCATCTCAGATTGTCTCATTTCGAAATCAGCTCTACAATTATACTAATAATAGGGGACTAACCATCTTCATGTTGACACTTGAAATGAGGAAGATTCGAGGCAAATGGACAATACTTGCAGGACAAAATTAAGTCGCACATAACTTCATTAGTAAAAACATGACAAAAGTTGAAAAGAAAAGCAGCAAGTAAATTGACCTAAATTTCATGGCTTTGTGAAAGTGTAAAAGGAGACATTCGACAGAAAGAAGGGTGCAAGGAAAAGCAATAATGGTACAAAATGAGAGAGAGAAAGATATTAGGGAGTTCAGTGGGAGTCCGGATGAGTAAACTTGGGAGTCAGCCAGTGGGCTGCTGGCTCCAAAAGATCCCTCTCACACATAAACACACAAACACACACTCACACACATAAGATGTGCACAGTGCACCACGACTGAGACTGAGAATCCACTCAGTCTTTGTGCTGTGTGTTCTGTCTGTATTTTTGTTGCTCTTTAATGATGCCGCTAGTCACGCTTTCAGACAGCTCACTGCTGAGATGTGGGTCAGCCAGTGCATGAAATGGCCTGTCCAAAGAAAACAGTGGCAAGTTTTTGCATCTACATTTCTTCCTCTTTGTGTTTGTGCATGAGCATGTTAGGTGAACACGTGTGTCTAATTCTTTTTGCAATGGTAATTTACACCACACCTTACTGTAGCTTTTATATCTTATGTGTATGGCTGCCTCACACTTGCATGCAAGTAAGCACTGCTTCAGGGTCCTTTTAAACAACTCTGACATTAATAAGGCCAAAAATAGCTTTTGCTACATTTCAAGGTCTGTTACTTCAAGGTTTGAGACTGTTATGACAAACAGCTACATTTTACAGTCTCCAGTCAAGACACTACTTCAGTGAACGTGACTGGAGTAAATCTCAACATTGTTAGAGTAAGTAGGACTCTTAACTTTTTCCAGAGTTATGAAACCTAATGTATTCAGCCATGCAACTGGACAGTGTATACAGAGAAAGCAGAAATATTCCTTAGTGTCTGACAGAGATTACACTGGGCCAAAGGTTAGCAACAGCCTTTAGCATTGTTTCAGAACTTTTGGACCCATTTTATACTATCGATTTGCTGCAGACTATAAATATTATTCAGGTCAGTGTTCTTACCCAGCATGCGAACTTGTGTGGCATTCTGCTCCAACCTTTTAAACACGACTGCTCCACACCTCTGCAGCCAAGAGAAAGAGAGAGAGAGAGAGACTGAGATTAATATTAAAGCACCTCGAAATACACACTGTTATCAAAGAGCATCAATGAACCTTGCTAATAAATAGAAACTGTGCGAAAAGTCATGGTAGTCCACTATGCAAGACATTGCACACAAAGACCTCTGGGATATGGGATACTAATTCTGAATAAATGACTGCAGGTATTAAATTTAAATAACTGAATCACTGTAATATATTGTTTTCTATCCTTTAAGAAATTTGTTTTAGGCTTGTCTTCATCTTAGTGATTAAGAATGCTTAAGCACTTGTAGAGACAGCGGCATCTGCCATTCCAGTAGCTAAATGTCCGTGTGTTGGCCAACGACTCTAAAAAAAGTGGGTCAGGCAGTCTGCTGGCATGAACTGGCAATGATTTGGACATTAATCACAAGCTTCCACATGGTTGATCCTCACAGTCTTGGGTCTTCAGTCATCTTTTGTTTTGTCATTTTCGATCAAAGGTGTGTTAATGTCAAGTTCAAATCATGTGTTTTTACTTTCCATTATTAGAAAATAGTTGCAACAGACAGTCACTTATAGATGACATTTAGTGGAATAAGTAAAACTCAATCCTACTGAAAGGCTGCTTACAGTGGAACATCAAGCATTGTTTCTGACAGTCGGTTAAAAGTGCTAAAGCACTCCAGAAACCAGGAACTAGGGCTGCAACTATAGTTATTTTATCTAAAACTAAGCATACAACAATTCCCCAAAAACTAAGATGGCATCTTCAATTTGCTTATCTTATCTTATCTAAAATATCAAGCTACCTATCACGAAAAAAACAGCAAATCCTTTAATTCACTGGATGAATGTTTGACATTTTAGCTGAAAACTGACTGATACAATGAACTGAATATTAAATCTGTTACTGATACATTTTTCTGTCTATCAACAGATTGATTAATTTACCAGTTGCTTCAACTAAGATTCTACCTGTGAGTACTGACTGAGGACTACTGTTGTCTTGCTCCAGTGCCACTTCAGAGAAATGTGGCCAGTATTTTCTATCAACAGCTCTGTCTTGTTTAAAGATTAACACTAACTTTACCTTGACCATCTCTTTCTGTGAAGTTTAAACTGATTAAGTACATCAGCAGTGTGGTAATCTGCATATGTAGCCTGATTTGAGGTCAGTGCTAAAGCTTAATTACAACCCCTGTTCTGAGCCGCAATTCAGGCAGACTCAGCTTGGTGCATTTCTCAATTGAGGTCATCTATTTATAATAACTAGTAACGGCAATGACAGTCATATTATAATGGCTTAACATCTGTGCGTATATGGTAAATAAGAGTGAGAGTGAACTGAGTGCACAAAGTAGTGCTGACTAGTGCTGAGAGTAACATGAGGGAAAATACAACTACACCTACAGAAAGAAGGTATGAAGCTGACCTGATGAACACAAATCATCTGTTATCTGTTATTACACACTCTCGGCCTGTTCCGATGTTCAGTGTTGCCTCCCATGAGGAACACAGTCATAAAAATGCACCTTGAGTAGGTGGATTTAATCTAAATTAGCACACTGTTGTTGACTGGCGGGCAGGAAACGGGTGGATGGAGACAAACTAAAGGCTATGACACTTTACCCATCCCGCCCACATACTTATTGCATGTTTACATGACGCCCTCTGTCAAATGTTTTTCCATGATCTCTAACTCTATGCTCATCACATTATTCACCTCAACCTGACAGCCTTCTCAAGAATCTCTCTCTGCTTATGGTAAACTGCTGTCACACTGTTTACAATGGACTCGTCTGTTCACTGTCTCCTGTTTCTTCATCAGAGCTGACAAAAATTTAGTTTTTAACAAATTATGTATTACTGCTACTGTAATGCATGTGTGTGTGTGTTTGTGTGTGTGTGTGTGTGTGTGTGTGTGCGTGCGTGTGTGCGTGTGCATGTGGCAGAAATACACAAATGTAATGTCAAATTCTGCTGAATGTAGCCATAGATTGCTGCTGTACACTGCTGCTTTGTGTTGTGCAATACTGTTGTAAAAAAAATACATAAAATTAAAACAATGAGATTAACAAAAAAGGTACAGAGATGGTACAGAGACCTATTTAAAAATTCCCATTTCAGTTTTTGAAGAAGTTTTTGGAAAGACAAATTAACATTTGTTGATTCAAATGTTAATTTAAGTGTAAGTAAACACTGCATATGGAACACTGTTATCTGTTAAATGATATGAAAATGAATATACCACAAACAAATAAGTTCAGAACTTTTGGACCCATTTTATACTATCGATTTGCTACAGACTACAAATATTATTCAGGTCAGTTAGTGTTCCTACCCAGCATGTGAACTTGTGTGGCATTCTGCTCCGACCTTGTTCTACAAAAAGCTAGTGAGTGGTCCTTGAGGGAAACTTTTTTCAAGTTTGAGAATGAACTTTGTGTTGGAAGGCTTACTGAAAAACTATGAAGTGGCCCTCAAGTTAATACTAGCATTTTATTTGTTTATTTTTAATGACTACTACTACTATGTTACTAGGTCAAGAATAAACTTCAACAACCAAATATGCAAAGTTGTTTGACTAATGGACGGTTACAGCTCTACATTTACTGACTGTGGAATAACAGTAACAATAATAAACTCCCCTGATTTTACAAACAATTCTTCCAGCCCATTTTTTTCTGCAATTCCTGCACATATTGTTTATATTAAGATACCTTATTAAGCAAACATATTTTTTTAGCTGGTTATAAGCTAGGATAAATAATGTAACTTCAAACCTAATAAAAACACTTAACCTTCCTATATTGTATTATAGCTGCCTTCCCTGCAAACCTGCCTCCAAGTCTACATGTGGTCTGCAGTACAGGCTGCAGGCTGACTTCTGTAAAGCTGTCAATACACTGACGTGACACATTTCAATAATATGAAAGGCCTGCCATAGTCCATCACTGCTGCTTGACACACATATGAAAAAGAGGGCACCAACAACTATTGCTTGGTCACTTTGAACTTACTTCCTAGAAGCACAAACATGTAGCTTAAGACAGTGCTACCACATTCACACAGCCCAGGTAACTTAGCCAATGTCATAACAACAGCATAACTTAACACATGGGCTAGAATACAAACAAATTCGATGTTATGACAAATCTCTTCAAAGCATTAAACACACTTTCTAGCTTCACACAGGAACATCATGCTACATGACTGTAACACTGTATTTTCTTTGAGTTTTACCTGGCCTATTCAAAGACAGCTCTGTGTACATGCCTGTGTGTATACAACGGTAAAGTCGAAGTCTACATACCTCGACCATTAAACAGGACATTTAATCATCGTGGCAGCTCGCGGATAGCTCTGCGACGGAATCAGGGCGTGCGAAGTGTTTTCATTTCACGGGAGGCGCACGAGTGAGCCGCATACGGCAGGACGAAAGGTGACTGTGCCCTGAGTGACACCTTTTTCAAAAAACACTAACTAATTCACTATCATTCTTCCCTCCGTCTTTTTTAACTTAAGCTAGTCGCACTGTAAGGACGGTGTTGGCTGTGAAAAGGCAAGGTGAAGTTGCCGTTTCGGGCCGCCGTGCCTTTCCGCGTGCCGTTTGTATTTGTGAGCCGCAGAGAGAGGAGAGGGGAGGGGCTGGTTGTAGCATAGGGGCGGGACTAGTCTGGGAGTGGACCAATCGCAGCCACCGCTTTGAGCACAGTCGGTGGTCTTCCTTTAAAAATTGCTTCAATTTCTCGGAATCTTTTACTTTGAGTAAAAAGACTAAGTGCGAGGAGGAAAACAGTATTTGATGGGTATTTCCAGAATTAAAGGTTGTTGCTGACGTGGGGAAAAAAGTAAGAAAAAACATTTTAAAGTTTCTGAGCGAGTCTATTTTCCATGAGCAATTTATGATGTCCATAAAATTAATGTATTACGGCCTTATTTCAACAGATATTATATACCTAGTTGATCATGTGTATTTCTTGTTTTTTCTTTTGATATTCTTATGTTTTCCTGTTGATTATATATATGTTAATGTACTCTGACTTGAGAGCCTGAGGTTATTATCTGCTACAGCTGGGAATGGATTACACCTGGCGCAAGTATTTGAAGGGCCACACCTGTATAGACCACAGCTCTCAACATTTCCAGCACTGTATGGCGCAAATGCTTCTTTTATGGTTGATTGCGCTTTTAGATCAGCTTGGTCACCTTATTCAAGTTTCCAAAGGAGGATGAGTTGATTATCACCAACACTCGCCTCCTTCGTGACCACTACATACCATGGAGTTTTAAAAAAAAAACTTTCACTGCAGACAGCTGGGGTTCATGGACAAATACCTGCTGCTTTGCTAATCATTGCCCTACTGAAGCTATCCTCCTGTCCTGCCAATATCTGGTGCCCTTAGGTGTAGTGTTGCCCTCTGGTACTTATAGATATGGTAATAAACTCCTGTTGGTTCCTTTGTTGACAGTGTTACCAGTCAATCCCCTACATCAGATTCTGGCTCTGATGGCTCAAAGATGTACCAGTCTTATAGAGCAGCTGGGATAATTCATATAAAACAAACTATATCAAAAAAATCACAATTAGTCAAGGAATATAAGAAGGACAGTTTAAAAACACTAAACTTTGAATTAGTTATGTATGAAAGAAGGATCAAAGCCCCTATATCTATGGCTGAGTTCATTTGGTTTCACACACCCAGCGACATATTTAAGAAAATTTAGGGTTAGAATTGTGTTGTACTACAGGGTATTTTCCCTTAGTTTTACTCCATATGGCTCTGTCTTGTGGGACAACAGAACAACTACAATCAAGAGGAAAACTATTCAATCATAACTGGTTTGACGAAAAGTAACTTTTATTACAGACCTAATGGTTGACAGTGGTAATTTTCTTAAATTAAATACCATTAACACAAAATTTAATGTACAATGTTCATATAAGAGGCTTAGCAAAATATGTAAAGCACTACCACTCATCTTGTAGATTTAAGGTTTACCTTGCAGTTCCTGTCTCAAAGAACCTGAAACTCTTAAATAATGTAGTATGACAAACTCAGAACACAATCGTCATTGCTTTCCACAGACTTCAAGAATAGTTTTTCTATCCTTTCTTTGATGAAAAGACCAACATCAGCCTGTGCTTACTTTACACACTGCCAATCCAATAAACAATGAAGTGTGAAAGTGTTGTGTTGATAAGCAACGCTGACACCTGCTGCTGAAAAAAAAATTAAATGATAAAAAAATTAACACATTAGGCCATGCACTTTGTGCATGGATAAGCCAAGGTTTTTAAAAGAACTAAAAGTCTAAAAAAATTTAACTGCCTTGCGAACAGGTTACACTAGAGCAGTTGCATATGAATAAAGAAGTGCATGTGCAATTTTAATTGTGATCTATTTTCTTTTCTTCATGTCATCTTTTCAAAAAATACAACATAGAGTTGCTATAGCATGTGTTGCAGTTAATTATTATTATTATTATTATTTTTAAAGGCTATTTTTTTTTCACTTTTATTCATGATCCAGCATTAACAGTCTGTGGTACTAGATATCAAATAACATTAGGGATCAAAGTAGTTAATAGTCTATTTTCAGTATAATCTAACTAATAAATTCAATGTTTGGAGTTAAAAAGTTGAATGATAGAAGTATTTCAAAAGACCATCAGTCTCATAAAGATATATTTTAGTGAAAGGGGAAGATCATGTGCTTTTCTACTTTTACTTTTACTTCCCAATTTTTAAGTCTCTACTGGTCTTAAAGTTAAGTATCCCAAACATTACATTATCTGTCCATCTCACGACAGTTTGCAACCAAGAAATAGTCGGTACATATGTGTCACAGTGACAGACTTATCAAAGTATCCACAGTAAAATACACTGTAATCTAATCTCCTGTTTAGTAGTATTAAGTTTCACACAGAGCCCATAAAATGCTTTGAGGCACATGTTATGGGCTTATACATTATAGGGCTGTCTATAAAAAATAAGACTGATCAAAAGAGCACTGTGTATGCACAGCGTGTGTATATACTCTAATATTTTCATTAAAATATTTTAATACCACAGGGTAAACCTTGTAAATCTTTCCATCTTCTTCTGTAACTGTTGTACTTCAGTTCTGTGCGACCTTTTCAACTTGCCACTTATGAGGACACAACCATGGATAGAGATCCTCCAGACACTGGCAGTAATTCACCAACCAGGTAAAAAGGATAGTGGCCATGTTACAGTCTTCTGTGTTTCAATTTACTGAAAGAAGTGTATTTCATTACTTTCCCTTTTTTTTCTGGCAAAGACAGTAACTAAATTAAAAATGGCCAATTGTACAATAAAGACTCATAAAACACAGTTTGATAATTACTTGACATGTCTTTAGTACATAAGAATTTTGAGAAGAATATATTTTTCCAATATCTCTCACGTTTATTTTATGCCTTTAGTTTTACATATATCAAATAATAATTTCATCGTGTTCTGTTGTTATAAAGCTGCATATTACTGTACATAATGGTTGTTATACAATTAATTGTAAAACAAGTGATATCGAGTCATTCTAAGCTTCTTTGCTGAATTTTCCACAGATGTCAAGAGGAGTAGGAGGAAGAGGAGGAGGGTGACTAAGAACATCTACAGCCATCAGACCCAAAGACAAATGATGTGGCAAAAACTAGCTTATGTTTTCCATTGCCTGTACTTTATATATTTGTTAAAATCTAAAATTTTTCTTTCATCATGTTACATTATTTTAATATAATATATGCTTATTCAGTGCTATGAGGATTTCTTCCTGTTATAATGAGAAAATCCATCTATTTTCCTATAGTCTCTCTGCTGTACTTTTGAAATGCAGAAAAAAATTTGGGCCATGTGATGAGCATCAGGAACGTACAGCTGTTTTGAATGGACCAGAAGTTAAAGGCTAAATGCCTTTTTTTAAACAGGGGTTAAAAATCTGTAAAATTAAAAATGTACAATTAAAGAATCCATTTGATAAATCAATAAAACTACATGTGAAAAAATTTCTCTGTGTCAAAATTTGCTTTTCATAGTGATCAAGAGCTTTTTTTAATGAGGGCAAACTGCTGAAATTTCACACAAACACAGTCACATATTATTAATATTAATATGAGTTTAAATTATTATTAAGAAGTCAATCGAATAAGTCGGATGAAGTCCAGCGACAGGTAGAAAACCACAGTTCGAAGGATATCAATAACAAAGCTACAGAGGGGGAGGAGGAGACTATAAGAGGGGATGCAGCTGATATTGAGGTGAACAGGCCAGTCAGAGAGAGAA
>JAQNCA010000012.1:9966629-9979180 GCA_029783725.1 Acanthurus tractus
GGCTATTTGCAATATTTCCAATATACAAGGAAACAGCGAATATGTTGCAATAAAGACAGACGTGTGTGTGTGTGTGTGTATGTGGGCTGTTTCTCATGGAAACATACCTTGGGTGTTTCTGGACTGCCAAATGGTGACAGTTCTAGTGAATTCTCCTTGTCTGAGGAATTGTTATGGCGATGTTGGGCAAACTTTCTCTTCAGTGCCTCAGCAATAAGAGCCGCTGGGTCACTAAGCAGTGCTGCACTTCCCTTGCTGCGCCTCCTCCTGACTGGTGTGCCTCCTGGTGATCTACAAAGAAAATAATAGAAAATAATGTGTTAACAGACGGTTGTTAAATATAACCCCGACTCCTACAAGTTTAGACACTGTGTAGAACATAAAAACAATGTTTCATTTATCAATGAGGTTGATGAGTTCGAACTTTATATAAATGGTCTTTGTACTGTTTTAAATTGAGTATATGTCAAGGAGGAAGGAACTATTACATTCTTGTGCTACACAGTGTTTCAACTTTTTGGAATCAAATTTTAGCTTAACACAGAAAAGAAGAAAAAAGAAAAAGATGATAAATAATAAAAAAAAAATAACTTAGGACATTAACCATCATATTTTAGGGTATTAATATTGATGCAACTCATTTAAAAATTCTGATACAACCATATTCTATCAGTCGTACTGCTTACCTCTCCACTGAGCGCAATTTAACTTGATTTAGGTCCTTCAGAACATCCAGCATGGATGGGACCCCTTTTACTTCTGATCCCTTGTTGAAGCCTGAGTTCTGTGGCTTGAGTTGCCCCTTATCGAGGTTTTTCTCCTCATTCCTGCGCTGGCGAATCAGCTCTAGTACAGACGATGACCCAGTGCTAGAGTCAGGACAGGGAGGAACAGGAGGAGGAGGAGGAGGCGGAGGTGGTGGTGGTGGAGGAGCAGCACAGCGAGGTGTGGAGGTGAGAGCTGGCGGAGGGGGAGGAGACATCAAAGGCTTGCCTGGTGTGTTTGGGTACTCTGTCGGACCTGACAGACCAGACAAAGTGGTAAAAAAGCACAAAAAAGTAGTCACATTTGCTTGACTTGTAAGATCACACAACAGTTGGATGGACATATTTGTGTTTTTTGTAAAGAAGTCAGGACAAGCTGCAAAGAGTGTGAACCTGAGGCTGGAGCAGTGACAATCATGGCTATCTGAGCTCGCAGTTTGAGCAGCTCGCTTTCCAAAGCTGTGATCTTCTTCAGGGCGTCGGGATCAGGCGTTTGCCGCAGAGACCTGCCACCTCTCTGGGCTTGCTTTGGTGCCTGCCCTGGGTGCCTCACTGCAGCCCGATTCATGGTACTTTGCTTTATTGGAGGCAAATGGTTCCTGTAAAGACCAAATTATTATGTGTACAGTAAGAAACTGCAGTTTGCCTCTGTAGTCCACAACAAATATGTTCAAATTCAATTCTTTTTTTGCAAGCTACCAGCTCACCAACCAGTTCAGTTTCTGAGATTTTATAAAGCTCAGGTTGAGAAGGGCTACATTTACCTGTCGGAATTAACTGCTTATTTTACCTGCCTATGGGAAGCAAGCCTTTCTGCTTGCTTGAGAAAAACATACTTTGCATTCAATCCACTAATGTAAATATCCAGTCAAAAAACTGCTAATGCTTTCCAGTTCAAACAGGGCCACTTAGCTATACTGACTACTTTTATTTACAGTAACCACAAAAAGAATATATATTTGTATATTAGTAGTAAACATTAACAGGCAGAAACACTTGTAGAGTTTCTATTGCCTTGTTGTTTCTCTTGATTCACACACTTCATTACTCATTCTGTGTTGTTTATGGCATCGGAATTCAACAGAAACTGCCCACTGAGAAACTTGCAGCAGCAAAGCACCCTGGTTTCTGCTGGTCACCTCGGGTCTTATTGTCTCAGCTACTGTAGCATTAATACTGAGCTGCTAAAGTGACAGCCTGAGCTTCTGCCTCTCAATGTCCCAATGACACAGTGAATTAACACATGTACTCTAATTTTGAAATATATGATCTGCTACTTTTCTCATATTAGGACAAAAAAGGTCTGATAAACAGTCAGTAGGGTTTGATCCTCTCATTACTCCTTACTGTAAAATTGCACTGGAAACAAAACTCTGACTGGATTTCTATATTGGTTCTGTTTGGGTTCTTACCTGGTCTTGGCAAAGCTGTCACCCTCGTCCTCCAACACCCACAAGACATCAGCGAATGAAGGGATGGTGGCTGCATCCATGGTAATGTCAACATAGCCATGGGGCCTAAAACTGAACAGTGGGACCTAAGGACATAAAAGGGACACAGAGGATTTACACTGTGATGCTGACTGCATGACAGACATTAAATGCATACCACAGAAGTTCTTATTAATTACTGGATAGATCTGTCTGGTCCAAGTATAAGTTCCCAAAATGTGAATAAGATTTTTTAGAGAGAGGAAAGGGGAAACAAAGATGATACCCAATTGTAACTGATAAATGACACTGATATTGCATGAAAATCTAAAGTGTGATAGAAAATACAAATAGTACCTGAAAATGGACACGTGGTGTAGGAGCAAGTGGGAGGTTGGTGCCAATCATCCGCACGATGCTGCGATACTGACCGCACAGCTGGCTGTTCCACACCGGAACCAGCTACAAAAAGGACCACACACACAGACACACCAAAAACACAGAGTAAACCCCATGATATCACTGGATCTCTGTTAGAAAATCTGTAACCTGTTAATGAAAGAGGTGTGTTTGTGAGTGTTCATGTGTGTACGTGTGTGTGTGTACTTGCCCTTACCATTTCTGGAGGCACTCCGAAGTACTCCAGGACGATGCGCAGCACGTCCAGTACATCCTCTACCAAAGACATTGGAAGGACGTTTTCATACACCAGCTGATGACAGCAAAGATCCTCTTTCTGCTGACTGACTTTGCAAGAGGCCAACACAGAATGGATGCTCCTAATTCACATACTTAACACCTGGAGAATAGAAGGCATAACAAACATAAGAGAAGGACTGAAAGTCAGTCCTTGAATTTCTAAGGTCCCAAATTCAAGTCAGATATATTAGTGTAGTTATGGAGTATGACAGAAATTTTAACATCCACATCCATCAAGACATAGAGGAACTTGCTTTTTTTCCTCAGTAGGCTCAGCAGTTGTAACAGTGACTTTGAAGCTGCATCTAATTTTAGAGTACTAGCTTCTGAAAAGAGCCCTCACTTGGAAATGGACCAA
This sequence comes from Acanthurus tractus, assembly GCA_029783725.1. Lineage (NCBI taxonomy): Eukaryota > Metazoa > Chordata > Actinopteri > Acanthuriformes > Acanthuridae > Acanthurus > Acanthurus tractus. The sequence goes on from JAQNCA010000012.1 coordinate 9,969,881, forward strand.
TGTGGTCTGATGCTTGGTCTCAGAGCTTTACACTCATTTTTAGGGTTTCAAAGTGTTGATTTTTTTACAAATTTGTGCACCATTAATTTCATAAAGAACTGAAAGGTTTCTGCCAATAAAAGCATTTCTGATTTACTACAACAATATGAACCACCAAGACCTCTTAAATTGTCTACGACAGGTCTGATCATATACAAAAACATAAAATGGTGAAGCGGCACTTAGTTTCCATTTAGGTCCTTAAATCAGGGGTTATATGTCAACTTCTTGGAAAGCACAAAACTGCACCATTTTCCAAAAATTAATTCCTTTCATTCAATTTTTAAATTCTTTTTGTTTTTGCATCCTTTTAAATGTACTTGTTTCTGTTACTTTCAATTTAAATCCTTTCTAGGCATTAAAACACAATGAACCGTTTTGCAGTTTATAGATACTGAACAATAAAAAACTTTAGTTGTATGCTTCTTACTGAAATTTGTTACAACAACAGGGGCCACAGGAAATCACTATTGTGGGTTCACCAGGATACTTTTATCAAGGATTATAGATTCGATATAAAAGGTTTTGCTAACCGTACGGTTAACTAAAGCATTGCAGGTAGCAGACACGGGGACCGCAATGCTCGTCGCCAGGAAACATGCGGGATAAGCGGAAATATGTGTGGACTTACCGTGGGCTCGTTTTCTTCTCAAGAAGTGCAATAACAGCTACAGCAACCGAAATCTTTCTAATTACCGATACCGTAAACATTTACTGTAACACAACAAACTTGCAATTTCCCCTTTCTAGCACTACCAAGTCAAATAAAGCCGCAGTAGCAAAACCTCATCTGATTGGCTGTAAGTGTACACATGACATCCAATAGGAATGGGTGATATTAAGCACATCAACAACTGGTCAACCAATTGTGTGTCGCGAAACTTAAGCACTAAATTCGATTTTATTTGTACATGAGCTTCCACTTTTTCTAGGTAAGAGATTTTCACGAAACTTAATTTCAATAATTGAATTTGTTCCACTTTCATGGCATGTATATTAGCATCTCTCTATACATAATAATAAGCAACCACTGAACGTAATGCTCAGCGGTACAACGAAACGTCTCTTTGTAAAGTTGACCCGCTTCCTTGCATTTCAAAAGTAACGTCGTTAGCTTCCTTAGCTAATGGTAACTGGCGACAATGTTAACGTTCGCGACTTGGCAGGACAGGCTAAATTGAACGTTTTTTTTAAAAAAGCATCCTACTATGAGTTTTTAAACCTCCTAAACTTAAATTAGTGATCGTTTCCTAAAGTTTCCTAAAAGTACACAGTATTTAGACCTTTCCCCCCTCTGTATTGAATAACTTATATCAACGTCATCACCACGCGTGTTTTGTCGATCATGGCTGTAACATTTACCACGGATCAGGCTAACGTTAACTGACGTTACACGTTAAATAAAGTCACCATTCTCAGTTTCAGGTCCGGTTAAGTTAACAAAGATGATGGATGCACTGTCTGTGGTGAGTCAGCTGCGGGACCTGGCTTCTGAGCCGCAGAACCGGGAGGTGATAGTCCAGGACCAGGGCTGTCTACCCGGGCTAGTTCTCTTCCTGGACCACCAGAATCCAGAAGTACTGCTTGCAACTCTTCAGGTAGATAACATGACTTAAGAGCGGGCTTATACCACTAACACATAAATATTTCACAGCAGTGTGTGCAGTAAGGACGTTGTAATATTACTGTGTGCATATTTACATTCCCCTTCTGTTCTTCTTTGTTTTCAGACTCTGCGCTACTTGGCTGAGTTGTCACCCAACATTCCTACTATGAAAAATGAACTGGGTATGATGGTTAGCTTGGAGAACCTCATTGGAAGGTGAGAGCATGTTTCTTTACACCATTTTGGTGACATATGCAGTTTGCTTTGCACTCAAGCTTGTCTGATCCCTCCTAAATTTTATTTTTTTGGCACGTTTAGGAGGTTCTACTTAAATGTCATTGTGATACTTGCCCGATTTTTCAAATCATTAAGTTTTTTGTTTTGCATTTTTCTTACATTCATTTAGTATTTAGTGTAATAGCATGGATATACTAGTTGTTTAATGGTGACTGTGAATGGAAAAACTAATGACTCCTAAATATGGGACTGAATTCATCCTGACAATGAGACTATTTCTCCATATAGGGAGGGCCTGTCTGTCGACATCACAGCTTTGGCCGAGGAGGTTTTTGACATCCTGAGTACGCCTGCTAATCCTGTTCTACGCACACCTGGGAGAGAGATCAGAAAGAAATCCCAGTTCTTTATCAACTCCACCAACAAAAAGGCCAAGTCTGTCACTCTGCACATCCAGGGCCTGGACAGCACTGTAAGTAGGTTCACACACACAGACACAGATTCATACACTTACAATATATGGCAGTAGCCCTGAACTCTATCTTTTATCAAGGTCCAGCGAAGCATGTGTGAGGAGGCTCTTCTGAAGGTCAAAGGAGTGATCAGCTTCACCTTCCAGATGGCCTCCAAGAGATGCACCGTCCGCATTCGTTCAGACCTGCCCACTGAGGTAACTCCCAAAAACAATTATTAGTGTCTGCTTTAAAAGAAACCGCATGATAAAATATTAGTTTAAATCTTATAACTGACTTTAGTATTATTGCATTTTCAATGCCACTGATATACACTTGGTGCAGGAAATCTGCATCTGCAAATCTAATCCCTGCTTAATATTAATTATTAGCTCCTTCCGCAATGTTTCTTAATTTGCAGAGTTTGGCATCAGCCATTGCTGCCACTAAGGTGTTGACAGCCCAACAGGTGGTGAAGAATGAGGCAGGAGAAGAGGTGAGTAGTGGTCAGAGCACACAGTTTGACTGCGCTGAAGACTTGACAAAATACTCTGAATATCCAAGGGAGAATTACTAAAAAAAAAAAAAAAGTAGGTAAACTCTCAACTTCTCCCCTCTGTCATTTTCTATAGGTTTTGGTTCCACTGAACCCATCTGAAGTGGAGGTGCAGCAAAACTCAGTTATACCAGACTACCTCCCAGAGGAAGAGGAAAGTCCAGAGAGGGAGGTGGAGCGAGCAATTTCTCGCACCACAGCTAAGGAAAGTTCTAGTGGAAGCTGGCTCAACACTGCTGCTAGCTTCCTACATAAAACATTCTACTGGTGAAACTGGTGTAGTTTAATGCCTGTGATCAAGCTATGCCAAGAGAATTTCCCTACTGCTGTGTGAAACTGGAGTGGACTTTACTGGATGTTAGCACACAGCAGGTCAACAATCTGGCTTTGGGTAAAAGTTCTTACCTTCAACAACTCGCCATGAATTCTTGTTAAAACTAAAACTGATCAACATGTGCTTAAAAAATTGTCGTTTTACCTTGATTCTACTCGGTTAGTGGAATGTAGGAATACACTTGAAAAAAAATCTATTGTCTGTGACCTATATAATACCGTTTTTTTTCCCAGTTTCCTATCAAATGTAAATATTTTCTATTGGACAAACTGTCCATGTTCTCTCTACATGTAAAAAAATGTTTTAAATATTTTTGCTACTTTTCTGTACAGTTGGAAAAGTATTTTTCTGTTTCCTGCTGAGCATCTTGGTTTATTTTAAATAAATCAAAAACACATCACATATATGCAGTTTCAATGTGCACTTTTAATTTGAAAGAATCTTTCCTGTATTATTTTGTTGAAATGTAAAATGACAAAACCAATACATACCACATCAGTGAATAGGTAATCAATTCAAAAGTTTTATTTACCTGCCAAACAGTACAGCTGCAACAATTGTACAGTGATTTCAGTTTTTACAGTGGTTCCAAGATCTCATCCCACAGCCCCTCTTCTGCAGTGAAGGGTTTGTTAGTTTTTCAATGCCTAGTGGTCAGTTTTAGCAAAATATACAGACGTTTAAACATAATTTATAGCATATCTATATATAATGTCATTTGAAAGTATATTTGCTTCTGTTAAAGCAAGTTGTTTGCAAACCAAGCCATGTTATCATGTTGATAACAGCATGCTATGTACTACTGGCAGGGCCCGGCATTAAATCACCAAGACATGGGTATGATTTCCTTCCATTTTCATTGCAGGGAAAGATTTGAATAAAGAGGATGCAAAGTGCAAAGCCTAGAGAACCAAGGTTAAGAGAGCAGCATTGTTGCATGAAAACAATGGAATATCACAGAAGTGGGACTTCTATGTTTCAGTGTTTTACTGGAATTCCTCACGTCTTTCTGTTACGCAAAACTGGATGATGATCAGTTGTCTGACATTATAGCTCATATATGACAAACTGACAACATTTCATTGTACTTGTTCATACTGTTAACATGAATCAAGAAAAGGAAGCCACTGGAGATTCTGTGCCCGGGGCCAGAATGCCAAATCTCATACTGGGAATGCACATCACCATTTTAGCGAAAAATTAGTACAGGTAAGTCACCTCAGTCTTCCTATGATGCAGTAAGGCAATGGAACATCAAAATTAGCAGCACGTCCTCATAAATCCTTCATTGAAAATTCAAATTTATCAGGTATTATGTACTTAGGCCAAAACAATAGTGAACCTCAATCATAAAGTGGCAAAGCTACAACAGCTAAGTCCTGCAACACTGCTCACACTGAGCTACGAAGAGTGCCAGGACATGAGGTGCAGCATTGACGGGGTAAACAAATGAAAGAAAAGGGCAGGACTTGACATCAAAGCATATTTTTTTTCTCAATTTGAACAGAAATAGAAGACAGCATGAAGACGAAACAAAGAATTTCTTATCTGTACAGCAATTAAATAAAACTAAACAAAACAAAAATTAGTAGTTTAAACCCTAAATCTCAGTTCTGAGAGAACAAAATAATTTTCTCATTATTTAACATAATCTCCATGATTCTCTAACGCCCCTGCCTCACCCCAATAATAACCTCTAGTCTTAAACACTGTAGACACAGCAAAAATATGTTACATGACAAGAAATTTCCTGTTGTCGTGATATAAATTCTTGCACTGACATCACTCCTACAACCATCTCTTTTATATTTCAATACAAATGTTGAAACATGAGAACTATAAGGTTCCAGTCAAAGAGAGCAAAGTGTAATGAAACCTTGTAATTCAGAGCCTGTTGTACGAGTTCCAGTTATGACGTCACTGATTTTGACAGTCTGATTTCAGCGTGTTCTACAGCGACAGAAAATAAACTCTTCAAGTATCATGGCTGGAGACTTTACAGCTCATCTCAGTTTACAGTAATAATAGTCTCTCATTCATTCATTCATTCACACACACACTCACACACACACACACACTCACACACACACACACACACACACACACACACACACACACACACACACATACACATACACATACACACACATACACACATACACACATACACACATCCACACACCACAAGAGAGGAATGGAACAGGCTTTCAATGCCCTCCTGTGATTTCAGGACATTCACTTCCGAATGAGGGCAAGTTGGGGCTCTAGCGCAGAACATTACCAGCGAGTGTATCATGGTCAGAGACAGAGAGGCTCTGAGAGTTTGATGAGGGACAAGTAACTTCTTTCTCAAAAAACTTAAGGGAGATCTTTGGAGAACACCGTCTTTGGGAAATGGCTGCGGCGTTCTTCAGTCGCAGGATGGTGAAAGAGTAAACCTCTGCAAAGGTCTTGGCTGTGATGCTGCAGGTTCTTCCTTTGAACAGCTCTGTTTTACCTCTGACCATCTCACTTACTGTCTCTCTTGGTATGGAATTGTCTTGGTCTAACAGGGGCATCAGGCAACATCTAAAACCCAATGACAAAAAAAGAAAATGTCAGTTGTTATGAAGGCTAAGAGAAGCTAAAAAGGATCTAAAAAGTAAAAAAAACAAATCATCAGGGTCAGTAGGAGCTCCTAACTGCTTTTAGTGCTTTATAACTGTGCATGCTTCATCGTATCAGATTTGTTATGATGCCAACATGATTGCAGCAAAAGCTAAACATAGTGAGCAACATCCTCTGTAACTCTATCAAGAGAGTAAAGTAATGATGGTGACAAATGAGCAACGCAGTGACCTGGTCCCTGCTGGGCTGATATGTCCTCTATTCCGCTGAGAGGCTTTAGGAGACCGTTCTCCCTGAAGGCTACGACAGGAACTCTCTCCCCCTCCTCCTCCCCCTCCTGCTGCTGCTTGTGCTGCTCCTCTCCCTCAGGAGGAGACAACCTGGAATGTGAAGGCAGATCAATCACCTCTTCAAACTCCCCGTTCTCCCTGGGAAAAGAGGATGGAGAGGAGAACTTTTTAGAGCTGTCCATACTGCAGTCACGATAAATCTTGGGATTTCCGTGATCAGTACCTCTGGTCAGGATGGCTCAGCGCTGTGGTGTTGGGGTTTGTGTTGGGGTCGGGGTCAGGTTGGGAACTGTTTCCGTTGCTGTTGTGTGTTGGCGACACAGTCACGTCAGATGAACTAGAAGGGGCTGAGGTCACTGATAATGAGGGAAAACCAGCTCAGCAGTCAGTAAAACATCATGGCAACAACTACAGTGGATGTTTGGGGTATTAAAAAACAGAATAATGAGAGTTCTATTTCTGCAGAGCACATTTTTCAAAATAATGAAATAATGTACATAAGCATGTTTACAGAAAACATAGCAAGTTACCTTCATTGTCTCCATTTTTATTAGGAATGACTTTCTGGAGATGAAAAAGAATGAAAAAAGAATAAATACTAAGGAACAACTTGGAGTCTTCAGGGTTTGTCAGATACAACATCTCTTAAAGCTGGTACCTTCTCTGCTGGGTCTGAACGTCTCGTTCTCTTCATGATCTCCTCCAGACGCTGTTGGGAAAAAAAAGAGCTTTTACACACACTGTGCATGAAGGAAACTGGGAGAAAATACCATTGTGTGTGAACATGCATCACCTTTTTTCTCTCAAGGCGTTCAGCCTCCTCTTTCTGGAAGTGTTTTTCTCTCTCCTGCCTCAGTCGCTCTGCCTCCTCCCTCTGCCGAGACTCTTCTTCCTCTTTCTAACACACACACACACAAAGTTTTATTATTCTATGATTTTATTATTTATATTCTCAGGTGGTCTGCTAAGTTTCACTGGTACACTTTCTCTGACCTGTCTCTCTGCCTCTTCTCGCTCTTTCTGAAGTCTCTCTTCCTCTTCCTTTCTCTCCTTCTCCTCTTTTATTCTCTTCTCCTCTGCCAGACGCTGAGCCTCCTCCTCTCTCTTCGCTCGCTCCTCAGCCTTGCGGCGAGCCATCTCTTCCTTCGCCAACCTGCACAGTCAATGTTGGACATACAGGATTATTTTTCACAACTATTTATCTCGGTGCACTCTTTTCACAGATCATTTATATTTTTACACGCAGTACAGGCGGCTTACCTCGCCTGCTCCTCCTGCTGTCTGCGCTCCTCTTCCTCCCTCTCCCTCTGCTCTCGGGCCAGCCGACGATTTTCAGCCAGGATGCGGCTCGCCTCCTCTGGATCTGTGGTGCCTGCTGTGGGTTTGTGGGCTGGAGGACTGCTTACACTCTCTTTAAAGCATCAAAATTTAAGTTATAAGCAGATAATCGAGTAAACATTGTTTAGAATTTCCAGCTAGAGGTCATTTTTAGCATGTCAGCTGATAAAAATATCAAACAAATAAATAAAAAGTCAATGATGTAATAAAAAACTCCCATGGTTCCCTCTCACACGATAATTCATAATGATGGAGACATAAAAATAATAGTGTTTAAAAGTATTAACTGACCGCTGGCTGCTGCTTGTGACTGCTCACTGCTAGGCTTGTTTTGACCCAGCGGCTGAGGTCGAGGCTGAGGAGGACTGAGGACCTGCTCTTCCTCCACCTCCTCCTCTCCTTGGGCTGTGGTGTGTTGGGGGTTCTCAGGTGAGATCCTGAAAGGGCGAAGGTTTCCAGGGTCCTCTGCCCCTGGAGACTTGAGCAGCTTGGGGGTCGGGGGTCGCCCTGCTGATTTTTGTGGAGGCCTGTGTGAATTCAGAAAAACACCATTTAGCTCTGAAGTACTGGCAAAATTGGAGCAAATTTGATTCAGCCAGGTTAAGCAATTTGAACTGTTTTCATCAAGCTTAAACCCTCTTGGCACTGGATTTTTTTTATCCAAGGGGAACATATGTGATTTAAAAAGTGGTTTATTTAGGGATAAACATGGTTAGTCTTACTAACTGTGTACATTCCCATAAATCACTGATCTTACATTAAAGGATACTGTATTGTATTCACCCTACACAGTGCAGAAAACCAACACATTTTAGCATATAAAATCCAGTTCAGTTGATGAAGAATACCTTTAATTGTTTAAAATGGCTCTCATACAAAGTATTTTGTTTCGGAAAACATTTAACCTCACGGGCTTAATTTTGACTGTTGTCTGAGTTTTCTTGGTTTTATTTTCCCAGCCACAGAAGGCATGTTCTCCTACCTGCCAGGAGAGGGTGCTGTGACTTTGCTGATCTTCTTGCTTGGCTTGTTTGTGGGCAGAGACAAAGTGGGAGCCAGTGGGAGTGACAGGTTGCTCCATGATTTCCTGACATTGTCACGGTCCCTCTGCTGTTGGTTTAAGAAGTGGAGGGAAACCAAGAGATAAATAAAATGGGCAGATTTCTTTTCCATCTCATCAGAACACAGTTCAGCCAGCAGCATAATGTCTCTGATATAGTATAATGGCTCCTCATGAAATCATCCTTAGGAACACAACATGTCATCAGGTGGTACAGAAGGTGCCCAAACAAAGGTGCCCTACTGACAGCAGCAGGAGATGATCAGTAACAGGATTAGACTTAGACAGCCTTCCTTTGGCAATGCATAACCTCTGGCAACAGACCATGACACCAACATATAAAAAAACAAACCTCATGGTAACTGCTGGTAAAGTGACTAAATCAGATATCTTCCTCACTAAAACTCACACATTTACCATGCCCTGACTGTAGAGGAGAAAGCTGACTGTAGTTGTGCAGAGCACTAAACCCTTATTCACATCAACATGAACCTACAGTACACAGTATGTAGACAATATGACACATACTGTAAGTGGTATAACTGGTATGTTGAGTAGGGTCTAGATTATAGTTGTGTTGATGTCTATGTGTTCATATAGTCTGTGCATGTGTCTCTGGGTCACAGCGTGGAATAGACAGTACAGAAGTTCCCCTTCTTCTAAGACCTTAATTGTATAAGCTGTGACACAGCAGTGCACAGATGGACAGAAGGGTAATATGGTGTGTGTATATGTGTGTGTGTGTGTGTGTGTGTGTGTGTGTGTGTGTGTGGGGGGGGGG
>JAQNCA010000012.1:9988777-9999510 GCA_029783725.1 Acanthurus tractus
ACAACTTAGTACTGTTTATATTTGAGACTTTTGAGAATTGAACATTGTTATTAGGTGGAAAACGTATCATAAATCTTTCCATTAATCAACTAGTCAGCTACTTTGTGAAAGTCTACACTAAATACTAAAATGCAGCAGATACGAATGCCCTAATGTTTAATGCCTCCTTGTTTTCAAATGTGGTAAGGAGAGTGTCCACAGAGACACATCTGTCCCAGAAAGCCGAATATTAAATCAAGTCAGTCTTCATGAACCAGAAAAGAATGACAAACCACAAATCATGGGCTCCACCAGAAATAGAATAAGCTACAAACCCCATTTTACAATTTCCTACTTGGCTCTTTTATCTCATCACTTTAGTGACATGTTAGCTCTGTCGAGTCATTGATGATGCCGACTGAAGTAAGGAGCAAAGTACAGGTTTCATATTCAGGGTGGCTTCTTTTACTTTGTTGAACTAGCTTAAGTGTACTTTGCATTTAAATTTAAAATGCAAAACTTTAGCTAAATCCTCCTTTTTTAGCAAAAATTCTGTTCTATCATCTTCTTCACCCCTAGCTGAGTTTTGTATGATCAAAATAAGCTGTTATATATATTCCACTAACTATTATGCCTAAGTGTAAGGAATCAATATAGGCCTTGGATGATGAACCAAAATTTTGTGCACTCTTTCCCTAAAAAGTAAAACTGCATGTTTGATAAAATTGTATAAGTAATCACTTTTTCCTGGCCTAAAATCTTTTCACAGCCTTCACTGGAGTTTGCAAAATTAAGGAGTATGATTTTGTGACTTTTTGTGGCTTTTGCACCTCTACAAACAACAAAAAGCAAAGGGGGTTTCACTTCTTTCTACCCTTTGTGGTTTGTGATGAGATGGTAATAATGTTCTAATAATGCTGTCTCCACCCAAACACATTGAGGGTTCTGTGCAGTCATGGATATGCTGAACAAAAACATGAGGTAATAGCTACAGTGATACTGCATGTCACAGTCTATTGGGCAGCTACAGAGGAGTGTGCACATTAACAGGTCTACCCTGCCTCAGGTGCACCAACCTTAAAACTGGTTTATAAAAGCTATTGTTATAAACAGGAAAGGCTGGACTGGGCCAGGTTACAATGTCGTCTGGTGGATGCATTCATTCCCCTAAAATCATTTTCCTCGAACAAAAGATTAGCTTAAGAGAGGGGCATATTGTGCTGTAGTCAAATATTGCACAGGAAATTTGTGAATGGCTTTCAGAGGTATAACAATCTAGACAGGATGTAAGTCAAATATATATGTCACATACTAGTGGCTCTTTATCAAGCATCTTCCACAACAGGTCATATGACCATCTGCATCATGAAGTCCAAAATCAGGAGCTCTTCCCATTTGAGTGCCTGATGAAATGGACATTCTGACAGGCTGAATGAGCTACTACACAATAAACAAGTGGTAACAGGACGAGGGCAGAGAAACTTTTCATAATTTAGCCTAATAGCTCTAAAGAGCATAGAGTGCTGGGAGGTCAACACATAAGGACCGATGAAAAGAAACACAATGAAAGCAAAGGGGGCAATGAAACACAGAGACAAAGAAGAGAGCAGGAGGGACAAATAGAAACTTGTCAAAAGTGTAAAGTGTAAATGTTGCATTAAAAAAAAGATCATAACATTCACAAGCATTTAAATGATTAAAAATGGTTTGCTCAGTATACAAAATGCCCCACAGTACAGAAGCCTTTTTTACATAATTTGAATGGAATATTTGGATCTCTGCAGCAAGAAATGGGTATATAATACATCACGACAAAGGACCACACAAGAGGGGTAGCAGTGGTGTGTACATGCAGTGCAGCAGGTGTGCAAAATACAATGAGGCCCATGTTCACTTTGCAATTTCAGTAACAGCCTGATGTTTTCCTATCAAAATATTTGCACGTCTTTCAAAGGGATGCTGGATAAAGATTTTTTTTTCATTCCGTACCCATAACCAAATGACTACCTGCTTCTTCTCATAGCAGATAGTGTTATAGTGACTGACAAGTTCACATTTTTGCATGAAAAAAAAAGTAATTGCCTGTAGTTTATGCACACCTGAGGGTAGGATCAGCAAGATACGAAGCAAAAACGAATGATTTGATATTCAAACCTAACCAGATCTAACTTACATCCCTCGTTTTTCCTTCCTGCGGAACATTTAATGCTACAATAACCACGTTGTCTTTCTCGAAAACTTTAAAATATGTTCAATCGGTGACAACATTTTTGGCAGCCTGCACTGTATGGCTCTATCCAGGAGCTGCACTTCAAGATCATGAACACAACAGCAGCATGTTGCACCTTTTCTCTGTGTTCAGTGAGGGATGGCAAAACTTTGAAGGAGGATACAACCCTTATTGTACCTGAGCTTATACAGTCAATAAAGCATATGGGCTTCGTATTATAGGCTCCATTTGTACTACATTACAAAATAATATGAGAAAGCATATTCATCTGCCTATGGTCCTCTGTCATCCATATATATTTTTTACATCTCATAACTAACTTCAGAGTCATTCCAGCTTTGGTCTAAAACACCTTGAGTGTGTTTCTCACTTGGACTGAACTTGGACACAAGGCCTGAAGCAGCGGCAGCATTCTCACTTTGACTTAACTTACAAAGACCTGTATGGATATGGCTTTTTATAGTTCAGCATCCCTGCCGGTGTCCGCAAACAAAATAGAAATTTATGAACTAGGGCCATCCTGCATTTAGATATAGTCAAGATCAAAGGTCATTCTGTGGCTAGGAGTTGCAAATATGGCTGTGTGCAGATCATTGCAGGATGGGGCCTTAGTTTGGCTTTAAACTTACTTGTCAGAACAAGTGACTTAAAAATATAAAGCCTACAAAAAGTAAGTAAACATACAAGAGAGAATGCTGTGAATGCAGCATCTGATCTAGCAGTCATGAAACTCCATCCTTTATCAGTGTACTCGCTGATCACATCAGACTTTTTACATAATATGACATAACTAAACTCCCAGTCTCTGAGAAAGGACTGTAAAACTCACTTAATTTTTCTAAACAATCTCTGATTCATTTGCCCTCACATTAATTTTAAACATTTTTTTTTTCACAGGAAATATTGCAGATTTAGGACCAAAACTATGCCTCATTTACCTCAGATTGCTGCGCGGTGCTAATAGTATCCAACTGACTTATTAAAAACTTCACACAAAGAGTTCCTCCTATCCAAACACATCTGATGGACTTGTTTCTAATGCACTTTTTCCTCCTCTCACAGCCACATCCATCTGTTGAAGAAGTCACTGAACAAACAAACCTAAAATAATAGCAAATATATTTGCTCACAGTCATTTAACAGCCTTTGCCAACACAGCAAAGACAATCTAATTTGGAGCATTGCGCTACCGTCCCCTGATGTCTTCCCATGGACTTCCAAAGGCCCTGACCATCTTTTGCTACACTCACATATGAGCTACTTCCACGTTTTAACAACCAAACAAAATGTGCGAAACTATGCTGCAAAACACAGGGTGAAACATTAAAGAACTTTGATTTTTTTCTACTTACAAGACAGAAACCAAACTATTTTCTACATAGTAGTTATAAATAGAAAGAAAGGCTTTTAGAGTGTTTAAGGTTTTAAAATCCGTAATATTCTTACAGTGTTGGAGTCATACTCCTCTGATGATTGAGGACTATGAATAAATAGAGTAATGTAAACACCTTTACCTTAAAGCTGAATGCTTGCATGATTTATTTTAATGTGCTTGAGTATAAAGCCAAAACAAACCTGTCCAATTACTTGCAGACTGCTCTGTACTTGTGTTTAATTCCTATCTCGATTTACCAGGGAAATATGTAGAAGTCCTGAGATTAAATCACAAGTCTTTACCTGAATTTTGGTTCATGTTTCCAGGGGTGTCAATCCCAGGATGAGACCTGTTTAACCCCTGGTTAGGGTCTCAATCAGACAAGTCCGATCAGAGGGCCAGTATCAACATTCCAACTTCCTGAAAACATCCTACACAATGGAAGATAAGCTAAAATCCAAAGTCCATGTTCAACGAGAGAGATGAAAGCAGGAGCAAAAAGAAATAAATTCAAGGCAACCTAAAAAAGGGACCATTCAAAATTGAATGGTAAAAATGGAAAAATGGAAAAAAAACAGGAGAGGAAATAAGAGAGGGGTCAAATCTGGTCGGTGTCAATGTCGCTGAGAGTCGATGGAGAGCCGACTGAGTGTGAGACAGGTTGTGGTGACTCTCCAACCCCCATCCTTTTGTCCATAAGTGTGTGTGTATATTTGAGTGTGTAAAAGAGACAGAGAGTGAGACACAAGGAGAGTGTGACTGTTTAATCTGCCCCTCCCTCCCAAAGTCCTGGTGTGTGTTTGTGTGTGTGTGTTTGCGTGTTGTGTGTGTGTGCTTGCGAGCAATCTCCCCACCCCCAATCTATCTGCATTCATTGGCAGTCAGATTAAATGGTCAGAGTTAGCGATTAGTACTGTGCTGTCCAGGCCACTGGATAGCAGGCGAGCATGCTGTGTGGCTCCAGCCTCCCCTGCAGCCTGAGAGGATTAGCCGCTGCTAATGCTAAGCTAAACGCTAAGCTCCATCCAGCAGAGAGGCAAAGAGGGCAGGGGGGTGGGAATCCTTCTTTCAAGCCCCAGGATAGGCAACCAAGCCTGGATAGCAGGTGCCTGAAAGGAGGATGCTATTGCTTTTGTTGCACATGGCAGGTACAGGTTTCAGCTGAGATATGAGGCATGTCTAAAGTCACCATGTCATTCAGTGTGGTTTTTAACAACAATATTCAAATTTTTTGCTGCCATCTTTTCTACGAGATGTTATTTTAAAGTAAAAATGTCAACATAAACTTATTTAGCATTTATATTAATTTGAAGTTTTCATTTCAATTGGTATGAGATGAATAATTCATAGTTTAAGAAATCCCAATTTAGACCCCCAGGCTTTTTAATGTGGGTAGATAGTTTAGGCTGCATTGACTGGCTTAGCTAAAGCAGAGTAAAGTTTTGTCAAAACAAAATCCTGCATCATTATGCAGTGGCCAATTGAATTTGATCAAGGCTAAACAACCCTGTTATAAAGGTATGCAGATGTCCATTCGCATTGGCAAATAAGCTGGCAATCCTATATCTCTGGGAAATATTTGCAATTATAGCTTGAATGCTTGATACAGCCTGAAACAGCCTTAAAAGCACCTTTTCTCAATCAATGTCAATCAAAATTCCATCACATTTCCATCTCAGCTCATCCAAATTACTCTTACCAAACACTCAATATCAAACCATGCTTTTAAACCTCTAATAGCAAAGAAAGTCAGAATTTTTGTGACATGTAGATGAGGAACAAATTCTGCACTCTCTTTGATAATTGACCAAGTTAAGCTTAAATTGACCAAAGTATTGTACACATGACAAATTAGTGCATTTATATAGTATGTTGACTGTTGAAAATAAAAACAAGTGCTAAACTACTAAGTTCCCACATATCATGCTTGCTGCAAGAGCTCACAGTTGTCTTTTCATTTTGCCCCTTCCCTGTCTATTCTCCTATATTATTTATGATTTAAGAGAGCATGTGTACATTTGTGCTTTGCCCATAATGAAAAAACAAAACCTCAAGTATTAGTACATGAGTCACAGTAACTTGATATCATCACAGAAGTGCCACTGCAAACTCCTTTTAAGCAACAATTACTTTAAATGGCAACTTTCTACCATACAGAATAAAAATTCCTTTTAAGGGCAGCAGCATGCTCTAGATTTGGAGAGACCCTGAAAAGCCCAGTTTACTCTATATTTATGTTAGCTGACCCACATTTCCAGTGACTTTCAGGTTCTGTGTTTAAAACCCATAACCATCATGTTCACAACCAATTCTTTAGACCCTCATCCTAAGCCAGACAGAAATGGGGTTTCTGAAATTGGCCGTGAATGTAAAAACAACAGCAACTCTCCTAAACATTATATGCAGAGGTACAAAATGAAAAAAAAAATAGGTAAATAATCAAACATACATTTGTTTAAGGTTTAAATATTCTTGGAATAAACCAAACTGAACTAAAGAAAATCCATTTGAATTTGTACATTTTTATGTGTCCGCAGACACATCATGTCCTGTTGACTGACCACTCTGCTTACTGATGCATTATAACCACACACGTGAAGTGACCTGCACCTTCACTCTCATCTGCTGTTGTCCTTGTATTGACCCAATCATGCCCTGTCAGCAGGTTTACACACACACACACACTGCTTTCTCATCAGACCTGTCAGCCAACCGTCTCCAGATGACTGAACTTGATGGGTTTATAGAAGGACGAGAGCTAACAATGCACACCTACTGGCAAAAGAATTCATACTGACACACAGCAAGCAAATAAACTACGACTTCACTATTTTAATGCCTGGCCCACGTAATCTTAATTGACACACTACACTTATTTTTATTGTTAAAATTTTAAAATCTTTCTTTTTAAACTGTCTACTCCTGTTACTCTCTAGAGACGGGTTAAACATCTCTCTGACCCAGTTGCTTTTCTGTCCCAGATAATAATGCCCTCACTTATACACATACACACACAAAATTTAATAGTTTAAATTAAGCTTAAACAGCACAAAGTACCAGAGTATGTAAATGTATTGTGCTCTCCATCTTGCACCCCTGTCAGTTTCCCTCTATCACTTCTCTCTGTACCTCTTTTTTTCCTCCTGCAGGCATTTCTCCGTCTCTGCCCCTCCTCTTCCTCAGTGATGGTGAAGAGTGCTGGGATGGCTGAACGACTGCCTCCGTTTCTCAGCTTACGCTTGCCCCGCGTGCATCCTCCTCCACCTCCACCTCCTCCTTGTTCTCTTCCTTTATTATCTGGCATCGCCTGCCCGGTTGCTAACCTTCGAGCCCGTGGCTAACTCACCCAGCCCCTGCCCATCCCACCCTGCAGTGGTTAGCGATGGGGGCAGGTCAGTGGTGAACGCCAAAGAACAGCGAAGTCTGGGGTTATCCCAGAAAGCCTTCTTTCCAGTAAAGATGTAGAGAGCTAACAGCTAATGCTTACAGCAAATTCCTCCAGATGCACATTTCTGCTATGTCTGAGGCAGAAGGAAGAAGAGACAGAGGAAGAGAGTTGGGGGAAAACTAACCAAAGAAACAGGAGAGATGGAAAAAATTAAAATACGAAAAGTAGTACATGAGAATGGAAGGTTAAAGAAGAGTTAAGAATGAAGTGCATAAAGATGATAAGGGAGAATGTGAAAGAGAGACAAACACAGCTTCTCACTGTGCAAAGTCCAGACTGTCTACGATGGCTGTGTCAGGCAAAGAGAAAGAGTGACAGAGACAGAGAGAGCGACAGAATCTGAGCTCTTGTAGTCTGGCTTAAAAAAGAAGACTTAATCCACAAGACGGGCTCATTCGAGACTCCAGAGCAGGAAAAATTGCACTTCTCTTGATCCCTCACTCCTCAGGAGATGCTGCTGCTGCTGTCACTAGTTACTGCAGCCCCCCTTTTCCCTTCTTGGCTCTCTTGCTAGGCCTGTTCTGTTGAACGCAAACTTGTCATAAAAATCACATCACATAGGCATTGACTGTGCAATACATATACATGCACACTAATCCACAGATACATGACTGAGAGAGGACAGCAAGTCTGTTAAAAATTCAGTGAAAATGCAGTAGTGGAATGTGAGCCGGTGCCAGTAAGGGGTTTCCCTGACAACAGCAGCACATGGACCAATGACGCAGTGGGACAGCGGAGGAGAGAGAGTACAGGACAGGCATACTTTAATGTATGTACACATGCACATGCACACGCACACACACTCACACATGCGCACACACACTCACTCACTCACACACACGCACGCACACACACACAAAACTAAGAGTGCACACCTATGCACACACAAAACCAAATAATGCAGTACTGGCGCTGCCCCTGAGGAAGGGGTGTGTTCATAGCGCACATGGTTAATGTCTCCGCCCCATTCTCCACTTAAAGCGCCATCAGCAATTTGACATACCACAGCTGTACAGCAAGTATGGAAATCGTCTCCTGCTTTTCTCTTTACAGGAAGAGAAAACACAAAAGAAACAATATGCAGCACTTCATCATGTGTATCTGAGCAAAATTGCAGTGGCACTGCAGTAACAGCTCCTTAGTTGTGTTTTACTTTGCTTTTTTCATTTCATACACTGACACTGCATATGCAAACACACTATATATGAGAGAATGAGAAATAAAGAAAGTAAAGACAGTGGTGCTTTTGAGCATTTGAACGTGGAATGGTGAGAGGGGCAGGTGCCATGAAGAAATAATAGGGCAATAAAGTTGTTAAAGTTATTACAAGTCACACTGTTTGACTATCCAATAACAGTGCAAACATCACCCTGAGCAACCATGTGACGTGATTGTGCACACTTATCTCACCTCTACCAGAGCAAATACTCATAGCTATTAAACGCCCAACATGACAGCTTGAAATCGTCTTGCTACCAAGACACTATGGCTAAAAACAGTGAGGCGAGAGAATGATTTAAGACAGCCATTGAAGAGCATCTTGGCGTAAAACCATTACAGGTGCACTGTTTTTGAAAATGGCCTTACATTTAGGTCAACTTTTGCCAATTAAATCGCCTGGTAAAGACATTACCCAACCACGGAGTAAATACTAAGGAACATATCCATACCCATTTCTTTTAGAAATTTAGGATATAAAAGAACATGCCACATGCAGAACATGCTAAATCATCGCCTCAGCGAGCACCTGCTGTACAAATACAGATACTTGTATTCAAGAAAGAGTAATCTGATCTTTGTCCCGGCAGGATAGAGTAATGCTGTAATCCTACACTCAGACTTAAACCAGAGAGGCAATGCTATACACATAGTGACACCTATTAGGTATGTGTATAAGATGGATAGACACAAGAACAAATGAACTATTTGACAGTTGTATAAACAGGTACAAGTAGCAATTTAAAATTCTATTCTCAATTCGTAATTCTAAAGATAAACAGTAATTTAAGGTAACACTGTCGGCCCAAAGTACAAGGTACAAGGGTTGAACTATTTTTGTGCTGAGGCACAGGGGCTGTGAATTTAGTGAATTTAGTAAATTAGTAAACTCACTGATCATTTAGTGAGTTTTTAATAATAATAAATTACTAGAGCATATTTGTTGCTATGACCCAAACAACAAGATGTATCACCAGTCTTAGCAAAAACATTAATGGAAAGGATTTGCCACAAACATATGTAGCTAACAGCTACTTCTTACCTGTGTCTCCTGCTCAGTGACATTAATGTTTGACACAGTACAATACACAAATTTGACATTGGCTGTATTACAAATGGGGCTAACTAATGGTTCCACAGATATACCTACAACAAATAAAAGCCTACAACCTAATGATGTGGACAAGATGGTAAAACAGAGGGAACAATCTTGACTCAGAAATAACATCATTATGGTGGTACTTTCGTTGATGAGTAGCTACAAGGAAATCTGTCCTTTCCATCAGCCAGAGCAGGTACGAACAGTACTATTGTGACTACTCTCTGTGCATGTGTAACAATAAACAGAAGGCATATCCAAACCTCAAGCAACTCAGCTGAAGAAACAAAAGATGGATGTAGACAAAATACATTGTGAGCATGGAACAAGAAGATGCGCAAAAGCTCTCTAATAGCAAAACAGCCTTGTTTAATAATTATAAACTAAAATGGTGCTGCCTAAGAGAAAATGTACGGAGGTAAATCACACTACTTTCATACCTGGTAACAGGACCAGGCTGTGACGTGTGTCACAGAAGTAGCCAGTTAAAAATATATTTGTCAGCTGATAAAGTAAGAGATAACAAAACTGGTTTTGCAGAGAGTGTGAGAAAAGATATGAAATACATTTTTGAGCAGTTATTTTGTGTGAGTGGAAAATGGCAGACTTGATGGAACAGCTCATAATCTGGTAGGACAGCGATGGCAACATCAGTCAGCTTCTCTGTTGTGATCAAAGGTGCTATGGTGCATTGTAGTTTGTTTCTTATAGCTCACAACAGCATCTGAATATAAAAACAACAATACGTATGAGAGGAGTTGTATATGAATACTAAGCTAGCAGTAGTATTTAAAAAGCTTTAAAGCATCACATTATAGGGAAGGACTGCCTAGAATATGCACCACAGTTATATTATCAGATAGGCTGGAATTCAAGGGAAATGCATCCCTCTTACCCTGCTGAGGATAAGAGAAAAGAGAAAAGAAGGACTAAAAGCAAAACTGCTATGGTAACATTAACGTGGAATCTTGCTTTTTTTTATAAACTGCTTGATATTAAAGATTTTTCAATAATCGTACAATAATTAGTCCTTTCAGTTTATAGTGGTTGATTTAACTGCTAAGTCAACAGTTCAAAATCGACAAGATGATTTGGCCTTTTATTCTTTTACTTTAGCTAATCGCATACTTATAAACTATTGAATAAAAATGTTACGTTGTGAGTCACATTGAGTGTAAATGCAGGTAAAGTTACATTGAAGTAGGATCCTTTCAGGACAGCAGAGTTTATCACTGAATCCTCTAGAGGCGTTGATAGCTTAACAGAGACAAATAAACCATATAAGATCAGCCTGACCCATTTGATAAATTCTGTGACACACCCATTCAACCCAATGATAGTGATTATTGTATCACACTCTTGGCAGTGCTGTGCATTGTTTTTC
>JAQNCA010000012.1:10000106-10012634 GCA_029783725.1 Acanthurus tractus
TCTGGGTCTCAAGTTTTCGGTTGTTCGGTGTTTGGGAAACGTTTAGGGTTAATAAGTGTGTCCAAAGTGTGAACGACATAATACATGTGTAAAAAAACACCAATAAAAGCCTGAGAACAAAGTTGTAGCCTGAAGACACATTACACTGCTAGCAAACGCGAACGAACCTCCGTTCACTTCCATTAATTCACCTGTCACGTCAAGTGAAGGAGCGCTTTGACGAGTTGACAAAATGTCAGCAACAGGTGTCTGCCAGCGCGGAGGAGGGCTTTAAAAATATCTATGAACAACAACAACAACAACTTTAAAACTGAAAATTATAGTTTAGTTTCAGAGTTCAGTTCGTGTACAGTAACCGGCTCGGTGAGTTGGTTGATAGTTAATCCCACTCCCGTGACCGACCGGCTTCGAGTACTTGAGTGTCTCCGTAATTCGGCGTCAGCGTTCAAACACCGAGGAAATCAAATGAAGACCCTTCTCTTTCGTAGCTAATACACAAGAGTTTCAGTAACACCTCGTCCATGTGAAAAGTTTTGCCCGAGACAACTTTTCTGTCGGTATGAACTCACCTTGGGACTCGGGAGGAGATGCGTCGCTGCCATCCTGGTCCGCCATTTCTCCTGACGTCAGCTCAGCTGAGAGGGATCAACGGTAGGAACCCGGGGGACCTGCGGGAGTGATCCCGAGACCGACCGGGCACCCTCTCACGGACAGGTGGGGGACGGCAAGGGCAAATTACTTATCTAAAAAGTGCAACAGAAGACCATCTGAGGGTCATAATCATATATAAGGATATAATTATACTTTTTCACACTATAAGTTTCAATCATTCACACGTTTGTTTTATTTTGGACCTTAAATGCACTTCCAGCCAAATGAACCAACAACCCCTCACTGTTAACGTATAAGATTTGTAGTCTTGCCTACTTAGCTGGACAAAATTTGTCACTCTGAATATTATATTTAAAAGCCTGAAAAAAGGGACTGCTTGATAAGCTCGAGGTGAGGAAAGGCGTGCAAGTGAAACTAAATAGCCTCAGGTGTATCTAAAGAATTATGCTGACATCTACCGGCAATAAGTGTACGTCATCATGCTGACATCATATGGTGTTTGTGCAGGTAGGAGTAATGTGTGAGTTGGCAAAGGCTGCTTTAAACAACTTAACAGGGAGCTGGGTATCTTAGTTATAATTAATTATATAAAACTGAATCTTTAAAGTAACTCAGTATTTCAGTTCTAGAATAAATGTAGTGGATTCATTTTTTACAGTAAAATGTTCCCCCTGAATTTTAAAAGAGTAGAAGTTTATAATGAGTAAGTTTAGAGTAGAAGTTAGACAAAAAAAGACCAAAAAAGACAAGCCAACGACATCGAATATGTTACCATTCTCTCATGTGACCAGCAGAGGGAGCCCTCTGTCCACATTAAAAAATTGGACATATCAAAATACTCTGTCTCTTTATTGGGATTCAGTACCTTGTTTATTAGGTTTCACTGTTTCACTAAGACAATGTTAAATCACAAATACCAGCTAATTGTTTAATGCCCGCAATATTTATGCATAATAAATGATGATAATGAATAACAGTAGCTTTGGTGTTTCCATTAATTCTAATTATCACAATTTTTTAGCACCAAAATCTAGTGTTTGACAGTAATGTCAATGAAAAATGAAGTGTATTGAAATAAAAAGGCTGTTATATTTCACAGATACCTTTTAACAAAGAGGCATTTCAGTTACACAAAATGAGATGAGAGACAAAAATGAAACAGACCACTCTTATTTCAACTAACTCAGGAATATTTGAGCAAGGATTTACTGTTCCTGGCTGAATGTATGCTAATCTCTGCTCATATCTTCCCTATTTGCTAGACAGTGCAGGCTTACTCCCCCTCTGGACCCCAAGTAAAATGGCTACTGATTGGTGCGCCGAAAACTGCAACCATGGCAACCAGCTGTTTGGCAGTTTCTCTGATGGAGGAGGTGGAGGGAGGAGATATTGGCCTGAAGGTATATACTTTGAGATTCACACCCTGACAGACAGACAGGCAGACACACACACACATCTGGTCATCTCTGTGGTGCCCGACAGCATTGTAGGTGTTGACTGCAGACAACTTTACCTATTTAAATCCTTCACATATGGTTTATCCTAAACCCCTCATCCCACTGGTTAGTTTTGAGACAAAACCCCTCCAGATCAAGCTCACCCTTTTTCTTCCCCTTGGGAATTTAGTGTCTATTTTTCTGTTTGTGCTTGATTTTGCCTTAAAGCCATGAAGGTTTGTCATGAGGGACAGAGTAAAGTCAGTAGATGGTGATTAAGCCTGCAGTGACGTCCAGGGTTGTGTGGGTTTGTCTGAGTTCACATGTGCATGATGAAAGCTTCCCTGAACTATCTGTAATTGGTTCCCAAGGGTGAGGGATCTTTAAAGTCCTTCTACAGGAAAAAATACACATCATGAAAAGAATATACATACTGAGTCTCTGCATGGTATATTGTATTTACCTGCTTAACTGAACTGAGTAAAGACACAGACAGATTTTTGACCTGAATGTGTACAAGATTTGTAGTGATTGAATGTCAGACATTTTCACTTTGGGATGCCTATCCACCGCTGATTATCCCTAAGCCAGAACCAAGGGTGGGCTGCTGAGGAATTAGATGATCGTGGAACTGATTGATTTTGAGGACAAGCAGTCTCTTTGCTCCGCGCTGATTTGTTCAGACTAATTTGTATGCGTGTGTGTTTTTGTATGTGATTGCACAGCATCCAGCAAGCATCAAGATGGAGGTCAGATAAGTTTCTAGATGGAACAAGCTGGCTTACCAAGTGAGATCAGCAATCCAAGAACAAGCTGCATCTTTGTATATCAAAACCTTAAGTCACTAATGCTTCATAAGGAGAATTTCTTGCAACATAAGCAAACAACTTCACAACTCTCATCAAGTTTTAGAAAAAAAGAAGTTAAGAAAATCCTTATTGGTGCACGGAAATATGAGGCTTTTTATTTTCAGCGAACCTCTGCCCCTTGAAGCAGTGAGACCAACACAGACAACAAAAATATGCAAATCCAATGTATCCAATGTAAAATAAGCTTAAATTTTGGATGTAGATGTTATAATTAAAGTGCTAATAATAAAATGCTGATTGAATAAAAAGGTTTTGTGGCCTTTTTAAATCTTAAATAGTGAATATTATATTAACTAACTCTGAATCAGAGGAGAATATATAAAATAACCTAAATAATTGGTTATTTCTTACATATCTGTTTTGAGAAAAGGAAAGTAACACATCTTAAAATTTTGACTGTGATGTAAAATTAGACTTTTCATGCTCTGTACTGCCCCTGGTATTGCAATATTTCTGACAGTAATTAAGCTTTTGCAGCACAGAAGCTAATTATGTAGTGCTGACTAAGTGTAGAAAATCTGGGAGATAATGAGGTAAACAATGCACAGACTGCAAAAAATCCATCCCAAACCAGCTTAGACATGCTGCCATGTTAATGATAGTAACACATTGCCACCTACAAAACACTCAACTCATCCAGTAAGCAGATGTCAGTGTGGTGGTGATAACACTTTATCAGTGGATATTCACAGCTTAGCAGCACATCTTCCATAAGTTTCCTGTGCTTTGGTGCCTCACAAACAAAAGAATGTACTTAATTTCTTTTATTTATTCAGTTTTGCAGCTGCTGTCATAATGGTGAAAACACACATACTCTGGCAATTAATAATGAACTACATTGCCATACTGCTGCTTTCATTTAGTAGCCCACATACTGTAACAATGCCGCATTTTCATAGGAGAAAAGAAAGCATAAAATTAACTGTCAATTGTCATTTTCATGTTTATACCACACAGTATGGTATATACTATTACTTGGACTTGTTTTTCACTTTTGTTTCTTCATCTTATCACTTTTTTTCTTTCAGACTCTGTCTGCCTCTTTGTGTCTGGTTACCACTTCTGTCTACCCCGTCTCTTTATCCTTATTTTACCTTTAGAGCAGCAGACAGACGGGACTGTGCCTGCATAGCAACAATTCACCCCAGACCAGTTTCTTCAGCCTAACTTTTCATTTTCCCGACCGTGCTTATTAAAGAAAAAAATAAAATAAAATCATTGAGCCAGAGTGTTCATGCTGCTTTAACCTGCCCTGGGCAACATTCTGCGGTTTGTTATTGGTCATTGTTTTTCTGATAATAATACAGCTCAGTTTTAGATGTGATAAGATCTTATGAGACAAGAATGTTATACATATATTAAGTAAGAACAGTTCTTATCATTATGCTCCTTTTTTAGATTTCTGTTGTTGTTTGTACACATGACTAAGACTGTTAAGCATGTCTGTGTTGTTTTGGTAGCATAATGATAATACCCTCTTTAATTATCTCTATCTCTACATAATTCACTAGAAACAGATGGCATAATAGAGAATGATCTGAACTCGCCCCCTGCAGATAGACAGATCCCCCACCAGGACTCCCCCATGTTGTCTAAATAGACTTGCTCTGCCTTTAGTGCACGCACACACACACACACACACACACACACACACACACACACACACTCAGCTGTACACTGCACATTTTATCTAGGTATGAGAACCTTAACAGCTGACCAATCTGTTACCCATGGGTATGCACAGAAAGGGCCAATCGCAACAAAGAAAACAAACCTCAAAAACAAGTCGTTCATACACAAACAGGCTAGCACACATATGGCTGTGTGACCCAAGTAAATAGTGCTATTAGTTCTAAATCCCTGCAATTAATCTCTCTTGTGGTCACAGTGGTATTGTCTACAAAGTGTTCAAAAAACAGTGTGTTTACTGTAAGACATCCAGGCATTCATTGTGTTGGGGAGGCTTAGGACAATACTTAACTACAAAGCATTGAATATGGGACATCTTGGGCTCTTTGTGCACGCTGACCTGCTGAATATAATTGTCCACTATCCGTCTGTCTTGATGATTTGAATGAAAATTTGATGTACTTGGAAGAATTTATCAAGCTAGCTAGGTTTTATGAATGTATGGTTTTAATAAACAAAGGTGCACAGACAGTTTGTTCTTACCTGAAAATGCTGTGTTGATAAGGATTTATACCTTTCCTAAAATTAATAATTCAGTATATGATAAGTTCTTGGCCTAAAGTAGAAAGGAAGGAGTTATCCAGCTCTCATTATATGCACTTGCAGTACAGTTCTCTGAGTGATAACTTTTGTGGTATTTCTGATTCTGGTATTTCAATATCAAATAATAACAGCTGTCTGTGAAAATGAACAACACTGATCTCTGTGCAGTCATCTGCTACCTCCGTCTCAAGGGCTCAACCACAGAGGTCAACATGGAGTATTGGGCAACGCTAAGGGGATTGTTCCCCTCCTCACAGCAACTGTGAAATTAGCTGCTGAATTTAGACAAGCCAGAGAGAGATGACTGCACAAAAGCCCCTTTTTGTCCATTTTCTGGCACAGCTCTGCCTTGTAATTTTCATTTAACTGAAACAGAAATACCCAAAAAGTTACTAACTTCATCTTTCTGCATAATCAGTGGAAGTGTTCAACTGAGTGTGCACGCAATGTTGCTGCATAACTCATCTCCCTCTAACTTAGGCTAAAACCCTTTTTAATTACCCTTTGTATCAACCAGGCCTTTTTATGCAAAGCAAATACTTTTACTGTCATAGATAAGCAGGATTTACTGTTTTAAAGAGCTATTACTCACATTTAAGTGTTTTTTTGCCAAAATATCTAAGTACTTCTTTTGCCACTTTACACCACACAGTTTAAACACTATTCCTTTGTCCAACCCATCATCTACTACAATCGCTGACATCAGTAAAGCTTGGTCTCAGTAAGACTGCTGCACTAAAGTGTTTTTTTTTATTTTCCGCCATTACTAGTACTATTACTACCACTGCTCCAGCGAGAGTGGAAGTAATAGTAGAAATGGTCAATGTTGGCAACAAAGCCTGTGTAATGTTGAACACGCCTACATCTTTTAGGGCTCGAGGAGTTGTAACATTTATGTGAGGAGTGCTGGAATATTGAATGGGTTCAGTGTAGTGAAATTAAAGAGTTTCCTCACGAGACACGCTGCAGGTTTTGCTACACACACGCTCAAATGCACATGCATGTACACATGCACACAGAGAAATATGCGTGCTGCTCAACTGGAAATTGTGCCTATGTGTTATATAGTATTTTTAGAGTCCAGAAAACAGGACTGTTCCCAGGGATTCAGTTGTGCTTAATGTATAAGTAAAATAAAATATTCACTTAAGTGCCCCAAATACTCGATTTTGCTAGAAGTTACTCAATTCTTGGGAACTTCAACTAGCCCTCTTTGCAATTCACTTTATTTGATTCGGCCAATAAAGTCTACTTATAGGTTAAAAAGGAGTTGATAGGAAGAAAGTCCTGCTTGCCATGTCCTCCTTACCCACAATGCAGCAGGTCTAGTGTGCAGGGGTAATGGGGATGACAGAAGAAAACATCACCTCCCTTCTCTTTCTCTCTGTCTGGGTAATAAGTGATGCTGTGTGGCTGAATTGCCTGTCATGTGAATGAATGAGCAGGCTACAACAGCGTGACACGTTGCCCCAGCGTTTGTCTGATGCTGCACTTGGGTTCCACAGCAGTGGAGACGAGATAGGATCCATCTCCCAGCTGAAGGGAAGCAGTGGGGGAGAGATGCTGCTGGTGTCATCCAATCTCTCATCTCTCTCTTTACCACCCTGGTAATATACAGTATCTGTCTGTCTTCTTCTATTCTCAGTCTGCCCAGCCCCTCTCTTTCTGTCTCTGAAGTACTGGCATGATGGATAGCTGCATCCACAAGGGAGAGTGAAGAAAAAACAGCGATGGGGGGGGGGGATATATAGGATCGAGAGAGAGAAAGGCGAAATGAGGAGGGGGATGGGAAGATATAAAATTTATGGAAGGGTCTGCTGGGCTGTTTTATATTAGGAAACATGATGCATTGCATATTGTGTTCCCTGAAAATTTACAGTGGCTGTAACAGTGAAGTGTAACAGCTTATAAAAACAGCCTACAAAAAGGGCACTCCCTCTCTTTGCCAGCCTCATTTCACTTTACGCATCCATGCCATTCCCCTTCTTCTGTCAAACAACTGTCTCCATTCACATCAGCCTTAATATTTCGACAACAGCATGACCGACAGCAATTCGAGGATGGTGCTGGTGTGAGATTTGCTGGTGTGCAGCCAGCTGACTGAACCAGGCATGCTGGCTGGCGGGGGTTAGCTCCCGTCTTTAACTATTCTCCTCACATTCACCTTGCAGTCCCAATTATTCAAGGCAGCGTGCGCGAGCGCTCCCTGCCAGCCAGCCAGCCCCAGCTGTGAAAAGTGGGTCATGGAATTTAAAGGCACACACAGCCTTGTTGCACAGCACAGACGCACTGGCAACACTTTGGCTCTCCGTCCCTCCCCGCATGCAGAAGCAGCGGCAGCAGTGTGTGTACGCAATTTTGCATCCTGCAGTGAAATCCACAAGCCTGTTTGAGAATGTATGTCAGTGAATTAGAAGACATTTGTTATCATGCTCTGTGCGTGTGTCTGTCTCCTCTCTAAGCTGGCCTATATTCTTCCACATGACTTCCCTTAAGGGATAAAAATATATGCTTTGCAGTGATGTTGACTTGTTCATGCAACTTTGAGTTTCATTGTGGTTTTTCTTTCATTGCGCCCTCATAATGACCTTTTAAATAACAGTAATATCTATCTCAGAGATCAGTGAACAATTTCTGCCTAGCAACAATGTACAGTAGGACAGTAGGTCAGTCCATATGGGGCTAGACATGCTGCAGAAAAAGGCTACTCATGCGCACATTGAGCAATAATGTCATACCCTGATGAGCTCTTTACAAAATCAGACAGCACACAGGACTGTCCCACTAAACTACTGCCACATTGTGTGGCACTGACAGAAACACATTGGCAAGCATGATGCACTAATGTGCCTCTCGTGCAGAAACAGGCATGTGAGTGCACATACAGCAGGGATCACACACAAACACACACACACATACACACACACATCTGAATGATTTATCCATACAATGTTTTGCTTTCTTGTGGAGAATAACGTAGGAGGATCAGCTCCATTCTAATATTTGTTGGGTAAATACAGCTATAGCTGGTTAGTTAGCTTAACTTAGCATAAAAACTGGAAACAAAGGAAAACAGAAACTTGTTGCCACGGTGTTGTCGCTACAGGGATGTTATGAGAGAGGAGACAAACCACTGTACTGCTTAACAGCCAAGCTGGAAACCGATATAAATATTTTAAGGCAAAGTCACCAAATTTTGCTAAGCAACTTATCAGATTTGAGTGGTGGTGCTAGATAGTTTTCGATGTCCTGGTGACCAATACAATTTAAGTCCTGCCATTCATAAACTTCTTGTGAAAAGAATTAGCATCTTAAATGACATTTGTTTTTTTCAGGCAAAGTCAGGCTAGCTGTTTCCACCTGCTAAGCTAAGCTAGCTGGCTGCCATATAGTATAATGCAGACAGACATACGAGTGGCGTTGTTTTTCTAATTGAACTGTGGGAAAAAAAGAGTAAATAAACATACAACCACAATGTCAAATTATTTCTTTAAATGCTGTTCAAAGATACCCATTCTTTGTCCACTTAAAAAAATTAAGATAAATAAAAAATACACAAGAAAAATATCTGTTTAAACAGTACAGAGTCATTCTGCTTTTTTATTATCAGCAAAAACAAACCACACACCACATTACATTTTAAAAAGAAGAATGCTTATTGTGGATGTACAGAAAAACAAAACTGCAGCTGAAAAACTGAACATTTTTGTTTTATTAATAATAATAATCATAATCATAATAATAAAAAAGGTATAACAAGGAAAGTGTTTTATTTTGTGAAATAAAAACCTTTGGGCCAACAAAATGTTTCCCTTAACATGCAACTTTAAAAATACATGCAAACATAAAGCTTTCTAGTATGGACACTTTCAAAATACTCTCCACATGAAATCCCATAAATTATAAAATATCAGCCTATTGCCCCTGAACGGCTTCTTGACAGAGAAAATCTTATGGAGTACCTTGACGTGAGTCCTGGATGCATCTCAGTTACCTTAAATAGCTTCCTCTTTACTTTTCCTTTCATTTCACTGATCCGGAAAACACATGAGCTTTTTCAAATAAATCGACAATTGCCAGCAGAGTTGTGACACTCATCCAGCTCAGCCCAGTTAAGATGAGGAAAGGAAATGGAAAGAAGACACCATTTGAGACTGCATGCACCCCATCAATAAAGACAGACACATTTCTCTCAGACACATTTCTCCGGGATCAATCGACAGTGAAAATGCATCTTGTACAACCAAAAACCTGGGAAGAACATCAAAAACAGCACCATTTTTTAAAATTTTCCTGGATTCTCCGCAACGTGACAGTCACGCTGTTTCAACACAAAAAAGTTCTACAAAGTCAGACATGGCAGCTAATTAAAAAAAGATTTATTTTTTTTTGCTTGATTATAATTCTGAATATCTATCTCAGTGTGTTTTTTCTCTGTTGTTAGCATGCAAGACGGGTGCTTTGCAAGTGTTATGCTAAAATCAAACATTGCCCTGCTTTTGTCTTTGGCAGCTGAGGGTATTCATCACATGGCAGGTTAAGGTCTGCTCCATTCCGGTTGGTTCACGATTGACTGCTCGGAGATGAAACTGGGCCCAACCCTATAACACGAGTCATGATTGTACCAGAGCTTACAGGTTTTTTTTTTTTTTTGAAGTGTGTTGGTGCACAGAAAGGTCATTAAACATCAATAAATAACTAAATCCACCTCTTCAACCTGGGATTAGGCAATTATAACATATTTTCTGCAACCTGGAAAAAAGTTTTAAATATCTTAAAATTCTGCGCCCACATTTAAAGACGTTTCACAAACTCAACAAATAATATCTGTGGAAAAGCTGTGTCACACTAATGCTTCCATGACATATGACATTTAGGATTTTAATACTCCCGGTTTTGGCACACCTTTCCTTACAGGACCTGACAGGTTTAAGTGTCAGAGTTTCAAGTTGTCCTCAGGTTCTGACTCAACCGTATTTGCCTTTAGGTTGTGAGTAGTTAAGGTTCAGTGCTGAGAAAAAGGTGAACTGATCCTGGATATCCTTGAAGGCAACGTTAACCACTGTTAGAGAGGCAGAGTTAGCAGAGTTAAGTGAACCAGAGTGTGAGAAACAACTACATTGTTTGGGCTTTGTGCTTAAACCTAAACCACCAACTGATATGTATTCTGATGAGGAGAGCAACACCGCGTAACATGATAAGTGAAAGGCTGCCAATCATACAGGTTTTGCAGTCTCATCTGGAGACCTGCAACACCCATCATGCCTTGCTGTGGTGAAAAGTATAAAAGAACATTAGGCAAAAAGCAAAAATCTACCCCCTATTTTTGCCTTGTTTGCTAAAATGTACCCACTCTTCTCAGAATTTACATATCACAAAAACAAAGAATTGACGCGTTAATGCCTTGTGCTTAAAATAAATCTACAGAGCTTCCTTAAAACTCTGACTGAGTCAGGATAGGGAGGTCGACTTTAAAATTGGACAAAAAACTGTTGAAGACCACATTTCAATCACATAAACAATAAATGGTAACATACAGTACAGTTTTTTTCTTTTTTAAAGTAACAGTAAAACACCCCAGTAAAAAATATGAAGCACTGTGTTTACGTAGTGCTACAGCTAATTTCACACCTACTGCAGTACAAACATTTTTATCACCACCTCCGTTTTTGAGATTGGTTTGTATTTTAGTCTGTTATGGCTGTCGGGATCACAACATCGGCTTGTCACATGGCTCTGAAATGTGGAATTAGTTGGCGTTCATGTTAAAGCACATCTGTAGTTCTGGCACGTTCCAGGGCTTGACGTTTTATTGAGGCTGTACGCTATTGAGCCATGCCTGCTCTGTCTTACTTTAGTACCTTTCAACAGTCAAATATTATAATACACCTTGTTATTCTATGTGATTGTGAAATGGATGAATAGTGCTATATGCATGGAGTTCATGGTGCAGGTTGCAGAATAGTTACTAATGCTGTTATGTTAAGATAAGTTTTTCTTTGTGATGAAAGTCCATGTTGAGTGGATTACGTAGGTGGAGCTGAGATGACGTAGTTAATGGTTGATTGATGGTTGACATGACAGCCATTATAGGCCCTTCTTATTTGGTGCACTGAGTTTTCGCATTCCCTTTATCCTGAACAGCAACTCCCGGACAAAGTCCTGAAAGGGAGGGGAGAAAAAAAGGAGTTATAAAACATATTTGTGTTGAAATCAACCAAATTAAGAATAAAGATGGACATAAAGCTGACTGTTTCATATGTTTCCAATCAATTTGGTAAACAGCAGCTGGATTTTGCTTCAAAAAACATGCTGGTGATATCAGTCTTATCTTCTGCTCATTTAATTTTATATGGCATCTAACACACTGTCAGCTTTTCGTGATGATTGACAACCAAATATTTTTTGTGTCACTGATAATTGTACAAGAGAGACAGAGATAAGGATACTGAGCAAAATTGACTCAAAAAATCTTATTTATGCTTAATATAAGAAGAAAAATATATACAGGACTATCACTAAAAGAATCAAAAATAAACAGAGTGTCAAATTATGGTGGTCTTGCCCTTTAAATGACAATGATGAAATGCTGGATTATGAAGAAACTGAATCAGTAGGAAAGCGAGACAAAGAATACCCCCATCCTGGGTTTAAGTAAGAGGTTGCATGGAGGTCCACCACAGTGTCTGCAGTGGAGAATATGCTGGAATATAATCCCCCTCATTATACCAGGGGTGACACTGCACATGACCTAATTACTGATGCCACCCCCTCCTTTATCTCCCTCTGTACCTCTCCTCATCTCCTCTCTAACTGTCTTATCATATATCCTTCTCCCTCCCTCTCCTCCCATCTCTTTGTAATGGCTTCTACCCCCTTACTTAATTCCTTTCACCTCCTCTTATTTTCTTTGGGTTACTCTTTCATCGCACCATCCTACCATCCTCTCTATCATCCATCCCTCCCTATCTTTGTCACATTCACCTTTTCTCTCCGTTGCTTTTGGTCTTTACTGTTTATCCCCAGCTGATGCCTCCTTTGTGGGATTGTGTTCAAAATGGCATCTGTGCTGCTTCACTCTCAGGGGATTACAGTGTGTTTGTGTGTGTGTGAGAGGGTGTGTATTAGTGGCTGTCCACCTGGTCGGACGCTTTTGTGCCTTTGGATACCAGTGACCTTGTGGTGATTGTCACAGGCTGAGCTGATGCCACACACACGCAAACACACAAACGCACACTCATGGCTGACAGATGGGAGAGTCTAAGCTGGACGAGGTCGCTGTATGTGGAGGGAATGTGATTGGTTTGTATAACCTTTAATTACCATAACAGCTTAACCCTACCTCACCCGAACCCAAACACTTAACACCTACATACACA
>JAQNCA010000012.1:10033519-10046366 GCA_029783725.1 Acanthurus tractus
AGTTTAAATGTTTCATCAGCTCTGCACTCAGCTCACTCACTGAAGCGAGCAGGTGCCTCCCGTGTCCTCTTCTCTCCTCTCCCGGCAAATCATGGCTCTCCTCACCGTCCTCACGCCAGCTCTGGCGGTGGCCCTGTGCTTGGTGATCGGCTTCATGCTGCTGAAATCCCGGCAGACGGAGACCACTTCGTCCTCTGCAAAACAAAAAAGCTCGCCAAAGACGGACTTTAGACCGTGGGTGGATCAGGACTTGAAAGACGATACGGAAAACACAACAATAAACAACGGTACAAGAGTTGAACTCATTTGCTTGACAGGACGAAACTTTATAATATGTCAAATTATACATAAGCAGTTATAATTTTCGGTTAAATCAGATTTTAATCTAGTTTTGTTTTAAAGTTTTTACCCAGAAAAGTTCAACTAGGCTACTTATGTGTCTGTTATTCTTCATATTTACTTTTGGCCAGAGGGCTAACCAACCGAAGTAGGCCTATATTTGCTCATGCAGTACAGAAACAAGACTCCGTTTTTCTTTACTTTAAGCTGTTTCCATTTTCTGCCTCTTCTTTTTTTTGCAATTGTACCCAACTTCAGAAGCTAGTACTGTGCGTTTCATTCCACTTCACATGTCTGACAGCTGTTAATTCAAGTGTTAATTCCTCTGTTTTCCACTTCAGATGTAACTAGGATTTTTTTTTTCTTATAAGAATCATTAAGTGTTCCTTGGGTTGAAAAAATATCTTGGTCTGTAAGATTTAACCCTTCCTTTTCCCTCCAGTCTGAAAACAAAGCTGTTTTTAATGATAATGCGTTTGTACTTTCACATCGATAAAACTTGAAATGCAAGACTTTTACCTGTAACTTATTTCTGCACTGTGGTGTTGTTATTCTTGCTGGAACCAATGATCTGAGTCCTTCCTTCGCCACTGGACAAAATCATTTCCAACCCTAAGACCCACCAAGTGGTCTCATTTCATTAATCAGCAGTAATTCAGTCCCGTTTACTTTTAAAACTAACCAGGTCTTTATAAAAAATGAGCAGACATAAAGTACAAATTCGGTTTAGCATAAATACAGAGAAATGAAAAATTATGGAAAATTATAAAGGTCAGTTTCTTTGGGTTACACACATCTTAGTCTTTGGATGAGACAGCACCAACTAAAGATAAGGCTACAATTTGTATTACAAAGTGAACACCTTAACTAGGACCAAGACCCTCAGGGATCACTTATTTTAAAAGAGCCTTTGTGATTAATCAGGTGAAGCAGAAGTTTCTGGTGCTTTAGGCAAAGTATACTTAAGCTGACTCTTGTAGGCTGCCATGTGCTTAATGGGTACGAGTATCAGTGTACCTAAACATTTTACACAATGTAATTATTTATTGTTATTTATTACAGATGCCTGCAATAGATTAACAATTTTGAATTTTCATATCAGAAACTGCTCACTGGTCGTGCTTTTTTGTTTGTCCACCTTTTAGAAGACGGTGATTGGGAGGAAGTCAGCGAAGAGGAAGACGTTCCTCATGTGCCTTACTCACCACCGAGTTACCCTGAGGAAACAATGCTGAAGAGATCCAAAGATTTTTATACTTTACTGAACCAACGAAGGACTGTCCGATTAATCAGCCCGAAGCCAGTCCCACGAGAAGTCATTGATAACATCATTCGCACTGCAGGTGTTTTTAACATTTCAAAATAAACAGACCACTGCTAATCTGCTGTAATCCAAAATAAAAATATTTTGTCTGAAGTTAAATGTTGCTTTTTAATTTTTGTTTTCTATCCTCCACCTCATCCTCAATCCTTGGTAAAGGAACGGCCCCTAGTGGAGCACACACAGAGCCCTGGACATACGTTGTGGTGTCAGACCCAGAGGTGAAGCACCAGATCAGACTGATAGTGGAAGAAGAGGAGGAGGTCAACTACCGTCAGAGGATGGGGGAAAAGTGGGTCAGTGATTTGGTCAAACTTCGGTGAGCAGCATTACTTACCCCACACACATACACACAGTTATATTAATATAATTGTACAAAAACATCCAACCCTTTATGACCTCATCCTAAATGTTAGCTGAACATGCAAAGTGAATATTGGACATTACAGTCCAAAGCAAAGTCAACCTATGTTTCCTAATTTCATATTCCTCTCCCTTTTTCTCACAATATCCTTCCTCGTGCAGGACAAACTGGATTAAAGAATATTTAGATGTTGCTCCGTACCTGGTCCTCATTTTCAAACAGACTTATGGGATTCTACCAAATGGCAAGAAAAAGGTCCACTACTACAATGAAATCAGTGTCTCCATATCCTGTGGAATCTTTTTGGCTGCTTTACAGGTAAAGAGTAACATTACGGTCTTGATCATAAATGCTATTCCAATAAGGGCATTTATGACTGACGTAAGAATGCACATTGAACTATATGGCTTACATCAGCCTCTGGAAAATGCAAGTAGTGTAAGGTGATAACGTAAAAACCGTCCACTTTTCTAGTTCATACAGGTGGCAGCATATTACTAGAGAAACCACTAACTGCCGCTAGCTGTAGCTAGTTTGGTCAGTTAGCCATAAAGTTAGCAGTCCTATTATCTGACTCTTTTGGTTTTTTGGAATGTTTTAAGTAAAACTGTAACATATTCAAGGATTAACTAAGTAGCTTTTAAGTTTGTATAATCAAAGTCTTATGTCTGTTCTTTTTTTCCATTTGCTAATCAGAACGTGGGTCTTGTTACTGTCACTTCGACTCCCCTAAACTGTGGACCCCAGCTTAGGAGTCTCCTGAAACGGCCAGCCAATGAGAAGCTGTTGTTGTTACTCCCTGTAGGTTATCCAGCCTCTGATGTCACAGTGCCGGACTTGAAACGCAAGCCTCTGGATGATTTTATGGTGCACATATGAGAGAATCAATCGACAAAAAAAGCAGCTTTCTACATCAGTCTTTTGTCTACAGCTATCAAATCAACTAAATAAATATATCTAATGTGACTTAAAAATGTTTTAATTGTGTTTGGAGTCTTGCCGATAAACAGGAAAATAAATAGTGGGTAAATGATTAAATTTAAATGCAAACCCCAAATATTCAATAAAGATGTTTGCTTTTTCTGTTTGTATTAGTATAGTAAAATATGCTACAATGTTTTTTTTTGGCTGTAATTTTAATAGCAATAATGCACCACTAAGGTTTACAGAAACAGGTAAACTTTGTACACCAAATTGGATTAGATTTGACTGATGTGTGTGATGTAATGGACAATAGTATCAAATTAATCAAATAAGCATTACTAAACTTAAATACATTTTAAACTTTGGGTCTTAGTTTTTTTTTTATCTGACAACGTTAGCTATTTTTTCCCTAATGCAAATAAATAAACAAAAAAAATCCAAACTGCTATTCTGTCTCCTTTGTGTCATCTTCTTCAACTCCAAAATGGCGAAACTACGTTTTCGTAAATCTTAACGAAGTCATCCGTCATAATATCTCCTACCTCATACCAGTTTATCTGCTTTAATAAAGCTCAGAAAGTCATTCTCATATAACGCCTCTGTACACCCCGGTCCTGATTTCATCGTGACCTCTAGTGGTCAGTAGCGTTCAGGAAAATCGCTGAATCATTCACAGCAGAAGAAGAGAGGCCGCATTGCGCAGGCGTACACCACGTACACCGATGATCAGAGCTGTGTTGGCTGGATGCTACCTGGTTAGCTAACGGTCTGTCAAGTCGCACACATTGGGCTAGAAGGGGGAAGAGCAGCGGTGGAGAAGAAGGGCGACTCAAGCGCCGCTACGAAATGGCCGGACAACAGTTCCAGTACGATGACAGCGGCAACACCTTTTTCTATTTCCTAACGTCCTTCGTCGGACTTATTGTGATCCCAGCCACATATTACCTCTGGCCACGGGATCAGAATGCTGGTAAGGCCCGATATCTGGCTCATTGCTAACTTGGCTAACTAACTAACCTCAGCTAGTGTAACGTGAAGTCTCGAGGCATTATTTTAGCTTGGAAAGGCTCACTCGTTGGCAGTTAACTTAATCTTGCTAGGTTGCTTTTAGGTGCAGAGGCTGTTCAACCTAACAAAATGCCACGTTAACTTGTCATTTTTTATGTAGCAAAACGTGACAAAGATGGTGTTCACGTCTCTTTCATTGTTAAGAGTTTAGTTACAAGGCAGCCAGTGTTGACATAGTTATCTCATCAGCTTTACCAATTACAATCACATTGCCCATTTATCTGTTAGCCATTATTGCCTACTTCAGTGGGTAAACATGAAACTAATTACTGACTAGTTCTGCTGAAGTTTAAACACTAGACTCTTGCGTGTCTCAAGCTTTCTTTTATGCCTTTATAGACGTGTGATAATGCATACTTATCTCAGTACAGCCATCTGTTTGTCAACACAAGAGCATATCTAACCTGAATTAAAAAAACACATGTTAGCAAATATTACTCAGCTGGTCTTCTAGGAGAAACTGGGTGACAGATCATCATAGACTGGAGTTTAAAGTGTTGCTATGAGTTACTATTTTAATATAATGATTGACCAAATATTGTATGGAAATTGGTTCTTTTGAAGAACATCACGGCTAAATCAAATCACCAGGCTTATCAGGCAGCCTTACACCTAAGAAATACAAGTTTCTTAACCAGCTGCATGAAGTACGGAACAGTTGCCTCTGCTTGGCTAACATATTCACAGTTATGATATTTTCTCTAAAAAATATCACTCTACCTCAGTTTAGACTTACTTAACTTAAAAAAGCAGTCATCCTAGTAATTTGCTCTAGCATTATCAGCATTGATTATATGACTGGTTTTAACGATACTTTCATGTCAGTAATATCTCTCTGTCCACCTTCTTTCCAGAACAACTGCGTCTGAAGAGCTTGAGGAGGGTACATGGCCGCTGTCTGTGGTACCGGCTCAAGCTGATGAAATCGCAGCAGAGCATTGTTCCAACACTAAAGTGAGTCTAGTGATTTTGGTTAGGGTTTGTAGTTTTCACTGTTGAAAAAAAGCAACCGTACGTGATTTACACATATTCAGGGAGGGCAAATGCCTGCCATTACACAACTTGCAAGTGATAAGATGACCTACCAAGCGTTCCTAATTCCTCCATGGCACCTTGTAACACCTCTGAAAGCTCTGCAAACTCTAAGTTTGCCTGAGACGATATGAGTGGGTTATTTCCCGTTGGTAGTTTTCAATAGAATTACTTTAATTGTAACACATTAGTGCAGCTTCAGTTGGATTACTTTCTTGTAATTGCCATTATATTGGTCATAATTTGCATGGCTGTGCAATTGCAGGTTTCCTTCCTTATCATTTGGTGTAAAATGTCCCACTGTTGCTTGGGCATGACTTCCCTAAGCGGTTTGCATAAAGACTCAGTCATCCTCCTACAGCGACATCCGACTGGTTCACTCAAGTGCGTGTGTTCTCAGCTGTGCAGAGATGTTGTCACTGTTGTGTGAAGATGAGGCAAAGGCCATGCTGTTCTTAGTGCAGGCAGACCTAAGGTTATGTGCGTGTCTTTAAGTGCTTGTTTTTGGGTACTTTTCGGCAAAGTTTGGCTTATGCTGCTTTTGTGTGTAAACCTCTTAGTTGCTCTTGCTGTTGATGTAAACATTGAGTTAAATTGTTAAACATCTCCCTTACTGTGACCATGTTTCCTCTGTGTTGTTTATTCATTCTGTGTGTGTGGGTTAAAGGAAAGACGGGCGTTTAAGTGTATGTGTGGGGTCTCACTCCTCTCTCACTTATCACCTGCTTGTCAGGGCATTTTTCCTGCCATCTCCTCTTTCTTCTGTCTCTGCCTTTACCTGCAGTTTCTCCTTTTTACTTCCAGATTCTACTCCTCTTCTATCACAAGACCTACACCCTCCTTTTTTCCCTCAAATTCATAAACTCAGTATTTGAATGGTTGTATCAGTGAATAAAGCTGGTTGAAGCATTCAGCATATTAAGTGGAATGATTCAAAATGTTTTGTCTCAGCCTTCTTCTCCAAATCCTAGTATCTGTTTCCTATTCAAAGCTGTATCATAATGATTGTGTTTATTATTGGAATCCAGCATGTATTTTTGTGGTTGAGCCACTCAGACAACTCAACGGACTAGTGAGCGGTTGTCATGGCAACAGATGCTGCAGAGCATGCCACAGGGTTTTGCCATTGTCATGGAAACAAGTTCAACTTGCACGCATACGTAACAAATAACAACAATGTCAGAACCTGTGCTGCCCTTTTGCTTGTATGCAGTGTAGATTGTAGATGTAGATTAAGCTAAAGCTTTCTATAGTGTGTTACTTTACCATGTAATGTTTGTAGCCTTAAATGCTTGAAGCTAGTTTGCATTGCAGATTGGCTCTGCAGGACATCGTATTTCTAAACACTTCCAACAATAATTACAAGCCGTTGTTTGAAAGTGTCTGTCAAATATGAGACAGGCTGGATGTTGTCTCCAGAAAACACAGCTGTTTGTGCCTGACATGTTTTTTTTTTTCTCCCTGTTTGTGTGTTGCCATCTTCAGGAAAGCAGCCTTGTTATTTGGCTGGGCTGTGTTCCTGCTGCTAGCGTACAAGGTGTCCAAGCTGGACAGAGAATATCAGGAGTATAATCCCTATGAAGTCCTCAACTTGGACCGGGTAAACACAGACACACAGACACACACACTCAAAACATTAAATCTGCTTCTACAGAACCCTGAAGTCCTTAAGGACACTTTTTATCTGATGTGCACAAGATATTAAAACCATAGCTTGTGTTATGTTATTAGAAAAACTAAATAAAACATGGATCTTTAAGGGATTTAAGAGTTTGTTGTGTTCTCTGTTTTCAATAGTGTCTTTTCCATCAAATGTGTTGTAGTAATGATTGTTCGTACGTGTTTCTCTTCAGGGTGCATCACTGTCAGAAATCAAGAAGCAATACCGTGTGCTGTCACTCAAGTTTCACCCTGACAAAGGTGGTGATGAGGCCACGTTCATGAGAATTGCCAAAGCCTATGCTGCGTAAGTGTCATTCACATCTTGGCCTTGTAAGCCAGACAGCAAGACTGCATTTGCATAATCAATTACAGATAAATCAATCTGGGGTAATTGATGCATCAACTCCCTTGTCTTTTTGTCCACAGTCTGACAAATGAACAGTCACGACAAAACTGGGAAACATACGGGAACCCAGATGGCCCAGGAGGTGAGTGGAGCTGCCCTAAATCCCCACAGTATGCATTTGCATTTTTTTTATGTGTTGACATAGCGTCTGTGCCTCATGCTGGTGAGTCAGCCTCTTGAAGTCATCAATGTGTTAAACGCTGGAAGATGAAACACAGCAGCCCATTCACTCCAGGGAGAGCTAACACCCATGAAAAGGTGTCGATCACTCTCACACACTTTTCCACTGTGGGTGTTTGTGATGTCTGATCACAGGGCACCAAAAATAACGTGTTCAGACAGATTTCTACGGCTACTAAAAATGGATCAAGTGGTTTAAGTTTTTGATGCCAACTTTGTTACATGATGCCCTTTTCTGTCGTCTCCTCCAGCTACCAGCTTTGGTATTGCCCTGCCTGCCTGGATTGTAGACCAGAAGAACTCAATGCTGGTATATATTTATTGATTATATCAATATAGCTTATAGCATGGTTTGCTTGAAAATTCTAATATTTGACAAGCAGTTAGCCAAATTCATCAATAACCTAAAGGCCCTAAATATGATACTGGAATACCAATTCATAAACTAAATGTGTGTTCAGCTATGCATGCTTTTTTGAGCTCTGATGTACCATTTGCTCTCCTCTTTAGGTGCTGTTGGTATATGGATTAGCCTTTATGGTCATCCTTCCTGTTGTCGTGGTAAGTCCTCGCCATTATTTAAAATCAGGCTCAGTGCAATTAAAGCCACTTTCTCCTGAATTGCTAATTTTCCTCTTTAATCCTTTTTATGTTTTTTTCTTCTTTATCCTAGGGCACATGGTGGTACCGCTCCATCCGATACAGCGGAGACCAGATCCTCATCAACACCACCCAGCTCTTCATGCATTTCATGTACAAGACGCCCAACATGAACATGAAGCGTGAGTTTCCCCTTCCCACACTGCAAAATGAACACCAAGACCAGATAAAACCATAATTTAGCTGTACAGAGTAAAACTGTGGTTAAGATTGAAGTCAGATATCAGACTGACATTAAAGATCCACAAACTAGCCAGATTTCATTTACATTTCCTTATTGGATATGATTTTTTCAAAAGTGTAGACATTTATTTCTCTACATAGTCCTTTTTATTTTAAATAATCAGTTTGGCAGCCTAATGAAGGACTTTAAAATGCCCTCCAGGGTTAGCCATGGTGTTGACTGCAGCATTTGAGTTTGACCCTCGCAGCAATAAAGAGGCCACCATACGACCTACGGACAACATTGAAGTGCCACAGGTAATGAGAAATGTTTAAACATTGTACTTACTTGCAAATGTGTGAGAGCAACTTCATTGAAAAAAGGAAATGTGTGTCTGTGTGTGTGTGTGTGAGAAACATGGATTCTACTGAAGGGGAATTCTTAGGAAAGGGCAGATGAATCACATGTATGTGTCATAAACAACCTTTCCTGTCTTCTTTGCAGCTGATCCGTGAGTTAGGAAATATCAACGTGAAGAAGAAAGAGCCGCCATTCTGTTATCCCTACAGTTTGAAGGCCAGAGTCTTAGTGCTGGCTCACCTGGCACGCATGGACGTGTCTGAGGAGTTAGAAGAAGGTAGGACACTTGTATTTGATATAACCGGCATTGTACTTTTCTAAAGGCTTTAAGGAAATTTCGCCATAATTGATGTTTTACCTTTTGAGGCTAACAATTTATACTATAAATTTATATGTTTACATAGTAAGTTACATGCATAGCTTCTTGTCAGCCCTCTCCAAGGGAACACAAGTGGTCAGGACCTGGTTCTTTAAATTCCCCAAATAAGAAATGAAACAGCTGCACAGGCTGTTAGAAGTGAAGTGAAGTTGTGAAGTCACAAGATTTGATTATGAATACACAGCTCATGTTTACACTCCTACACAGACGTAATGTTACCCTCTAAAAGAGGACAAGCTGTTCAGAGTAGTTTTATATTTCACCAACTAGGTTATTTTGGAGTGAAAAAGCATGTGAACAATTTGTCAGAGTGAATGAATAATGAGAACAACCTATCATTACAATTTCCGTTGGCACCAAAAAGCCCCTGAGACGGATGCAATAACATGAAATGAACAAGTTAGGAGTATGTTATTTAGAGATGGTCTGTGTGTATGTCTCTGTCCCAGATCAGAGGTTTGTAGTGAGGAAGAGTCCAGCTCTCCTCCAGGAGATGATCAACGTGGGCTGTCAGCTTACCATGATGGCCAACAGCAGAGGAGGTACATTCACACACACTGTTAACAGTAGCAGGATTTTGTTCACTTTTTTTGAAAGCCTTAATGCATGTGGCAAGTTCTTT
The DNA here is from genome assembly GCA_029783725.1 of Acanthurus tractus. Lineage (NCBI taxonomy): Eukaryota > Metazoa > Chordata > Actinopteri > Acanthuriformes > Acanthuridae > Acanthurus > Acanthurus tractus. Next base: position 10,043,000 of record JAQNCA010000012.1, read on the forward strand.
GATAATTTCGTGTTGGTAAATTGTGCGTGTATGTGCATGCGTCCAGGTTTCCACGCTCCTCGACTGGTTACCATAGAGAATTGCATGAAGCTCACACAGATGATAGTGCAAGGCCTGCAGGAGTCAAAGTCACCACTGTTGCAGCTGCCTCACTTTGAGGAGGAGCACCTCCGCTACTGCATCTCTAAGAAGGTAAGTACCAAGTCTGTGTTCATACATACATACATTGTACTTGAGCAGTTAAAAAAATGATAAATTAAGGGATGTTTTTTTCTCGTGATGGGTCAGTGGATCGTTTTTCCTCTTCTTTCCAGTATAAAGTACGGAGTCTCCAGGACCTGGTGAGTCTCAAGGACTCCGACAGACGCAGCATGCTGCGTTTCTTGGGAGAGGAGAAGTATGATGAGGTCATGGCTGTGCTGGGCAGCTTCCCTCACATCACCATGGATACCAAACTGCAGGGTCAGTCCTAAAATACACACTTAAAAACACATATTGTGTGGCTTTCAGTTGATCTGTGACATATCTCTCTAATTTCTGTCTTTGTCACTTTAGCTGAAGATGTTTAACCTTGGTTTGATCATAATCATTGTAGATAGGCTGATGCTACTTAATTAGAGGGCACACTGAAGATAGTATTACTCTGTAGCGAATGTTAGATAATATTTAAGGTCCTTAGATCAATGCTTTAACATGAAGTGATTTAAAACTAAAGTTAGAAAATTTTATTGGCTTCATGCATAAGAAAAAGTAATTTCTTTAATACTTTTTTAAAACTCTTAAATTACCGACAGAATCAAATCCTCATGCATTTTGTTTGCATTGCATGCACTTTGAAAAAATATGACAATGCTCTTTTTGTGCCCTCGCAGTCCTTGATGATGAGGACAGCAATAACATCACAGCAGGCTCTATTGTTACAGTAACGGTCACCTTAACCAGAAAACGGATGGCGGTAAGGAATAATCGCATTTGATTCGGAGAGTCATTGCATTTGATTAAAGAAATTAGTGTGATCTAATGCGGTTTTTTGAATGTTTTTCCCCAGAGATGCATTTCCATAGACGAACACTAGAGTGTACTGTTGACTATATGCAGTGGCAAAAAGCATGAATTAACTCTAAGTACTATGTGTGTGCATATGTGTAGGAGGTGTTTGAAAAGGAGCAAGAGTCATCACCATGTCTAGCAGAGGAGACTGCCACTACAGAGGACGCAGTAAGGATAACACACACACACACACACACTCATAGAGCACATGACAACTTAGGCCCATTCACTGTGTGTCAGATAAAGCTGTTAAAAGTTCAATGATTCAAGATAGTTCCTGCAGTGTTTAATTAACTTTATTTTGTTTGTGTGTAAAGCAAGGAGACTCCAGTAAAACCAAAACAAAAGTGTGGCAGAACAAGAGTAAAGGCGCTAAGAAGACAGCAAAGTCCAAGAAGAAAAAATTAACCAAGAAGAAGGCCACGCCTGCACCTGCCAAAGCCAAGCAGGCCAATGGAAACGTGGCAGGAAATGTACGTGTCCAATCACAGCTCACTAAAGGCTTCTTAGGGGTCTTCATTCACGTAACTGCATCAATATGTCCAAAAATATGCCGTTTACATCATACATTCCTATTGTTTACATTGATGTCACAGGAAGTCGTAGCAGCATCAACAGCAGCAGCAAAGGAGGAAGAGGATGATGCCTCAGATAAAGGCAGTGAATCAGATGAGGGCGAAGCCAACAAAGACTCTCCCAGCGAGAGAGATGAAGACAGCGACAAACAAAGCGACACAGAGGTGGATGAGATGGCAGGCGACGATGAGGAGGTTAGTCACCTTCAGCTTCAGGCTTGAGCAATATGATAAAAATGTCCTTCAGTGTTGTGCTGCTTGTGTGTCCGTCTTCATGTATTTTCCATGACCCTGATCCCACTCTCACTGTGAGGAGTTTAAACTGAGAGAAAACACATCAAGTACTTGCACCTAACCTTCTTCTCTTCTCTCTACACCTGCCCCCCCCCCCACAGGAGTGGGAGGCGTTGCAGCAGAGCATCCAGCGGCGAGAGCGGGCCCTGCTGGAGACCAAGTCAAAGGTGACGCACCCGGTCTACAGCCTCTACTTCCCTGAGGAGAAGCAGGAGTGGTGGTGGCTCTACATCGCTGACCGCCGGGATCAGACCCTCGTCTCCATGCCCTACCACGTCTGCACGCTAAAAGACACAGAAGAGGTGAGTTATGGTAAAACTGGCAAATATACATATGTGTTCAAATCACACACACAGGAGGTTAGTGTATGCCAGCATAATACAATTTTTTTGGTTTATCTTTTCATAAACTGCATAATATTGAGATAAATCCTTGGTATATTTTCTATTTTTCTGTTACTTCATATTTAAGCCCTCATTCATTTTTTGGCTTACATGCAGTATAATAAAGGCACTTCTGTGTGTTTGTCTGTGAGATATCAAAATTCTTTGTCGGTATATCGTGGCTTACACTGTAATCCGTCTGGAGTAGAAAGGTCTTAATAAGTTGAAGTGCGTGTGTGTGTTCACGTTTCTTGTTTCCTGCGCACCGTAGCCTCACACACGTCCTGTTGCTAGGCAACCCTTTTGCACTCGTGTCATTATTTCCTCTGAGGAGTGTGTGCAGATATGTGTGTGTGTTTATTTTTCACAACTTGCACCTCTGATCCTGGTGTTCTCCTGCAGCAATCAAGATTGACAGCGAGGTAAGAGCTTAATGAGGCCCGTGTAGGTCTGCGGGACCAGCTGTCCTCGCTCTGAAGGAATGTAATGGCAAGAGGTGACCCGCCCACGCGTAACGGTTCAGTGTCTGGCAATAAATTAGTCTGTCACTTCAACAGTTCCTTCTGTTGTTTGTGTTGTGTGACTGCTTCCACGCTGCGTGTTTGACAGACGTGTTTTTTTGGGGAGGGCAGAGGGGCTGCTTTCATCAACAAGGCAGGGGCAGTAAATTGCTGCTGTGTTCACGGCTCATTCTCCGCTCACACGCTGAATAATAATTAGCCTCATTGTGCTGATAATTAGATGTTTGCTGTGTGTAATTGCACGACACGGCAATCACAGCCCGAGGTGACGCCGGTCTTATATTTACAGTCGGACCATATCATCTGGCAGCGGTTCATTCGTGATAACCCACCGCACTGCGTCCCTCTGGACTAAACTCTGCACCATCAGTAAGAGTGGATGGGCGTTCGTTTGTATTATTCAGCAGTGCTACAGTTTTTATTCTTTAGGAGCTTGCCTTGTTCTTCTGCTTCTTTAAGTCTTTCTGTTTTTTAATAAAAAACTTCCAACCGCAGATATCTTTTTTTTTTTCTTAATTTTGAAAATAGACAGTTTGTGATCCGG
>JAQNCA010000012.1:10059297-10077979 GCA_029783725.1 Acanthurus tractus
TTATTCACACTAATACATCATAATTTCTTACATATGTATATAATTTTGCTAGTAAATTTAACAATCAACACCTGTAAGAATAAATGCAGTGGAGTATAAAAATAAAGAAATAAAAATACAATTAAGATGAAGAATAAAGACATGGATATAGAAATACTTAAGTAAAATAAAACACCCAAAGACTGACCTGAAGTACCGTATTTTAGTATGTGTGCACTTTCCACTACTGTTAAGTAGAACAACTCTAGAAGTCGATTTTAAAATATGTGCAGTCTATTTGGACTTACGTGTGTGTGTGTGTGTGTGTGTGTGTGTGTGAGAGAGAGAGAGAGAGAGTGTGTGTGAGAGGGGAGCTGATTTATCAGATTCTCCCCTTTTCTCCCCCCTGACCCATAACTGATGAAAAGACCAACACTCTCCACCTCTCCTGTCTTCTGGAGTGTGTTTTGCTAAGAAGGGGCTAAGTGGAGATAAAGGAGGGGCAGAGTGTGTTTGTGTGTTTATTTGTGCGTGTCCATGTGTGTCAGCCAGCTCACCTATTTAATACACATATTGTTGTTTACGAGTTTATTTATTCCCACCTTATCACATGACTCTGGCGCAGGATCCGATTTCACTGTCTGTTACCATGGTGACGCCCTGCCTGAGCTGTAAATAAATTCAGGGGGTTTGTTGTTACATTGATTAGACAAAACTACACACACAAACACACACACACACACAAATTTATTCTAACACCAGGCAAGAGTATATTGTTTCTAGATAAAAAGCGTTTATTTTATGCATGCATTATGGTGGGATGCACTGTGTAGACTGCTTGTTTATTTGTGTGTAGGTGTGCAGTTTGGTGACACCTCAGTATAACTCACTTCATTGCACTGCCCTCTCCGCATAAGTGAAAACAGATACAAATCTCCATCCCCTGAAGCTGGTGATTAAGTTATGCTAATCATTGCCGATCATTGCTGCATTACTCCAGCCATAACAGTTGGCTCCGACCGCTTTCAAATGCTCTCCTCTAACATGCAGCTTCCAAAAGGAGACAATATCCCTGCATTGGAAAAGAAAATTATAGGGTTCGCTGATTGCTTAATTGCTTAATTAGCCATAAACAAATTAGGCTGTGGTCCAAAATGTATTGTGTTAGGGTTGCAGTGCAGTAGTGCAAATCTTGTCCCTCGCCTGCAAAACAAAAAAAGGGTGTTGTCTCAAATTGTCAGTGAGTGTTAATGGGCTCCCCAACCAATTCTTTTTAAGTAAAAGATGATTATCTGTTCTCTCTCAGTCTGTCTCTGTCTGTAATGTGATGCGCTGTAATGGGACGGGACTGATTGAGGAGGGACATCAGGATTAATCTCACTGTGTAATTACTTTTATGATTTATGATTCGCTTTCTTCACACACACACACACACACACATGCACACACAGAGGGGCCCCCTACCGTCACGATCAGTGTATATGATGAGTGTGAATGTGTGTCAGCACTCAATATCGTAGCTTTATTGTCCTGACCTTGCTGTTTTTTTGTCCTTTTTTTTATTATCACTTATGAGATTCAAGTAATGAAACACTGCAATTTGTCTGCCTGTCACATCCAGTGTTTAAACAGCTTGTGAGCGACCGCTTCGACTCCTGACAAATCTCTTTACATGCTGGCAGCGGCTGTGCGTGCAATCGAGGGCACGTCTGCGTTTGATCCTCCCTGTGAAAGGTTAACCTGATTTTGATTGAGTGTTAAAACCCACCAGTGTTGCTTCTTTGACCGCAACCTGAGCAAAACTAATCAATATTTGGTGGTAAAGGGGGGAAGAAAAAAAAATTCTGCTCTTGTAGCCAATAAGAACAAATGAAATAGGCACTCTGGAGCCTTTTTCTTGTAATGCCTGCACCATAGCAGGTGAAAAACGCACAACCTTGCCTTTGGCTGGTCTTTTCTTTCCATGTGTAGATTTTTTATTATAGATAAAACAAAAGCAGCATATATGAGCTGACACAAAGGCAGAGAGAGTCTGTAAATAAAAGGAAGGCAGTGAGCTTTGACAGCAGCATGATCTTTTATCACAAACAAAAGCACCAGAGAAATCCTGGAGGGCTTCTGCTAGAACCTTTTGATGTTTACAGAAAAAATTGATCTCTTTACCTCAATGCCAGGCTGCATAAGAAAAGTTCAAGCATTAAGGAGTGGTTTCAAAATTTAGGATTTTTTTAGTGCAGTTCTCTAAACTGGACTCTCCCTGTGAAAATTTGAATTTCCCTCAGAAAATAATTTGCGGACAGATTACAGTTTGTAACCTGAACGCTTGTGGCACAAAACACTGCACAGCTTGAATCCCGCTCTAAGCTTTAGTTGAAGACGGTAAAGAGAAACCCTGAGCTGCAGCAACTGTAATTACATTACAGTCCCACACAGCCACACACAGAAACACACACACAGACATCGTTTTGAGCTCAGCAGGTCTGCTGCCGCGGGATGTTAGAGGCGTGTTGCTATGACGACTGAAAGGGGACACAGAGGAAGGGGGTTAGGGTAGAAGGGAAGGGGAGGAGGGGGTCGTTTCGGAGGAAGGTGGTTGGAGATTGAGGAAGAGAGAAAGAGACGCACGCAGCAGAGTTGCCGGTGTCTTGACAGTGTGTAGCAGCAGTGAGCAGCAGAGGCAGGCTGCTGGAGATCCGTCAGGGGAATATTCACAAACCTGCTGCTGGAGTGAAGCATCACGCAGACAGTGACTGCCAGACGGCTGTGTGCATGGTAGGCAACGCTCAGAATCATAATTTTTGTGCAAATTTTGGTTTTTTTTCAATGTGTTTTGGTCTTAGAGGATGGAGGGCATCATTCATATTCACGTGTTCTTGTCTCTGTTCCTGTTTTTTTTTCTCTTTCTGCAATGACAAATAGTGTCATTACAGGAAGAGAATTTTATTTTCTGCAGTAACTCACTGCACTGAGGTCAAGCTGGTTTTTGATATTTTTTTAGAAATAAAATAGCGATAGGTTTATGACAGCTAATTAGTAAACATCAGCCTCTGTAAAAGTGCAGTCAGCGCAGCGCTAAACATCCTAGCTTCTGATTCAAAGGCCATGTCAGGTAAGTGATTGCACTGCATGAATGAAATGATGGAGGGATCGATTGAGAGGGGGCTGAATGTGAAATTCATGGCCATGTGGATGAATGGTACCAACACAAAACACTTGAAACCACTGCTGAGTGTGTCTGAATGTGCATTTGATTCATTGTTTGATTATGTGGGTTATGTGTGCTTTGCTTTCACTTCCTCTGTGTGTGTGTGTGTGTGGGTGTGTGTGAGTGTGTGTATGTGTGTGGCTTTGTCTCTCTCAGTGCAGTAATGATATTTATTGCAATCTCTGTTGTTGAAGAGGGGGAGGGGTATAGTGGAATACAAAGCTGTATTTGGCTTTGTGTCTACTATTTCGTATAGTTTCTGTTTGTGTGTGAGTGTGTGCGTGGGTGTGTGTGTTTGTGTGTGTGTATGTGTGTGGAGGGGGCAGTCTCACATGTACATTGAAGTTTCCGCTCCAGTTTGGAGGCAGTGGTGCATGCAGTTTAAAGCTGCCACTTCCTGTTACTTTGAAATTACGTTTGATAATCTCTCCGTCTCTCCTCTCAGGTCTGATGAGTTCCTTGTCTGCTGGCTCAGAGATGCAGACTCCCGCTCTCAGCCCCGAGTTCATGGTGGGTCCCCAGGGTAAGGTACCTGGCAGGAAGAGAGGACGGCCTCCTGTCCGGAAGCTGGAGTTCCAGAGTCACTATGTTGAGCCTATGGTGCCCATCAAGGTCCCAAAGAAGAGAGGCAGGAAACCTGGCTTTAAGGTCAGTCGGTCATTGCTTTAGTGTAACAGTAATTGTTTGCATCTGTCTTACCAACACCTTTTGCTCACTGTGTGAAAAAGTGCTAAATTTTAAAGCTACCCAGTTTAGTTTTTTTGTGAGCAAGTTTTGTGTTTATGCTCAAATTTGAAACTAAAAAATGCTTCATGTTTCTCTCTGGCTGAACAAATGTGTTGAAATCATTTCCTTCCGCATGAAATGTTTGCAAACACAGATTATGAAAATATTAAAGACTTGCTCACATCCACATTTACAGAGCTAGCAGTCCTCTTCAAACCAGCATTATGCCAGTTCATTGCTAAGTGTGTTAACACGATACTGCCACCAAATGTGGATAATTGGGATATTGCGAAAGCTCTTGAAAGGAACATAAACATCACATACTGCACATACAAGTTGTTGTGTTAGCCAGTGGAGCACAACATCACCCAAACCAGCAGGGAAGCACTTATCAAAATGTTGCTCCATATTGCCTCTAGTGGTCAAAGACTCAACAAGGTACCTTTAATTTCTTTCCTTTCACCAGTATTTACACTGCAACATGTAAAACATAACTATGCTTTTGTTATTAGTAGTGCCACTTATATTGGTAATGGTATTGATAATGTTAGTGGTATTTTTTTTTTTAAATATTGCCTTTATAGAGCAGCCTCCAGTTCTGGCCACCAGGTCACTGGATGTCCCAGCATAAGCAATATTAATATTACTATAATTTTTGGAACTGGCATTGGTACTCTTATTGGTATCATTATAACTACTGAAAATGGCAGTGCTATTAGCTTTTGGTATAGTACTGATATTTCTAATAATTGTACTTGTTAGAATTGGTTTTAGTAGTTTCAGTGATCTGCATGTAGCTTTGATCCTCTGATTTTTCATCTAGTTTCACCATTAAATCAAAACTTCCACCACCCATCTCACACTTAAGTAGATGACTGAATATTTCTTAAGCTAATGACCAAAGTCCCGCTAGCCTCAGGTACACTTGCTACCACAGCCATGCACAATATAATGGAGGTAGACGTAGCTTTAAAGTCTAACCAGTCTAGCCACGCTGAAATGCTCTAAACATGATTTCTTCATATTGGCCAGAAAGGGGCAATCCCACTGATTAGAAAAAAAAGTCATTGTCTGCAAGAAAACTCATGTTTTCAAGTCATGTCATGGTGACTATGTCCACTTCTTTATACAGTCTGTGATCACATAACAAAGTTGTGCCACATTTTTTGTCTTCCACTCATAGTTAGATTAAAAATTTTAGTTTTCCAAAGTGATTTGAACTACAGCCGTTTGGCCTCCTGCTGAGTTATATATGTTTTTTAAAATACTGAAACACAGTTGATTTGTTTGTTTGTGTTTGTGTGTGTGTGTGTGTGTGTGTGTGTAGCTGAAGCCCAGGACGGTGATGTCCCCGCTAGCTAACTCTCCTCCCAGCAGCACACCAGAACCTGAGATGGGCTCCCTCCCACAGGACGCTGCCATTGTCCCCCACTCCACCACACCACAAGTCCTAACAGGTAACACCACACTCAAGCACACATCTTATTTTATTTTAATTCATTTATTTGCCTAATTACTTTATCAAACTGGGACAATTGGCATCAATCAACACTCAAGCATATGTAAATACACTCAAGCTAGCTAAAAGGCTAGTTTTCTGTCGGCAGTCCCTTTGCCAGACATTGTCAGGCGTACAAGAAAAGTCAAAATAATACAATAAGTGCAGCAGTTACAAACAAACACCCTTATGGTAAATAGCATTGCATTTAAATAGACGTATAGGTATAGGGACAGCCATGTTAAAGGTGGATAACAAAGCACTAGTATTCATTGTCATTGTCTCAGCAATCTCAACCTTTACATGCTGATCTATGTGGTACCATGGTCATTATTGCTAACTGGTTTGCCCGGATTGAAATCCAAAACCTTACAGGAGGTATGTGATGTCGGGAAGGTGCAAGTAACACTGCTAATGATTTTCCAAGCTTTGAGCTCTGGAGTCATTCAGTACGGCTGGAAGGTGGTCCTAATATTTTTACACTTATTATAAACTCACAGCTTGATGTAGTGGTGTGACTCTGTGGTATGAAATGTACGCTCCCTTCCTCTCTTTTGTTTTTGTGGCTTATCTTTTCCATCCCCCTGCTCTGACTGTGACTTCAGTTCAGTGCTAAAATACACGCTTCTCCCTCTGCAAGTGTCAGCGTGGCGTCTCTCGTCTTTGTTCTCCAAATACACAGAAGACTTGTTCTCTGTGACGACAACACGGCTTTAGATGTAATACATTATACCCATGTGCATGTCTGCATGTTGAATCAAAAACAGCACTAGTTTCTTTGGGTTTACTGTGTATGTTTACTCCCTTTAATAACATATCCTCTTCTTCATTCCCTTTCAGTCTTCTTATCTAGCTTTTATTTCCTGCTTGGGCTCTGGAGAAAATCAAACATTTTAAAATTCCTTCCCAAATGAAAAATACACCTCAAACAACCATTCTTTCTGTCTGGCTCTCATTTTTTTCTTTCCTTTTTTCCTGTCCTGTTCTGAATAAGCAAATATTTAAAAATTGTCTTTAGTGTATTTGAGGTGGGAATGGGAATCTCATGTGTCAAGGACCAGCGCTTCGCTCTTTGTTCTTGCAAATCATGAAAAAGTGTTTGATGTCAGACAGTAGACATCCAGAAGCGAGGCACGCATACGCACTCACACACACACACACACACACACACACCCACACACCCACACACATTCACATATACACACACTACAAACCAGTGTGCTCCCTGTGGTTCCACCCAAACACATATGTAAATCATTTCTCTGGTGAAAATAGAGAAGCATTTCAAAAATACTCTCTGTATTTTAGGGTAACCTTTTGGGATATTGTCTTAGCAATGTACATTCCCTTTGAAATACAGACAAATATATCATTTTCTTACATTAATTTATTAAGAAATGTTCCCTGTCACCTCCACACGTTCTATTCACATTGTTAATCCAAGGATATTTTACATGAAAAGAAGTTAAGATGTAAGAAAGTATTGAAATTGTATTCAGTATTGAAAATATCAGGCATTTGCTGTATTATATGAAGGCACTTCTGTACTCTGTGTGTCAGTATATAAGCCTCCAAACGTACATGTGCAGATCTTATCACATAATTGATTTTTCAGAATACAATACAATATGTTCGACCTTTGTGTAGGCACAAAGTAGAGGTAATTGAGAATCATCTCAGTGGAGTATTTGAGTCTTATAAATCTGTCATCTGGTAAATCCATAACTGTCCAGCTCTGGCATAACCAGCAGGCATCTGCATTATTGACAAGCTGGAAAACGGTTGGCACAAAGGGAGCAGATTCAGAGGAAATACCTCTAAGCCGTTTCACATCTACACAGTTACACTCTGAAGGGGCTTTAACACAGCTTTTAGAGGTCTTGTGTGCAAGATTTAAGAAGATCTATTTGTAGAGATTGGTTGAAATGGAATATAGTATTCATGAATATGTTGTAATTTGTGTAAAATCACTTGAAAATAATTTAATTGTATTTTGCTTAGAATGAGCTTTTTATCTCTACAGAGGGAGCAGGACCTTTTTGTTTTTTGCACTTTTCGCAGCCACTTTAGGCTTTCTTACAGGCATAGAGGAGGAGAGTATTCAATATGCTGTACTATCTTGAACTTTACTGCTAGATGCCACTAAATGCTGCACATTAAAACATATACAGAGAGTAGGTTACCTGCAAATTTTTGATGGACATGTTCTATACACAGCTGATATTTTGGCCAGTTGGGAATTTACAATAAGGTAGTACTGCTAGCAGCAGCTCCCGTAGGCACAGCAGTGCTTTGAGCTAAATGCTAAGTCTAGCTTATTGTTTGTCATATTCATCATCTTATTTAATGTGTCCTCATATTTGCTAATTAGTACTAAACTGTCATTATTTTTTGCAGGTATTCTTTCATAAACCAAAGTCTTGGACAAATGGAAAAGTTGACAAAATGATTGCCCTTAATAAAAAGTTAGAAGATTGTTAATCCTTTGGCTACATGAATATTTGTACGAAATTTCAAAGCATTAAGTCCAGTAGTGTTTGATATATTTTACAGGATAATAAAACCTTTGAACTTCTGACAGATAGTCAGATCACCCTGCCAAACAACATTTTACAGAGTGGCTTAACTTAAATGATGTAATATCCTGTTACGCCTTCAGCAGAGATGCCAATGCCTGATGACTACCTATGTGACCCACCAGTGGACTCCAAGCGCTATGCTGTGGATCCCAGCGACTCTGCCTTCAATGTCATGACATCCCAGTACCCGACAAAGCACTCATATGGTTACCGTGGCAGCATTTGCTCTACTCCAATGGGCTTTTGCAGACAAGCATCAAGCCCAGCAAGCTTCCAGGATGGGATCAGGAATGGTGAGGCTGTGTTTTGTATGTAAATGGCCAAGAACACAAGTGCACAGGATGTGTTGAAATTAAATATTAAATATTATTTTAAATTAAGTTTTTATTGAAGAATTCAGTTTTGTATATAAGCAAATGTGAATGAGATGATAGGTGACTATTTTCGTACCACACTGCTGTGTATTACCCAATATTTTGAAATGACACTTTAAGTCCTACATTTCTGCTGTGTAACTAAGGTTTCTGGTCTGTCAGGTGATATGAGTGTGTTTGGTTATCTGGATCTGTGATATGTTGAGCATTTGGGCGTCTTAACTCCATCTGTTCTCCTGTGATACCTAGCTTACAGTCCAATGCCGGACACTGTAGAGTGCAAGCGTCCTGCTGGTAAGGACCCGTCCAGCTGGGGTGTGGAGGAGGTTGTTTGGTTCATCAAAGATGCAGACCCCCAAGCCCTGGGACCCCATGCTGACACATTCAGAAAGCATGTGAGTCCAAGTTACTTTGTACTTTGGCACCAATGGCCATTAATTGGTACTGTAATACTAAACATGTGGAAACTGAGATTTACATCCCTGCATGCATTTCTTTGCAAGAGATGGGGTACAATTAAACATAAAAATCGGTTATGAGGAAAAGTAGCTTTATATACCCGTTTCCAATTCCCTGTGGTCCCGACAATAAATGAGCAGATATGGAAACTAAATTAAGACTATTACAGCGTTTTTAAAGCATAGTGAGATCTGACCCTAAGCTATATTACAAGCCTTTTTACTCCATATAAACCACGGTGCTGCCTCTGATCCTCAGGCAAGACTGCAGCTTAATATTTAAAGTGACCCAGTTCTAAAAAGGCCTGAGTGCAGAACAAAAGGGGTTGGTAATAACAGCAACTTTATTTATACATAAAAATAGTTGCTTTTATCATCTTGAATATTTTTATTTATATTTTTGTTACTTTGACATTTTCTTCAACTTTTATACTGTGGTAAAAAAAAGGCTTACTTTTATGTGTCACTTTCCTACAGTCCAATAGATGCAGAATGTAAAGCATTATTTCAATACTTCATGCATAAAGTTTACCAGCTAGCAGGAGTATGTGTCATATTGTGAAACCTATTAGTTACGCAGTTTTGTGCTGTGTTTCAGGAGATAGACGGAGACGCTCTGCTTTTGCTGAAAAGCGAGATGATGATGAAGTATCTGGGACTGAAGCTTGGACCTGCGCTTAAACTGTGTTACCACATCGACAGGCTTAAACAGAATCGGTTGTGATCTGCTGCAGAGACGCCAAAAACCCCTGATCACCTTTCACTAAAACTGCACCACTGCAGATTTCTCTTAAACTCAACTATCTCTCAGCTATCAGCAATACATCACCAATGCACTGGAACCAGATTGCGCATTTGTTGGCTTTTAATGCGTCTGCACCACGTTTTTTGTAGACTGTACACATTAGGACTATTTACAGCTGAAGCAATCATTTCTTTTCCGTCATTGTTTGCTGGGTATCTCAATGGCCTTAGATTGTAAATATCAGAGCTCCACATGGCAGCTACTTTATGATGAACATGTCCTGTATGGAGATTCACTCTGCAGTCTGCACACAGCTTACTGATGTTTGTGCAAATCTAAATAATGGATGCCACATCAACACCTCTGACAACCCACAGAAACAGGGAGCTTAACAAACTTGTATGGTGCTTTACCTTGGTTTTGATTTTTAACTGAAAAAAGTGTTTGTGTTCAGGCATAATGCTGTTGCAATTTTAAAATGATAGTTTTGTGAGTTATTTTGTTGTAAATTAATGGTAGTTTTGACCCAAGTATCCTTCAAAGACACAAACTACAACTAATAACTGATCTCTCAAACTACTATTCATATTTTGATCTGTAGCTTGTGTTAGTAACTCTAGACTCAGTAAAAGCATTCTTAATTTAAATAAGAAATCCTGACACAGTGATGAGATGATCACTTTTTCCCATCCATCTCATTTTTAAAGGTGTATTATAAACAGTTTTTTGGTGTGAAGCAGACTGCTAATGTGAGCATTTTTTCCACCACAAACCACAGCACGACAGTGAAGCGATAAGATGTAACACCCATCATAGATGCATCAAGTCACACTGCACTCATAAAGACAGGAAGGAAAGGAGACATAGGCAGATGCTTGGTTTTTTCATCACATTCTCGTGAAATGTGTATCAAGTGATTCTCATTGGTTTTAAAAATGACAATATTGAATAGCAGGCCACTTTGCTATCTAACTTTAAAGGCTTTTGTTTTACTTGAGGTTGCAAAGTAGCGTGACAGAAAGCAACTTGTAGCAAACCGGTGCTTACTGAAACATAACTGCCACTACAACCACAACACTGAAACAGTTAATCATTCTCCTCACACACTTCATAGCTATCTCTTCAAGATAACGCTACAGTTTACAGTTCTCTCATGCAATAAATCAGTCATTATAAATATAAATGCCTTTAAAGTGGTGTTTTAGTCTGCCTCATGGTAAACCAGTATTTCATCTCCAAGCTGTATAAAGTGACATACTGTTAAAATAAAATGTTTTGAGCATTAATAATAATCATTTTTTTATTCTTGCAGTCACTAAAAGCTGTTTTGTTATATATAAACTGTTGAAACAACAACTTGTAAATGCATTAATGATCAATTACATTCAGTTTATGACAAATTAGCATAACTTGTGGTCAGACACAATGCTTTGTTTGTAAGTGACTGTACAGTGCTTGTTACTCATTTTTCTACATTATGTTTTAAATGTTTTACCTAACTTTGTTAAATCATTGTGCTACTGACTTGTGTAAGCACAGCATGTATGTCTCTGAATGAATTCTGTGTTTCATTTGAGTGTTTGTGCATTTTTTTTACAGTTCTCAACCTGATAAATTGATTTCAGTATATTCAGTGAAGCTGTTTCGCCAAAATAGACATTTCTAAATGTTTTTCACAAAGTTCTATAATGCTTGTGAGCCATGTTTTATCAATTCTGACTTCCTAAAAACTCCCCTTTTCTTTTTTATGCTAATGTTTTTTAAAGCATACTTTTTTTAGACAAAATAAACCTTCTTCTTTGATGAAATCTGACGTATTTATTTATCTTCGATTATTTTTTAATCTATATATTTATTCATTTATTTGTTTATTTATTAATTGCTTTATTTCACAGGTTTATACGGCCCACGGACGCCGGAGGGTTTCCCGACCTTTATTTTTGAAACCGCGAGAGTAACTTCGCGGTAGTATCGCGTGAATAGAAGCCGATTCACTTCCTGTATGAACATGCCAATGGTTTTCATGCGGCTTACACAAATGTGTGCATCTGTCAGCCAGAGGTGAACATGGCAGACGTCTCCGAGAGGACGCTTCAAGTCGCGGTCGTGGTTTCTTTCGCTGCCGGCTTCCTGGCGGGTTGGCAGGCAAACAGAATGAGGAGAAGGTTTCTGGACTGGAGGAAGAAACGGCTGCAAGATAAGCTGTCAGAAACTCAGAAGAAGTTGGATTTGGCTTGAATGGTGACGTGAAATTTGTCCTGCTACGTCGGCTAGTGAGTGTAACTTGGGCCTCAAGATTTTAATGGACATAAACATAAGATGTTGCCTTCATAAGTCTATGATTTTCGACCTACCTGCTGTGTCTCACGCTAATGAGGAGGCTCAGTTGTTCATGTGACAGCCTGTTAGCTAACTTTAGCTGGTCTCACTGACATTAGGATGTGAGAAGTTTGACACATCCAACTGTAACTTCAATAGCTTTAATGATAAAATCACACCAACAGCGTATTTACTTGTAACATGACAACAGACAGTGTCTAATCATTGTATCTGTCTTTATTTAACAGGTCTGAAGCTGTTTGGTCGATATGATATGATCTGGGGTCTGCTGGGTCTTGGATGTGCTGCTACACATCCGTCACTGTGGAGAAGAAACCTAAACATGACCTACAGTGTCCTGGACTACCTACATCTTTTTTTAAATCAAGGCAGAACTTGATATGTATTGTGGTCTATGGAAATACTGTCACTACCCACTTACTGCACCTTCTTCTTCTTCCTGCCCTTGCACACTAAAATAAGAAGTTGGTGATCAGGCTTCAGGGGTTTTTGTTCCATCATGTCTCATCTTCTGTTTCATATCTGATCAAATAAATTATAAGTGTTTTTCATATGTGTCTTTATATGTTGTTTGTTTGTTAATTTGTTTTTTTAATTCTAAAAACCACTACTCTATATTTAGGCTACAGCATTTAGATTTACAGGTTTCCTAATGTGTTGGTAATAGTCACATTTCCTTAAATCAAACTTAAGGAGCTATCACTGGCATCCGTCTGAGGTGTCAAAACGGTGACATGGTCAAAAGCATTTCAACAAACATTTTCTCAAACTCATAACAGCATTAATTTCCAGAACTTGTTGGTAGATCAATGGTCCAAATGTCTTCACGCTTAGTTTTTAAACAGGTCAGGGCTTGGCCCCCTGTGTCATTTTCTACTTCTACTCCACTACAACCAGGAGGAAAAGACTGTACTTTGATCCACTAAATTTATCTGACAGCTTCATTTACTTTTTAAGTGTTTGTAAGCAAGACATTATACTTTAACAAAAAATAATGTGTAAAAATATTTTAACTGCTCTATTGTATACATAAAAATACACCTGAAACAATTCATGAATCAGTTGGCTGACGGAAAAATAACCAGCAATTGTTTTTAATAATCACTGATGTAATTTTTCAAACTCTTTCATGGTTCCAGTTTCACAAATGTGCAGATTTGTTGTTTTTCATGTTTAGAGTACTTTTACCTTGAACACTTTACATTCTCCATGATACATTTACTTAACATTTTCAATGCATGACTTGTAAGAGAATATTTTTACAGTGAGGTGTAAGTACTTTTACTTAGTAAGGAATAGCAACACTTCCTCCACCACTGCGTGTTGTGACTAATTTATGGCATTCACTTTACATACACACCAATCGTGTATTTTGGGAAATGAAAGGTAATTGTAAAGTGCTCTGATTTGTGCTCCATAACCACAATTTATTTACCAATGAAACATCAAACAGGGGTTAGCCTTGATCACAAGTGAGTGTGAACCTGAATCAGACCTCTGACGAATCAATTTTAGTATCAACATGCTTTATATGATTACAGAAGTTCAAAGTAACGATGTAAGATCTTATGTCTAAGTTTTGCTATACCTGAGTTATGGCACCATCTGTTGGATAAAAGTAAATATCACAACCTCATAAAGTTACTACTGCAGTAAAGGTTAAACTCATAAATTTTTTTTTTACTATTGTGACAAAAAAAAATTAACAACATTATCACTTGCCATACTTGTCAGATTCAACAGGACAGAGGTTATATTATATATAAATACATCATAAAACATATCATCCTTTGAATTCTATATTTTATTTTAAAAAAAAAAGGTCTAATTGTTTCTCTATGAATTTGCATTGCTTTAATTTAGCTTTCAACTGCATCTCCCTCTACATGAAGAAAAAGATAGTGAGAGCTTCTTTTTAATGTCACGGATGAACTAATGCTTAACACTAGGGATGTTATTTGATTTATCTTCTTTACAGTTCAGTTGTGTTAGGTTGTGCATGCATATATTTATAATAAATGTTTATCCACATGATTTTAATGGCTCATGGCTTTGCATTTACACAACTTGTCTACAGGTGGTGCTAGCGCTCTTTAATACTTAATGTATACAAGACGAGCTTTAGCCTACAGCATTGTAGTCACTGGCTCTCAAATTAGATCCTGTGAGCAGATCTCTCTTTTTCATCATCACCAGTCGAGCAGGGCTATTACCTCCTCTCAACAAGCCTTTGACAAGACCTTAAGAAGTCCATTTTCCTGTAGCACTCTGTCAGTGGCTTGATGAGAAGGAAAGTGGAGAGGGTACTGAGGAGTGATCCAGAGAAGTTAAGATGACAGTCACTCTACAATTGTAGCTGCAGTTTAGTTCATAACTTTTAAAATTAATACGAAGGTGTTACATTAAATTGCATTAGAATTTCTTATTAGAAAAAAAATGACTGCTTATTCATAGCAGCACAGACATAGATGCCTATCTAATATCAAACCCCCTTCTTTGATATTTTCGCTGCACTTAAATATATAGGAAAACTTGCATAAATGAAGCTTGAGACACATAACATGATTTGCAGTACCATTGCCGGCAGGCCACATCTCAGTAGACTGACCACAAATATCTTTAAAAGCACCAATAAAGAGAGCTATCCATAAAGATTGAATCTCAGAGAAATTTTTTTTTGGAGCACAAACATAGAAAAATGGATCAGATACTTTGATCATGACCACATTTTGTAATCTGGTCACATAACCCACGGAATTATAGTACCAACAAAGCATTCTGAAGCCTTTTTAAGTTTCATTGACATTCTTTTTAAATTCACTTGAATGGAATAACCTAGTTTTGAAGGCGAAAAAAGAGGGATGACAGACAGCTTAGCTGGAATTAAAAAGTGTGCTGTGTGTTGACAAATGGTGAGGAGAATGGGTGTCATGGGAGGATAAGTGCGTGGCTGTCTGTGTTTCAGATGGTTTTCTAGAGAGGGCGTTATTCTTCCTCAGTGTCTAATGCCGTGGCTAAATTGTGATGAATAGCTTGTTAGAGTGTGTGTGTCTCTCTCTCTCTCTGTGTGTGTGTGTGTGTGTGTGTGCGTGCAGACAACAACTGTCTATTCCCTGTTTATTTTGTTGCAAGCTGTGTGTGAGTGTGTGCAACAGCAGCGCTAGCGCTTATGGTTAAGAAGTGGTTTCAAAGTAGACGAGGGGAGATAATGTGCAAGAGAGGCAAAAAGAGAGATGGCAACAGAGAGGAGGAGGAGGAGAGAGAGATGGGGTTCACGTTGACTGCCATGATTGATCAGATTTTCCTAATTGGCATGGAGACCTCAGAGCCTATGTCCTTCCCCTATATTGAGTGTGCTCAGTAAGTGTCATGTTTAATAAGCTTCCTGACTGGCTTTCTGGTTGTGTGATTGTGCCCTCTGGCTATAGAGTGACTGCAAAACAGGCAGGGGGAGAGAAGAGAGGGGGCAAGAGGAAAAAAAATGCAAAGAGGGGAAAAGAAGACTAGATTAGGAGAGGGGAAGCAGAGCAAGGAGAAAAGACCTCTGCTAGTTATGCTGCTTTTAGAGAAAAACAAGATCAGTGAGTCCGTAGGCTATTGCGACATTATGAGCTAACTGTTAAAATAAGCATGCTGCTGTACCATGATCACAATGACAATGCTGATGTTAAGCAGGTTTAAAGTTAATAATGTTCATCCTTTTATTTCGCTGTGTTTGCATGCTAGCATTCGCTAATTAGCGCTACTCAATAAGTATAGTCATAAAAGTACAGTGTGGTGCTAAATGGAAAACTAATGGATCATTAAAGTTAATACAAATCATCCTGAGGGGAGCGAGAATGTCTGTATAATTTTTTCTGAAAAAACATATTTTTCTTTTAAATTCCTTTATATTAACTGACTTATTGGTTCAGTTTATTAACTAAATTAACTTCACACAAGAACTGACATTAGGCCCACTCATAGAAATTAGATTACTACAGCGTTTAATAGCTTCATTGTTGAACATTTACTATGTGCTTTAAACAAATACAAAATTCTACAGAAACAAAAAACTAATTTATCTCTATTTTAAATTACAATACAGACAATAGACCACCTGACAACCAATTAGGGGTCAGATTTAGCCAGCAGGCTGTAAATTGAGTATCACTATGCCAGATGGACAAAAGTCATTAAGATGAATGATGAAATATGAAAGAATTGGTAATAACAATAAATAATAAAACAGACTAACCTATTCAATCTAGTGAGCCACTTTATTCAAATTGAGGATTTTGTAAGAGAATGATTAATTTCTTTCAGGGGGATAAAGTCATAAAATGTGACAGAGGCTTCACTCAACAGATGCTTTGAATGTAATAAAAAGACATTTGATTTAACCCAACAAAACAGTGTGGACATTTTGAAGAGGTAACACAAATAAGACCGTATGTTTATAAAAATTATGAACAGCAGATAAAAAAACTTCTACTTTTTAATCAGAAAATATTTACCGATAAGGGAAAGAGTTGTATCAGTTTATTTGTAACAGGCTGAAAGACACAGGCTTCCTCTTTCAATATTTTTCATGCTCAAACAAATAAATATTGGATGAGCACACGCGGACGTGTTCACACACACCTGAGGCTTCATCAAGCTTCAATCTGATACAACCCACACCACTGAGTGTTTACATGTTTATGGAGGACTTGGACAGATAAGTACCAGGACTGCAGGCTGGACTAATATGCTGTGAAGACTTCAATTTAAATGATGACATGATTATGTCTCCCTTTGTTTGATTGAAGTCTATGCTGTAACATCTTTCCCAGAAGGCTTTTATGTAACAGGAGAGAACAGCAACACCTCCATCCTGTTTAACTGTAGAGAAATCACAGAAGGCGACACAGAGAGATTTCATTAACAACATATCAGGCCTTCAACCCCTGAAAGAAATGTTCAAGCCACATGAACTAATCAGTTTCTACAATTATTTAAAGTAGACAGAAAGTAAAACAGAGATTTCATTCGTTTCACAACTGTGGACAAAGTTATAGTAGAACTCTCTAATGAAGAATCCCTTCGAGAAACTTTACAAGCTAAGTAAAATCTTTTTTATAGCAGTGTGGAGTTCAGTATAACTCTATCAGGGGGACAGGATGGCTAAGGGACCTGGTGCCCTATGCTTTATAGATCTGTTATATAATGCTTTACAGATCAATAACAAGCCATTAATAACATTTGGTTTGCAAAAAATCCAAATAAAGTACATGCCCCTCTAGCTTAACATGTCTTTGGTTGTTAAAACCTACCACGCAACCCAGCTCTGACAGAATGAGAGCATATTCTAACTTGCAAAACTTAAACTAGTTTTATGGCTGGACAGCTTGTGATTATTTACCACAAATAACCTCAGCACTGTCCAAACGGTGCAGGTGCTAAATGTAAAACTAGAATTAAGAATTAACCATGTATATTCGTATGACAGTACTCACCTTTGTATTTTCATTAAACATTTTCATATTACATGGGGATATGTGAGATCAAAGATGATTATTTGCTGATTCTTTATTCTTAGAACACATAGCAAGCAGTAAAGACAACATCCACATATTATCACATTATGAAATGAATAAAAAAACGAGCAAAACTTGGCTTTTTTATACATCCAGCTGACACTGTAATTATAAGCCCTTATTTGGAGTCTTGTTTCTGATGAATGTCTACAAGTATAGACGAATAATCACTCACCTTTTAGCTCTATTTTGGTCTCCATCAACTTCAAGTGTATTTGTCTTGCTTCCTGGCAGCTCCACTGTTTTTTTAAGCTTGTTGTTCACTTTGTATTTTTGCCATCTGGTGCTCAACCTAAACAAGAGACGAGCTAAAAGATGCTTTGCAGATCTGGGGGGGATTGTGAGGGAAACTGCGAGGTTGGATTACATTTTTCTGTTGGTTTGTCACTGCCCATAAAACCTCTTCCAATAAATGTTGTCATTTAAACCATTGTTCACCTAGAAATAATGATTTGTGCCACCATGAAACTTAAAGTCACGACTGAAGAGACTTAAGTAATTCTTGTTGTTTGTTTAGGTAGCAGTCCCATAACACTAATCAGTAAATGTGTTGGTTCAGTGTGTTTTTGCGCCCACAGGATGATTCACACCACAAGTTATTTTGCTCAAATGAGAACAACCTTCTGTTTTGAGAGTGTGTTCAGTGGCGTAATGGCTAGAGTGTGGTGCTGGTAGCCCTGTAGCTTTAAAGCTATATTTCCCACTGGGAGCACCTATACTAAATGGATGCACTCAAGACGCTGTGGATAAAAGCTCCAAATGAATGACAGATGTGGCATGAAGCTATGCACAGTGTTGGTACAGGCTGTCCGCCCCACTCACTCCATCTCATCCCTCTGTTTTATTTCTGAGTACACTTGAACAGTCTGGACACACTCAAGGGAGTGTTTCTTGTTTATGCTCTTCAGTTATAAGGTAAAAACACTTTGAAAGCCGAATGCTTTTACTGTTCTTGAAAGCAGAACCACCACCACCTCAAAAATGTTTACACCACATCTGAACTATATCGCACATACACAGTGTTTTTAAACCTTCAAAGCACAGCTGAAAGTTTTTTACAACTTTTCTTGACTTAAAAAAAAAATATATATGTTGCTCCTAAAGTTGGTAAAGACAGAAAATAAAAAAAAATATATATATATATATATATATATATATATATATATATATATATATAGATATATATATATATAGAGAGAGAGAGAGAGAGAGAGAGAGAT
>JAQNCA010000012.1:10099245-10109490 GCA_029783725.1 Acanthurus tractus
CATCATCAGAGTGAATTTTCCAGTTAAAAA
Organism: Acanthurus tractus; assembly: GCA_029783725.1. Taxonomy (NCBI): domain Eukaryota; kingdom Metazoa; phylum Chordata; class Actinopteri; order Acanthuriformes; family Acanthuridae; genus Acanthurus; species Acanthurus tractus. Next base: position 10,099,276 of record JAQNCA010000012.1, read on the forward strand.
GATCAAGTCAGAGCCAAAGAACAGTTTATAAAACACAGCTAAAAGATTCCGTCTGTAAAAGAAAAATGAAAATAGCTTGAACAGCTCTTAAAAAAGAGACAAGAGGATATTAGGATAGCAAACAGTGACTAGCATAAGATTAGAATTGTAATTGCAAACTGTGATATGTTATTTATTGTTTTTTCCACCACATACAGTTATAAACACATAGAAATTAAACCTGTACAAGCCTACATAAAGTGTGTGTAACAATAAACAGACAGAGCAAAGCAGGCTACTTAGAGGCAAAATTACCAGCAATGTTACAGAACGAAACTTCTGCAAATGTAAAAACAAGCTGCTGTGGTCTTTTTCTTTGCATGTACAGCTGTTCTAAGATGCAATCAAACCCAAATATCTGAAGACTCCCCACAAGTTATCCCAGCCAGAAAACTTACCTGTATTCAAAGAAAATCTTTTCCTGCTCCAGCCATATTTTTACAGGCATCTAATTAGCTCCCATCACAGCTTTATCTGCTGGCAAAGATGACTTTGCAACAATCCAATCTCACCACACAACTGTAGCCTTCAGACCCTGCTGCTCCAGTTTCACTGCAGCCTCAGTCTTGCTAAGGATTTCCTTTTCTAAAGCTTGTCTACCGTGTCCTTTTTTTATTGCAGTGTGAGCTCCAGAAAATATACTGTCTGCTGCACTATTTCTGACAACAACAACAACAACAACAACAGGGCTGACTTTGAGGTGCTGCTCACCTTTTCCTGCGGGATTATCAGCCTTTTCCCTAAAAAATCTGCCTGTGTCTGCCCTCTGCCCAGCCTAGCAGGGGTTCGCTAAGAATATTCAGCCTCAAAATGCTCCTGTTGTACTGTTAAGTTACTCTTGATGCTTGTGCGAAAACAGTTCCACATGTTCTTACCTGTTTTAGCATCAACAGCAGCCTTAAACTGATGCCATATTTCTAAATAAATGCTAACGATGATGAATTATGAGGAAGAGTCTCGAATTTGCTCTGCTGCAGATGCCACTTCAATTGATGACTGATGTTTTTGAATATTTTTTGGGGGGACTATTTATTGAAATCAAATGTGGCAAATTCCCAAACGGTTTGGACTGAAAAAGAGCTGATCTGCAGAGGAAGAGACATTTGTGCAGAGATCAACAGTCTGACATCTGTCTTCTGAGTGTGTTGGCTGGTGTATACTGTCGCTGCAAGGCTTTATGTCGCTTCGCCATCTGGAAAAATACCAGAGTCGGACACATCTCTACTGATGGCACCATTTACGTTCACCAGTTTGTTACAAGGCATCAGTTGTTCTCTGGTCTCCTTCTGTGGCCTTGATGCTCATTTTGCTGGCACAGTTTCCCCGTGCAGAGAAGTTTTTCTGAATTTAAACCACTTTTTGTCTTTCTTTTTTTTTTTTCAGGGGTTAGATTAGTAGTTTGCATTTGATTAAGTGCAGTTTTACTCACATTAGAATTTAATCCATATGGCTGCTGCAGCTGTGCCTGTGCATTCACTGCAGAATCACTCAACTCCCCCAGTCTGCCTTTAACCCACTGAACAGTGGGAAAATCATAGCACATCATAAACTATAGGTATAATTGAAATATATTAATATTATAATGACATAATTAGGTTTTGCTTCATACCCCAATATTGTGTTAATCCAAATTTCTCCCTGTCATGCACTGATTCTGCTTTGCCTGAGAGACTATCTTGGCACCTCCTGCTGTTTCTCTACCTGCTGATCTGTTTTTTTTTTCCCATGGCCATCTTTCTTATCCTCTACAGATTTTTTTCCGACTCTGTCAAGTCGGCTGTATGCAGAGCCTTAAGCCTCTCCTCCTCACTCTTTATTGCATCTGTCCTGCAATATCCCTGCTTCTGACTGTGCCAAAGAGTTTGTCTCTACACTTCAATGAGTCTTAAGATTGTGTCAGCTAGTATTTCAAAGTTGCAACATGCACCACCTTCCTAAGCTTTTTTTTTTTTTTTTTTCCACTGTGATATTGCAGGATTTGTTTTTCTCATCTTCGGAAAAACCTTCCTTGCCATTTTCCCCCTGAGAAGTTCTTGTATTTACTCAGCGTGACATTCATTGTAACCAAAACGAGGTCATCAAATCATTAAATTTCTTCAGTAGCTCTGGTTTCAAGCTGCAACATTAGTCACACTGTCTGCAAACGCCTGGATTGGTTGGGAGAGCAGCCATCCCTACGGGCTTCCTCTACCTACACTACTATCAAATCAGTTTGATGGCCTAATGATTACTTCTAGTACCATGGAGAAATCATGAGGGGATATTGCACACCCCGCTATGATGCCTACTCCACTCTGTTGTAGTGAAGCACATTTGATTATGCTAAACACATCCTCTGACCACATTTTTAATGATGTTTGGAACTAGAAAAGCCTCCCACAAATGTTATTTAGAATCACACTGAATGCATTAACAGGGTCAAAAAAATAATACACTTTTCTCCTGCTTGGCTAACTGAATATTTAGGGAAATTATATGAGTGTACTCAAAACAACAAGAACAACCACATGATTTAGTGTTTGGTGTCAAATTAATACTTTTTTTATGTTTTTTTTATTTTTTGTTGACAGCCTCAGCAGAACTACACCAAACATGTCTTTTTGTAAATTCAAAAGTGAGCCAAACTTTCAGATATCTTAAAGAAGTTTGGTAAAGACAGTTATGGAAATGAGTTATCTTCACTTATGATGTTTATATCTTGTGTCATTTTTCATTTTTATGCACTGCACTGTTTGTTTAATATGCTGATAAAACTGTTGTATTTTGTTTAGTTCTGTTTTTGCATTGACGATCAAAAAGTTTGTGTTTTTATGCGTGGGTGGTTCAGATCAAATCAAAAGGACATGCATCCATCTATATTTCAGAATAAACCAATTCTTTGATGCTAACCTGAAGTGCCTAAATACATTTAGGCAGCCATGATAACCCTGGTGTTGGGCCATAATGCTGTGTCATGATGGGTGTCTTGTGTAGAAATAGATGTGATTGTGATGCTAACAGGTGCTGGTTTCTACTGTCGTTACATGAGATGGAGTTGTTTAGTTGTGGCTCTAACTAGGTAACGAGTTCAGTGTGTAGGATTTAGTGCCATCCAGCTGTGAAGAAGCAGATTGCAGATTGATCTTAAATCCCATGGCTTACCTTTCCTACTGAGCCTTTAGGAGGAGCAGCTGTGCGCAGGCTGCGATCGGTCCCCCTTTGGAGCCATTTTTGACGTGTCCATTGTGAGCTACAGAAGAAACCAGGTTGTGCAAGACTGTGGACTCTGTGGGAAAAAAAACAGTTCCCTTTGTAGATATTCATTCTAAGGTAGGAAAAACAGAACAAATAATGTCTTCAGGTGATTTTACACAAATTAAAACATACTTATAAATATTATATTCCATTTTGGCCAAATTCGACCAATAGATTCCTCTAACTGCAGCAGACTTTTAAGAAACAAGTGAGTTTAAATGAGTAAGTGGAGGAAAGAAAGACTTCCAAGTTTGAGTTGGGTTTGAGCATAAAAAAACACAACGCAAAAATTCACCAAAACAGACTGATAAAATAAGTTTTCTTTTACTCACTAATGTAAATATTCACCCTTTTAAAAACAGACAATGACAGAGAGCAGGCAGGCCATCTGGTGATACGACCATGGCTTTCGGGAGAAGCTGATTGAACTTGCCTGCAGAGAAAGCTAGCAAGTCCTTAGGACCGGCATCACAGATAGGGAAAGACACTTGGTTAAGAGCTGCTAAATGAACAAATGAAAACCAACCATGCACCCAGGGTAACACTGTAACATATCACTATGTCTTCACACACGCACCATGTTTGGGGGAAGCCTTTCAGTGGTAAGTATTAGGTGCTCTGTAACTTCAAGTGGTTAATATGTTTGATCAGCCCTATTAGAACATTTCTCATTTTTTAGCTCGTAGACGGAAAAAAAATGCAATTTAAGATGAAAGTACCAAGCAGATTATTAGGAAAACTGTTTAGTGTTATTTTGGTTAACCCTTACCCTAAGCTTGGTATTTAAATACACTTCCTCCACCTCTACTGGTGTCGCATGCTTGTTTATCTTTTTCTTTAATATAGTAACTCCAACAGATAAACTCACACACAGCCTGGGTGTGCACACGTCCTTGTGTGACTCTGGGGAAACATTGTTGCTGTGTGCCATATTGATTTTTGTATGAGTTCTCTTAATAAATCTTTATCGTTCACAGAGGAGATGGGAGAGAGGAGATGGAAAACAAAGAAGATGAGAAAAGAGAAGCATCAGACTAAAAAATGAACTTCACAATTTGCACAAAAAGGAGCTGCACCTCTGTTTCCAAAGATGTCCCCGATGTTTACAAATTGAACCCTCCTAAAAATATCATCCTCTCTTTGGCTCTTTGTTGCAACCTGTGCAAGGACAAAGCAGCAGGTGATATCCAACACCTGGCACCAGTTGAAGCCAGAGGCCAGCCAACCCCTGCTGGCCCTCCATGTGCTCTGCCCTCAACCACAAGCACAAACACACAACCACACATCTTGTTCTAACTGGCAGCACCAATCGTACATGAACAATTACCGAGGCTGCCAGATGGAGTGGGGTTAGATTGGATCTATACCAGCTATAAGACTGACAGTTACCCCCAGCAGAGAGATCACAGACACGAGGGAGTGATGCTGCTTCTGCACTCTCTGGCCTTTCAATCACAAGCTGCCCTGAACTTTCTTTACTGTCAGTTACTGCCATTGTTTTTCTTTTTCTATGGAAACAAGCACGACAAATCCAAAGATTCATTAATGAAACACTTTGCATTGTTGCATGTAATTATTTAAATGTTCATGCACTTGAACACACCACTTCACCTTGTGCAAGCACACAGTCATTTTTCTAGGATGCATATGGAACAGACAAGCAACAAACAGCTCATTCTACCATTGCTTGGACAAGGACAAACATTTCAAATACTGAACTGCTGATAAGAGCTAATATACCCCAGTGCTGCCAACTTAGATCCCATTTGTTGATCCATTTACTGCATCTCCAATCTGTCCATAATTTTGTAAACCTTGATGGACCATACTGCACTTTCAAGGATGCATATTCTGCATGCAGGATGGATTCAGCCTCTGTTGGCCTTCCTTAGGTTTCTTTTTTACTCTTTTACTCTAATTTTACTCTTTGTAAAGAGCTTTGGGAAGGGGGTGTTTTTTTCCATATCCACATCAAGGGTTGAAGGATAGAGGAAGTCATCTGCTGTACAGATTTTAATACCCATTGAGGCTAATATGCTGGTGCCAAAGCTGGACACATCAGTGCGATCCCTGCACAAACAAACCCTAAGAAACATGTAAATTTCTCAGTGAAAATTTAAGTTCAGCAACAGTTCAACAACAGTTGAACAGTATTAGACCTTGGAGTACCTAACACTACACTATAAAAGCTCTGGGGTTTGACTACAGTGCACCTCCTAAATCATCCTGAGAAAAGCACAGGGAAGATGTTGAATCTACAGGAAGTTTTATATCTGTGTGTATACGTGTGTGTTTTAGTGCCTTAATCCTTGCGGTGCTTCCCTCAGCTTTTCTCATGGACCATGGACAGAGCAAGAATAGGTGATGAGCTTACAATATGGAAGCCACAGGAAACATTCATTCGTAATCCAACAGAAGTATTGGTGCAAAACTTCTCCTGACTGACAATATTGCACTGAAAAGTGATTTTGTTCTGCAGTCCTGAGATCAGATAGGAAGGGCGGCGCATAAAACTGGAATTCAGGACTTTTTGTTCACTGATACGTCCATTCGAAATGTATTGCCTGTACTATGTATGTGTGTGTGAGTGGTTGAGTGTGTGTGTGAAGGAGAGGGAGGGATCGATGGTGAGAGACGGAGATAGGAGGAAGAGAGATGCTGCACTGGCGCGTGGCAGGCGGGTTATTACAATAATGAGGATGGATGTGTTTATCATGAGTTGTGTATCCCATTCCAATCCCTCCCTCCACCCTCCACCCTCCATACCTCTTCCACTTTCTGGCTCACTTGAGTAGCTCCGTCTGCGTTCTACATCTGGTGGACCGGGACCTCATCGAGACGCTCCCGTTTCGCTATTACAGCTTGTCTCAAGAAGAGGGTGTGTTTGTGCGTACGTGTGCTTGTGTGTGCGTGTCAACCTCCTCCAACTCTTCCACCTGAAGCCGACACCCCTCCACCTTTGTGGCTTAGGCCAGGTGTAGCTATGGAGGGGGTAATGGGGTGTGGAATTTGGACAGGGGAAAAAGAGCCACTCCACAATTCAGCGCTTTCTGACAGGGCCCCATGGTGATAACCCTCCATCGCCTCCCCTGCCAGTTGTCAGACCCCCCCCCCTATTTTTTCCTATTGTTTTTAGCCTCAATCGTCTAAGAGGCAGAGGCGAGAGAAATCCAATTTTCGGGGCACCTTCTTTCACGCATCCTTGTGCACATCCATCCATCTGTCCATCCACTCCAGAGTCCCAGACCACTAGATTTCCTCCACAGGTCATTGCATCCGTAGAGCATTAGGACATTTGAGTGACAATAACAGACCCAGAAATAGCCCTTGTAAATGATGGAGGTTGTTAAAAGGTGCCAGATTTTTTTTTCTGAGTGTGCTGAAACTTTTTCCTTCAGTAAAAATGAAGAAAGCGAATAGAAGAAATGTAAAACCTATAGTCTGAATTGTTCCAAAACACATCCCTGAAATTTTATTTCCGACAAAAGTATCTCTCTTTCAGATTTGCTTTCATTTCATAAGATCAGAACAGTCATTCTGCCTAGCATCTGTTTCGGAAATACTCTTATTTTTTTCCCTGGATGCGCCTCACAGAGTTAATGTTGGTTGTTCTGAAAAGGGTTATTGAGTTAAATTGAACACAGTTGCTGTGCCGGCCGACGTCTCTGCAAAAGGAAACTTGATCCCTGATCCGCAGTGGCACATAGGATCACTTCAAAGCTCCTAATTAAATCATTAAAATAGAGTGACACTAAATCAAAGTGATCATTGGGTCAACGGATCAATACTTTGCAAATCCTCTTTGCAAACGCCCTGTCACTCCCATGCTCCGTGTCTCTCCCATGTGCACTCAGACTCTCTGTATTCACCTCTTTGTCTCACACACACTCTGTGTTTACCCCTCTACCCTCTTCCTCACGGATCAATTTGGTCAGCTTCATTGGTTCGAAAGTAAACATTTGCTTAATAGCACAAAAATAACAGGGAAAGACCTGGTTTCTAATGAGCAATCGATCCTTTTCTTTGACCCTCTTGTCCTCCTTTTGCACACAGATAGCTTCCAACAGCGGTGTGCCGCATTGTTGCTCTCTTGAAACTTCTCACGTGTCACAATCAGCACGACTCTTAGTGTCATAGAAAGTTCATGATAAAAACAGAGCTCCTCTCAACTCCCTCTGGTGATTTTTTTGTTCTATTTATGACTCAACATGGTAATTATCAGTTGTGTGTGTGTATTGTGTGAGTTTTATTGGAGTGAGCATACGTGTGTTTTCTGTGTTATGTTCCCAGAGATGGCCTCATTCTGGCGAATGGGTGCGACCAACCAAAGCTGATGCTCAAGTGCTAATCAGTGGCTGTGTGATTGTCTTTGGGTAAGCGTTAAAGAAAATTGCCTTACTTTTTTTTTGATGAGTCAAGATCTGACATGCCTTTGAATAGGCTGCGTCAGATATGAGTGCAAGTGATTTTGGGTTTGTGAGCAGCGCAAATATACCCACATTATCCTTAAATTATACTTCTGAAGCAAATGGATGATTCCCCCAATAACATTAGATGATGTTAGTCATTTCAAAACACTCACTTTGAGTTTTCTCATGACTCATGCCAACTCAGTTCTCTACTCTTTATGTGCAAATAACTCCTTACATCTTTCTGTTACGTCCATTTGCAGAGACCAAATGTGATACACATGTGGTACAAACAGGGCTAAATAACTTAGATTAATATTTGTAATCTCTTTATAAACCCCTGTATCTCACCAGAAAACCTGAATGCTTCATATGACTGGACAGCAGACAGACAGGGATTAAGATGTCCTAACAATCTTTACGAAAAGATAATGTGTCCTTCATAAAAAAGAAAAGTGCCCTTGAACTCAGCACAGTCTTTACATCCCCGTGTGTTACTTAAATCTCTAGAAGCATATGGAGTGGCGGTATATAATTGTATGTCTGCTGTGCCTGCAGCTAACAAGTGCTGCCTTTTCAGAGTCTTCTGCTGTCATGGCAAGATGCACCGTGTAATCTTCCCCTCGGACTGTCTGAGCTGTTGTGATACTTGAGTGTCACAGCTGACAGAGAAGGTTGGCCTCCTCGGGGCATGACATGACAACTGATGTACGATAAAATCAGCTGTGAGGTAGGTGGCAAAGTCAGGTGCATGCAGGCTGCAACAACCTCAGCAGCAGAGCAACCAGTCACGCTTCATGCAGGACTTGTTTAACGATTTTTTACTCTTTAAAGTTTTTAAGTGGCAGAAATGGACATTAAGCTGACTGACGAAGAAATGAAATAGATATTTGCATTAAGTTTAATCAGATTATCCAAAGTGTTTAGGTTGCTCTTTTTGGACAACTGCTTATACTGACGCTGCACAGTGACACTTTGTACAGTAGGAAGTAAGTGTAACTCCTTATTATGAAAATGGATCTGGCAACCAGAGCTTTCTGTAAAATATGACGGTTTGGCAGAGTATTCATTTCATAATATTTGAATGTACTGTACTCTTCAGCAACAAAGAGAGATAGAGAGAGAGAGAGAGAGAGGGCACTCACTCTGATGAAAGAGAGGGAGTGTGCCAGTGTGAATGTAGACATGTTATAAACAGTTTTAGACCCAATTAACTCTGCCATTATCCGTTTCATCTGAGCGACACTGTTCCCTCCTAACAGACAAACAGATTTCAAATAAGCAGGTCCAAAGCAGGTTGAATGCACATGAGGAGGTCTGCACTATAAACATCTCACACGCCAGTGACTATGCTGCATTTTTACTAACAATGAGGCCATGGGTTCCTACCTCTCTTGTCTGCACCTCTCGCCCCTCTCTGGGGCAGATCGGGTCTCGTTATTGTGCAGCAACAATAACTGCGTAAGTAACGAGGAAGTGGGTTGGACAATTGATGTTTCACATGATTATGGTGAAGAAAAAATACGGTTGAGGGTGTATTTGCAAGTGGCGCCAGTGCTCCTTGTCAAAGAATTCAGCCTCCAAAAATGCTGTCAAAAGCAGTTAAAAATTAGTGGTCTAGAGCCCTGATTAAACTAAAGACTTCATCTGGAAAGTTTTTAGATTTTATTTGGATATAATAAACAATTTAGGACTTGATTTGCAAGGTTTTAGACTTGACTGGACTGGAGAATTTCTCTTGAGTTAGGGCTTTACCAAATGCTATAATTTTGACATTCAAACTTCTATAGAAGTTTTTAAACGAAGCCTTGAATTTTTAATGATGTTACACAAAAAAAGTCAGTCTTTTAAAACAGACAGACAAATTTTTGCCTTTTGCTACTTTCATGACGTTTGAGCGCTGGAGCATTTGAAGGTTAAAACGATGATAAATTCTCCTTATAATCCTAAACTCTCCTCCCGTCAGGAAAATGGCTTCAGATCAGGGAAGAATCTCATGACTCTATCATAAGTGAAAGCTTCAGCAGCAGCTGTCTTCCACATCTGTCCCTCCACTCCGTCTGTCCAACCATCACAACAATCAAAGTCCTGTGATACAAGAAATAACCTTTGCAACTGTATGTTTGCTATAAAAGACAAAGTGATGCTGTTTGAATAGGAAATATGATGTTCGAGACTTTGTGAACAAATGGTGGGGTTTTTTTTGTACAGAATCCCACAATCAGTATAAATAATTAACTATTTCAGTAACTAATGGTAACATTTTCAGAACTGTCACTTCAGCAGGAAAGTGAAAATGAAGGCAGAGTGAGCGAGCAATGCAGAGAAAGAGGATTTTACTCAAGCCTGAGTGAAGGCTAACAGAAAATTGTTTCTGAGCTGCTATAATAGAATGAAGAATAGAGAAATATTGATCATACCGGTTGCTGAAAAATCTCTACCCTGCCATCTTCTCATCTCCTCCTCCATGCCTTTCTCTTCCATCTTTCTCTCATCTTCATCATTGTGTGTGTGTGTGTGTGTGTGTGTGTGT
>JAQNCA010000012.1:10117183-10128675 GCA_029783725.1 Acanthurus tractus
CAAATGTCCACCACCTGCTCTGTATTCTGTTAGCAGCTAGCTGCTGAGGATAGCAGAGCATTACCAGCTACCAGCTACTTCCCTTCAGAAGTTGATAACAACCAGAGACAGAGTTAAACAAGTGATATATATATATATATATATATATATATATAGATAATACAATATAGGTACTTTTATTTAAATAAAGGATCTGAGTACTTTTTTACACTAGTGTATATAGACATGCCAGAAGGAAAATGAAAGGCTCTAAGAGGTTACTGATTCTGCACAGAGAGAGCTGCAGACAGCTGAGATCCAGAGCCTAGCCTTATATAATTAACAAAGCAGAAAAGAAAGAAAAACTTTTTTTCAAAATTCTGAACAAGTGGCACCACTACTGTTCATAGAAAAACTCCAAAGTCTGGTGAACACCCTCGACTGTGATTCAGACCGCCTCAAGGACACGCCATTATGGGCTGAGGAGCCATTTGTGTGGGCCGAAATAGCTCTGCTGCTCTACTCCCTGGGTTTGCACAGGCAGACACACACTTTACTCAAATCCTGATTAGTGGAGAGTTCTCCAGGCACAATAGCATGGTGGGATAATACATGCTGTCCACAAGACTCTATTCTAAATTAGAATTATTTCAAATTCGACCGAAAGCCTTTTCGCGCATTGCAAAATTGCAGCCTGCCCTCTTCGACTGGTAATTTTCCCCTATTCTTCCATTCTTCCACCGACGCGGAGTGGCTTTGCTATAGGGAACGATTGTTTTTCAGTAGATGCAATCAGTGTGTGTGTGTGTGTGCGCGTGTTGGTGGGTGTGTGTTCATTTTTCATCTACAATCATCCTAATCAAGTCATAGCAAAGTGAATTGGAATCTTGTCTGCTCCGACAGTCACCCTGATTACCGTGATTTCGTTTCAGTGGCATATAAAGGGTTATTTAACACGTGACACATGATTCATATGTATGGACAAGCTACAGTAATACACACTCATTTGTCTTCTCTGTCCCACTCACATTCACACCCACAAACAGCCACTCTCGCCCCTGTTTTCTATTTCAACTCGGATATTGCACTGCTTTACAGCTTCACTTTGTCTATAACCACAATATAGTGCCTTATACCTCCTTTAATCTGCAGCTGCTTAGCCAAACACACACACACACACACTCATGCACTTGATCTCATACTTTAATATGGCCTCGTCTGTATTGGATCAGTGAAAAAAAAATGCGATCTCAGCAAATCCTGCAAAAAGAACAAGTGCTTGAATAGAATATCTCTCTTTCTGTCTGTCTGCATGGCTGTATATCGATTTACAGCCCGGCTGTCTGCCTGTCTGGCTGTTAATGTTTGTTGTTGCATTCTTTTCTCGTCCTCCAATGTCCACAGGCCGTAAACTCCTCACAGTGAAGTGTTTGCAAAGTTTAAGATCTATCAGATGAGTGTGTGCGCTCCACATAAGGCTGCATGTGTGTGTGGAAGTCTCTGCTGTTTTTAGCCCTCCCCCGTGGTGTGTTACGTATACAGGTTGAAGAGAGGACGCATGAATATGAGAATGGCTGCACAAAGCAACCCCCTGACACACACACACACACACACACACATACACATTAACTCATACAAACACAGTGGCAGACAAACACAGACACACAGATAAAGCTCAGACTTTGAATTTCCCAAGGCGGAGATGTGTCATTTCTTATATGTGTGAGTGACTAGAAGGTGTGGTGAGGACAAAAACAAGTTGCAAGCAGTAAGAGAAGAGAAGAGAAGAGAAGAGAAGAGAAGAGAAGAGAAGAGAAGAGAAGAGAAGAGAAGAGAAGAGAAGAGAACCGAGCAGCAGATGACAGCAGAAGACAGGAGAGGAGAAAAGAGAAGAGGGAAAAGAGAGGATTAGAGAGGAGAGGAAGGAGGAGAGGTGAGGAGAAGAGATGAAGAGTAACAGGCAGTAGTTGTCTTCTGGCAGTGAGAAGCAGAGAGAGGGAGGGCAGAGCAGAGAGATGGAGACAGGAGGCACTAAGTTGTAGCTAATTAAGGCTCTCTAATAAAAAAGAAAAAAAGAGAGAAGCCCTGGACATAGCGCTGAGGAAGATGTTATTAAATCATAGCCAGTGGTGAGGGAGAGCATAAAAACATTAGTGCGCACATTCAAAGCACTGCCCAGGGCCTATTGGCTAGAGTTAGATTTAAAAAGTAACTAATATGAAAAATTAATTAGAGCCCCTGCATCGTTAAGGGGGGTATCTCTCTCTGTCTTTTTGAAAAAAGGAAACCAGGAGCAAACCTGTAGGTGACCCAGCTGACAAGTAGAAAGCTCCTGTGTATAATGACTGGCCTTAATGCTAAATGTGATACCTGTGACCTGTCTAAATGGGTGCAGAGATTTAAGAGAGCCATCCTGTGCTGATATTATTTTAAAGTGTGCAGCTGAAAATGTGTGGCTAGAATTTAAATAGATCAATTTTAAAGCATTTATCACAGCAAGGAGGATTAATCATAGGAGGGAACTCAAACCGGGGGTTTCCAAACTTTCAGCTCACGATCCATAAGAGAAATGTGGCGTCTTCCTAAGACCCAAATTGACAAAAACATACCACAAATTGCTAAACTTGTAATAAAAAAACACAAAAAATATTCAGTTAAATACATACTTTTGGAAACTTGCAAATGTTTCAACAATTTTTTTAACAATAGTCACTGATGAGTCCAGAAGCTCCGAATTCAGATTGCATTCACACAAACAGAAGATTCACAGAAAATTAGGTACGAACATAATGCAGCCTTACTGTTTGCAATTTTGTCTCACTGCCATAATTGTTGTTTTGATTGCTAAATTCAAATTATTTTGTAACTCTCAAAACATTACCCTGGATCTTTATCTTCTAGCTTAGAAGTTGCTTGTGATGAGTGAATTAATTAGAAATGTAGAAATCAAATAAAACAATCTGGATTTTTATTCAGGGGATGTTTCATGGGTCCAGTTCATATTCTGGGGAACAATGAAGTAAAATTGCCTTCACCTACATCACTTGCTGTTAGTTCTTCATTTACCTCCACTCACTTTTTTTCCAGTGGCAATCAAAAGTGAGCAAAACTGAACACAAAAGGATTCCTTTGTTTTGAGCATCGTTCTGAGTTGTAGCAGACTGAATAAATACTTTATTCCTACTGACAAATCCAAGCTTTCTCTTACCTTTATTCAATGGTGATATAAATTGAACCAAAGTGTTCAGATGATAGATGTATAAACACAAGACTGTCTTTAGGCTGTCCATGGAGGAACAAAAGTGATTAGGTGAAAGTCAAATCGGACAGAGTATAATCAATTATTTAATACATGAGCACTTCATAATTTATTGATTGTTTTTATGAGGGAAGAGTTGAAATGAAAGGGAACTCATTGCTTTGAAAAAAAATCACATGACCTACATTTGTGTTTACTGGTACTACTTGATAAATGCCTTCTTACCTATTTTTTAGCCTTAAAAATACCCCATATGCAGTATGAACACACAGATTTCCATAGCTTTCACAGTTTGAAGCTATTTTGGCAGAGGCAATAGCTTCATTGGGGAAATCATAAAGCTGGTAAATAGAATATTTCTTGCATGTTCTTGTTTAAGAAGTAAACACAAAGGCTTGTGTCAAAGTCTCTCTCGGAGTCAAAAGAGCAGACGTTGGATCCATGAGAGCTCACCATTAGGAGAACAAAAGAAGAAAGCAGAGGAGGGAATAATACCTTTCCATTGTGTTGGAAAGAGGAGAAAATAGAAAAGAAGACTTTCCACTCCTTCTCTCATCTCCTGGTCTTAGTGCCACAGAGGCTGATGATCCAAAGAGCTGCTCCGGTATGCCGGGATAAGCCGTGCCACTTGGATCCGTCACCATAACTCCAGAGGAGGACAGACAGACGGACGGAGGAGGGGGAGGACCAAGCTGGGTGAGAGAAGGAGCGGCAGAAAGAGGCCAAAGGGGAGAAGGAGCAATAAAGACAGGCCTAACACTCATCAAAAACCACATTGCTCCTGACCTGCAAGCCTGCACACCCCATCATGCACACTGATTACTTGTTGATTGACTCCCAGTAAGTGCTCAGGGTGTTATTCGCAATGGTATTAAAATGGAAAACCTCTCACATCAGCATTGTTGTTTCATATCCTCCACCTTTCATGAAATACATTCAAAGAGAATTTTTTGTGGGTTTTTTTTTTTTGCTTGTGTATATCTTGCCACTGGCATGCTAACTGAATTATCCAAAGATAGCTGCAAGGCATGCTTTGCTGCTTTAGAATATAGTATAACAACAGCACTGCCTGGATCCCCAGTCACACTAATGGGATCTCTTACATCTTCAAAATTGGATGGACTGCAATTTAAAGATGAAGGACAAAAATGCTTAAAGTCTAAAGTTCTGACAAGACACCTGACAACATTACCAATCTAGAAAAAAAACATTTATATGAATTTCCAATCATTCCATCGGTTATGTTTTCTCTTGGTCGAGTAATGGTAAGTGTTTTATTTATTATTTTTTGAGTCTGTCACTTTAAGTCAAACTGACATTTACATGTATCAGATTTAAAGACCCTTTCCTGTCATTGATTTAGGCCCTAAAATATCATCTCTCAAAAATTATATATTTGTACATTTTTTTAAGATACAAATTAATTCATGTCTTAAACTTGTTTAAATGTCACATCACACCTTGAGCTTTACTAGGTATGCGCTGTTCTTTTAATATTCATGAGATTGTTGACGAAACCAGGACAAGACCTCTAATGACATTGCTGTAGATGTTTCCAAAGTCGATTTGTAAAAGTCTGATTAACAGTTTAATTTGTGTATTCATTACTAAAATCATCAAAGTGTTCATGTAATGTGATTTTTAGCTGTTACTGGCTTCTTTTCCTCAGGAAAATCATCTGGTGTACATTGATATTAAAGTATTTAGAGCCAATTGCTACACAGAACAGAACAAGTAGATTTTGGTGAAATGAATCTGAGCTACTTAAGACCTGAAGGCAATTACACAAACAGAGTGTACTATTACGAAATTAACCAAAAGGCCTTTTAAACTGAGTGGTATAGCAAGTTTTTTGTAGAACTGTTGCATTGTTCAGCAAATGCCTGAGTTTGGGATTCATCCTAATTCTAAGACTAGCAAGTTTGAAACTTAATGCTTTTCCGTATGTATTGCATAAGACATTAAAATGTGACCCGATCGTCCTTGGGTATGTGTACTTTTTCCTTTCCAGAAGAGAGTGTGTGTGCATGTGTATGTTTAACTCACCAGCTTAGCCAGGTCACACTCTGCAGACGAGCCCAGGAATCCCCATCATGCAGTTGGTGAGCCCATGATTTAATGTTGTGTTTTCTGCACTTCTGCTTGTTCTCTCCACCTCAAATCAGGAAGTCTCTTCCTTTTCTGTCTTCCTTCCTCTCTTCTCTCAGGTGAAGCTGGCAGCCTAAATGACTTGGAGCCACAACATAACAACAATGAAAAATATTGGAAATAACATTAATAAGCAAAATCCTTAGAAAACAGCACCTCCTCCCACTTCTATCATCTCTAACACAAACAAAAAAATAAAATGGCTGTGGTAAAAGAACCAGTAATAAAATTCCTCCTCTTCCTTCCCCATCACCCACTACATAACAGAATTAGATATCATACAGAGAAAGGTTTTGTAAAACTCTTCCCAAAGGAGGCTGATAGACTGTATCTCTCTTTCATTTATCCTCTCATCTCTCCAGTGACTCTTCTCATTAAGCAATCGCTCCACGTCGTGGGTATAACAACGCTTATGGGAGCTGATGATCAATCCTAATTGGTCTCTTCAGAGCGCCTGTCCGCTCTTTGAGAATGTGACCGTTAGCCGGTGCCTCGGCACCCTAATGAACTATTCATCTGGTATTGGCGCACCCAAAGGTCAGCCCCCTGTGTTTCAAACCAGCTCGCCATAAATTCACATGAAAAAAAAACACACCAAGAGTTGACAGGAACATACCGAGACATAAGCATGATTGGGGCGTTTTCATACATGAAAGCAAAGAATATGTGCATTTGATGTAAATTACAAGCTTAAACATACACACACATACATGCCTCACAGTTGTCTACACATGAGCTCTTTTAATGGTGTTGAAGTCAAATGTTATACAGAGAAGAGTTTATCCGTGTTAATGATGACAGTATGAGACGTTCAGTGTACACTGTGCAGATAAGAGATGAAAGAAAGAGGGAGGTAAAGGTTGGCTGGTTCGTAAACTGACTGACCTGCACAAATTAGCACAACATTTCTATGCGTTGTGGTGCATTAGAGCATCTGCCGAATGTTCACATTGACCAACTGTTTGCTAAGTGTGCACATTAATGGGTTAATGAGGGCGGAAAGTGCTAAACACGGTGGCAAAATGTTAATGTTGCCTTCCATAAGGTGTTTTGCCATATGCAGAGAGCACACAGTGGTGGCGAGATGTGATGTATACACTTGCACAGTCCCCCGCATCCACACACACACGCACACACACACACGCACACACAAACCTATAAAGACAAACACAAACGACATACAAAGAGAAGAGCTGCTGGGTATCGGGTGCAATCAGTGTGGCCAACCATGAGAAAAAACATCAGAGTTAGAACCTGCTGATACAGGAAAGGGAACACAGTCACGTGTGTGTGTGTCTAGACTCTGTGGGTGTGCGTGAGTGTGTGTGTGTTTCCGCTGCTTCCCACAGACTAGAGGGTGAAGCTGCTTGTACACGCTGACTGTAAGTCTGTAGTTCCGTTTCCGCTCGGATGGTTAGAATAAGGATTTGGTTTAAGGGAAAGCTGTTCCCAGATCTGTGTCCATGAAGGAAGAAATCCTCCGTCTGACTTAAACCCCCTCAGAGCTCTGGCGCACACACACACACACACACACACATGCACACACAGCCTTCAGTTAATGTAATGCTTCAGTGGGATGAGCATCAGGCGCCGAGGGCATGACCAGCAAACAGACTGCAGGTTTTTCTTTTACTGCAGAGGAGGGTGGCAAAGAGAGAGAAAGAAATATTACTTGACATAGAGAGAGAGAAGGTGAGGGCATTCTTGTGACACCTCTCCTCCTCGCTCTCTGTCTCTCTGCCCTCCCTGTCTTTCTAATCCTCATTTTAATTTTCATCATCCGGGATGGAGCAGTCACCTCTGTAACCTCTTTCTCGCTCATCTTCCTTCAGTCGTCCTGCAAACCCCTCTCTCTCCCCCCACCCCTCCTCTCCCCGTTCCAATCTCTTCCTACATGTTATCTTCATCATCCCCTCTGCTACACCAGCCTCTATCCTTGCATCAACACCCACCCCCCGACACACACACACACACACACGCCCATTATCTGTTCCTCTCTGGCCCTCCTCGTTCGGGGTAGTGAAGAGACTACTGGAAAGGACTCTTCACAGAGGAAGTTCAATGCGGAACTGCTTGTGAATAAGTGATCATCTCAGCCCTGCCCTTATGCAAATGTGCAGTGTGTGTGTGTGTGTGTGTGTGTGTGCAAAAGAGACAAGGAGAAGAGGGGGAAAAGAATGAGCACTTGTAAGCGACTCTTTGCAAGCTCCACACTATCAAACCGAGAAGATTCACATGTAACCACAGTAAACACACACACACACACACACACACACACACACAAGTGCTTCTGTGTTACAAGGAAGGTTAAGAAAAGTTTTGATATAAATGTCAGTATTCTCCAGAACACACACTTGCATGCAAATTCATGAGCACACATCGCCTCATACATGCAACCTCAAGGTAAGACCTTTCTTTCCTTTTTTCTCTGTCCTTTTGATACATATTGTAAAAACACACACATGCACACCATTGTTGCGCCAGCTACCCCCTCAATCCACTATCCTTCCATTTATTAATAGCATACATAGCGTTCTGTTCACTGCTTTGTTCTCCTCTCAGGAGAGTGTAAATCAAACACAAATAGAGTAGATGCAATTCATAAAACAAGACATTTTTTCTGCATTGTGTTTGGTGGTTGTGTGCATGCGTTCAAATAAAAAGGAGAGACTTTCCGGAGCCCTCCATCTTTCCAGGAAACAGAATAAGAATTACAGGAGAGAGGGTATTACTTTACAAGTGTACGCCTTTGGTGCACATACACTCTCTACAACAAAAAAAGAGAAAACAGATGTACAGATTTTTTATACCAACAAAAACCCCACTAAAAACCAAATGGCTTGTCGTAATAAAAGTGTCTTCTCGATGACTGATAATGAAAAAAGTCAGCAGTAATGTGGTTTTACACAGTGCTGCCCCCCTTGTCATTACATCTCTCTCATAATTATTATTCTTCTGCCTTTGTGTCCATCTGTCTTTTCCTTTGCTTTATTCAAACTGAATGTTTTATAAGTTTCAAGTCCAACTGCATCAATTTTATAGTCATTTATCTTGAAATAAGTAATCCGAATTAAGTAATGTTTCAAAATAAAAGCTGCTGCTACAACAAGGAATCAAGCTTTTTTCATACTAAAATGTACTGTTATGTAAAAATATGGCTCTGAAACATTAATATGATAGAACAGTAAACACGGGCTGTGTAATGAAACTGACAGTTGCAGCTTTTGTGTTCATGTTGCACATTTTGGTGAAGCTAACAGTTACTGGGCATCAGTGTCACGCATAGCAGCATTTTTCTTTTTGTTTGAATCTACATAATTCAATTCTGCAATTATCTTTTTGAGAATTATAAACAAACCCCTTGAAAATGTTTAAATCTGAATAGAAAACCAAAGTCAATGTTTCTTTGACCAAAACATATTCTGTGAAAACAGTTAATTTGGAAATTTGGAGTTCCTCCTCATACTGCTGTTGTAAGAAAAACACTAGTTGCATTGTGGGATAATATTAGCTTTTCTTATGTAGACAAAAAGATGCAAAATAATATAATAAGGAAAAATTACATTATCACATTCCATTCCTAAAAAGAAAGCTAATATTCAAAAGAGACTTTGTTGTCATGAAAAATGACAGAAAATGCCCTTAAATAGAAACTAAACTGGATTGTTTTTAACCATTCTGCCACTGAAGTCATCAGATCACAATAAACCAGAGTGCCATTCACTTATTTTTGAATGTATGGATAAAATTTCAAGCAAATATCCTGCTGACATTGTAGATCAGTAAATAAAAAAACATGAAATGAAATGCAGAGGGAGGGCTTACCCTCGGCTATAAAGACACTTGAGCATCGATTACAATGTGAAGGAAATGGAGCATGGAGGGATCTGTTCATGCATTTAAATGGTACAAAATTATTCTTGCTCAACATTATTCATATTTCAAAAATCTGCATGAAACAAATTAGCTGGAGGTTATTCCCTATAGCATTTTGGGTGCTACATACACGTCCATCATCTATTTTCATTTCCAAATCCCCACTTCAGATCCACCCTTTAAGAATTGTGCTTGAGTCTCACTTACTTTTCAGTGTGGAAATTAATTGCTTTATTTTTGTGTGTTATTTGTGATCATTTCTCTGCAAATTTTAGCAAAAACATGTTTTTTCTCTAAACTGACTTGACATCATATGTGACTTTTGTTTGGCATTTCTGATTTATTCGATGCTGACAGCTACAGAGAGACAGGAGAGGCAGGGGAAAGAGAGGAGATGACAGGCACCAAATGGACCACATTTGATTCAAACGTGGGCTGCTGCAGTCAGGAGTAAACCCTATGGTAAGACATGGTCCAGGCTTCAAGAAAAGAGCTGCCAGGGCTTCAGTGAAACTTATTCTCAGCTCAACTTCTGAGATATTTACAACAACAAAAACAGATTTATTGCACACATTGCAAAACAATTTATCGTTTTATTAATTTGTTCATAAGCTGTGCTTTCAGTCAGCCAGCACTCGATTCTTCTTCATTTAATCACAAAACTGTTATTGCCCCAGAGGGTCAATGTTTTGTGACAGACCAGACACAGAATATGTGTTCAGTATTTGTTGCATGCAGGAGTTTTAACTTTAGAATCAACACTGCCTTTGTAATAATTTCAAGGTTAAAGTGAGTGATGTTTGTTAGACACATCAGCGGTCAAACCGTTTGTTAAACAACGTGACCTCTTCATTCTTTTGCAGCAGAGTCCCTTTTCTTTGCATGTTTCATCTACACAACTCAGACGGACTGACGAATCTCAGCACTGTATAATAAAACAGAACAAACTTGGCTGAATTAACAATTTCTATATATATAAGCTTCTAATACTTAACGTAAAATGGTTTATTATATACATTTTATTTACAATTTTCTATATATTTTGACAGGAATCCATTTCAGTGGCCCAGTGTTTGTAATTCATCTCTCTATATAATAAAACCATTATTTTCTGCACGTGCATACATACACATCACACGCACACTCTTCCCCTGAGGATTTACAGTATATCTCTGCATTGTGGCTACTTTCAGTATTGTTTATTTCGTCATTTCGTCTAGCTGGTCATTTCACGGCATTTGTTATTTTCAACCATTGTTGTTTTTTTCTGCTGTCAATTAGATTCTGTTATCCGGAGCTGTATTGTTTTTGCTTGTCATCTCGAATTTCATTCTCGCCTTGTTTGTTTTGAGAGGAGATGTTTTCATTCCTCTCCAGAGGTCACATCCTCCCCTCCTCTTTTTTTTTATGTGTATCACATGTGTGGATTATTGATCTAGTGTTTCTGTTTTTTTTTCTCTTATTTTTATCATATTTCATCACAGGGGATTTCTTTGTCAAACTATAAATAATTAAAGTTTTTTTCTGCCTTGCTGTTATGTCAACACTTACTGTTCAGCATTTGCAGCTTTTTTAAAGCCCATTTCAAATTTTCAACCCCTTTTATTTCTTCTTTTTGTCATGGACCTTTTCTGAACTGTTGATCATTTTTGTCAGATGGGGAAAGGACAAACGCAAGAGCACTTGAGCTGTTAGTCTGAGTGACACACAAGGTTCTTTATTTGCTTGTATATCCTCCCTGTGGTTGATCCTCTGTTTTTGCTACCTGGTGTATAAGTCAGAAATGGATGGACTTCCTGTGCATGCCCTAATAATTATGGCTAATAGCCACAATATCTTCTGCCTTGCAAAACGCATGCGTGTGAGTGCTTATGTTAGAGGCAGACAGCCTGTTTGTGACCAACTATCAGATCTAAGAAAAACTTTTAAACTGCAGAGCCCGAGTCAAAGGACCTATTTTTTCTCTGATTATAAGTGTAGCTACCTGGGCTTGTGTGTGTGTGTGTGTGTGTGTGTGGGTGGGTGTCTCCCTCTGAGTGTGTGTGTGTGTGTGCAGAAACTGAGGGATATCAGCCCTTGATCCTGAAGCTTTCAGAAAGCCTTGAAAACCAGAAACCAAGATTCTATTTACATGAGGAAATGGAAAGATCGGCTATCTTTGCTGCTTTTCTGTTGGTGAGCACACACGGTCACAAATACACATACACACACTTACCCACACACACACACA
>JAQNCA010000012.1:10128775-10144059 GCA_029783725.1 Acanthurus tractus
CACACACACACACAAATGCACATACATGCCCACAGAAAAACCCAAGTGACAATCCCCAGGTGAAGAGGTGATGTACAGATTCTAGTCAATTATTTGATATAATGAAAAATATTTATACAGCTGATGATACTGTGTACAGTTTAGGGCAAAGAATCCAATAACTATAGGCCAGAGGATTTTTATTCTGTTGTGTGTGTGTGTGCCTGTGAAATGTGACTGTAATTGGGTTTTGATTGAAACCCCTCTAACCCAAACAAAATGGGTCACAGTTTAAAAGAAAAAGATGAAGTGTGGGCTGTGAAAAGCACCAAGAGGGCACATTCATGAACCAACAGGAGGGACATAAGATGATAAATGACTATTTGGAAGGTTAAGGGTGATACATATAAAATACAATTGAAGTAAAAGTCAGAGTCATGGATGAAATGTTAAAACGGGAACTGAATGCAAAACCATAATCAAAAATGATTGAAGCATTCGTGCAACGAGGGATAATGAAAAATAGTGTTAATGCAGGGCCACAATGTCCTCCATCAATAGCTGATGTATGACTAATGTATTGCAAAGTGGTAGTGATACTGTATTTAATACAGGAGCTGATGATAATGAGACACTTGCCTAACATCTGAAATGGACCCATGGAACAACACTGGGTCACTTAATATAGTAAATTATAAATGTGAATATTACCTTTGATTAACAATATATCACATCATAATCCAGTTCATTGATAAGTATGCTGACGACATTCTGTGTGCCATTTGAATCATAATTGTATGTGCACAATATATTTTCAGTTTTATTATTTTTAGATGTATGTTGTTTATATATGTCTGCCGCTAGATGTCTCAATATCAAAACACTAAAACAAAAGAACAGCTTGATGATGTCATGAAGCAGAAGGATCATGGGATTTGTTTATTTTATTGCTATATTATTATTTAACTGAGTTTGAAATTTGATGAAACATTTGGGATAATTGAGGTACGCAACTGAACAAAGTAAATGTAGTGGAGAAGATACATATTGTGCGTTTAAGTTTTCATGCTAGCATTGGCTAATTATTAATAAACACAAAGTACATTGGAGTCTAATTTTGTAATCATTTGTTTTGCAGGTATGTGATCCTGAACCAATTTGTTGGGCAGATTTTTTTCTTAGGAGGATGGCACCAAATGAATGTTAATAGAATTCATTCTAAAGGGGATGTAATCATATCAGTCAGGGGAAAATCATCCTTTGGCTGTTGAGAAATTTCATTTAAAACCACATTTTTCGGTGGGGAAAAAGGGAACATCTGGGGATTCTGATTCATCCCCTGGGAGCCTCTGAGAATGTCTGGACAAAATGTCATTTATCCAACAGTTGTTGAGACATTTCAGTCTGGACCAAAGCGGTCGACCATTTGACAGAACATCACTGCCATTGCTATTCCACAAAAGTGGATAAAAAAGGGGACCAAAAAAGCACTGATGAGGAAAACTTAGGCTGTACACAAAGACTGATAGTTACTTCCATTTATATTCTTCATTATATAAATCATAGTTTGATGCGGCACATTTAAAAGATATCCATTCTGTGCGTTTACCTTTGTCTGACCCACAGCATCAGCAGCAGTCAGTGGTTTGCTGACTCCTGCAGAGAAAGGTCCATTTGTTTTCATCACCAACTAGCTCGAGTGGGCGATGTGTTAACAGCTGCACTGTGCTTGCATGAAGACAGTGCTGGCCAGTGGGAAAAAAAAAAAGAGAAGAAAAATTTCTGAACAATTTTTACTTTCAAGACATTGAGTGCAGAGGAGCATTATGGTATGTATGAACTATGTATAAAAGCTCTATTTTAAAATGCCTTTTCAGGTTTTGAGATGTGGTAAACACTTCTTTGTGTGCAACCCGTGGTCTGACTTTTCAAGGAAAACAGAAAAGAAAAAATAGCATTCTTTTTATTTGAAAGCCAGTGAATACATTATCTTGCATGACAGGAAGGTACTTTCACATTTTCCCTTTGCTCAAAACTAAACCGATGGCTGGAGTACTTTGGACAGATAGATTGCAATTTAACACATAGGTGAGATCAAGCTGAGGTTTGAGGTATAGACCAAGAAAGATGGATCTGATTTTAATGATTTAACTCAGGGCAAATAAGCACAACTTAGTAAAATTACCAACCAGAAAAAACACTCACCTACTCCAGGCCCTGCTCATAGTCTCCCACACTCCAGATGATGTGACTAATTTGACTGTATAAAAACCGGTGCTGTTTGGTTTGTTCATGTGCTCGCCAGCATGCACTTGTTTATAGAAAAGCAAGGCGAGATGTTGTGTTCACAGGGCTAGTCTGTAATTTGCCTGTTTTAAATGACAGAATCTTAAACCAGGCCTCTCGCTCACGCATGGGCGACCTGAGGATGAAAAGAAAAGGCGAAACAGATACTTGTAATTGGGTGTAATTACCGCCAACCCATCTTATGCAGCAGGGTCTTGCTGCTGGGGAGGTCAAACATATTTAAATGCAAATGGCTGCCATTGCCAACAAGTACAACTTTCAAGTTTAATTTCGCCTCCTGCCTCGGCTGTCTCGTCCTGCCTGACGAGTGATGACCTGTCTGTGTACAGGGAGATTAGGAACGTCCCTCACCGACTGCCATTTTGGTCATCGTGCCTGTTTTCTTCAAACCCCTCACTGCCTCTCTGTTATGCTCTGCTCAAACAAACACACAACATTTATAAGACATGATTTTCTGAGCACATACAAGCCTGAATCTGTACTTACTTACTTGTTTTATATGATAAATCAACATTAAAGTATTCATCTCAAGCAGCAAATTGGCAGCATTTCAAGTTATTAACAAGAGTCGCAGTCAGTGAATGCTTTTGATCTGGAGACACTGTTGGTTTTTACGCAGTATGACTGAATTTAATGACTGTATGAACAGAAGATGACTTCACTGACTGGATTCTTATTCTTCCAAGTTTATATTCATCATTGGGAGGAAACCAGACTACGGAGACAATGTGGAAGTACAAGGAGGGCTGAATACAGTGTCAGAGGAGGGACACTAAGCGAGATGCTCAGTGGTGCATGAGACAAAAAAAAGTTTAATTTCACAGAGGAACAAACTTGCTCTGATCTTCCGCAAAGCATCTGCATCGTGAGGTCCACAGAGCCTTTGCACTTGTGCCAGCTAAGCAGACTTACTTCTGTCCTCTGCTATCTTAGTGATGAAATGATTTGAGCTTGTGACTCTGATAGACTTACCCAAGCATTATTCGATCGAATGAATCAAATTCTAATAGTGAAACAAGAAACTTAGTGAGGTTTGAAAGAGTTGATCATGTTGTTCTACAACATTAAATACATCAGTAAATACCCCACCTGTGACTTTCATAGCTTTTAGACAATGTGTTGCTAACAAGCGATGAAATAAGACAATGGAGGTTGTCAGGAATGTTAGATATTATGTTGAACTGAATTATCTATCGGCTAGTCGATCTTTTACATCCTGATTGTGTTTATGCTTATACTCTGTCAAACTATTCAAATTAAACTTGTTGACTTATGGACTTATAATGGGTGTATTGCACTGTGAAGGAAATTTAGTGGTAGTGGTGTTACAGTTATGTGATTGCGGTGTAGTTTGTTCATAACCTGACTTTAGTTTTTCAGTTCCAGCAATTACATTTACGCTTCAAAAGTCATAATAGTGCTGTCCATTTGTAAAGATTATCTTGATGAGCAAAAAGCATTCAAAACTTTCATTTGGCCCAAAGATTTTTGTTCAATTTTCCAAAAAATAATGGAAAATCCAATTTCTATTGAAGCTGGGTGATTCTGGGTGAACCTACAAGAATCTGTCACCCAAAGGTGTTCTATTACAAAGGTGCTTTTTAGCAGATATAATGTATACCATGTTAAGAATCTTATTTTAGCATGCTAACAATTGATTTTAGCACTAAACACAAACTGAAGCCGAGGCTGATGAAAATGCCATTCGTTTTGCAAGTGTTAATTTGATCATTAACCAAAATATAAGGCATATTTTTCTTGAAGCCAGATAAAAAGTCAGGGTGTCATGAAATACTGAACATACAACCTCTGAGAATCATGACTTTCCTTACAAAATTCACTCTCAATCCACTGAATAATGGTCGACAGATTTAAGATCTGAACCGAAGTGGTCACCGACAGAGTGACGGACCGTCAATCCCATCTCTGGTTATGCTGCTTGTGTGGTTATCAGTCATTCGGTTGATACACTTGTATGATTTGATGCAATGCATTACAACCTCCCTGCAATAAATCCTACTTCTGTAAGACTGTAATGATTGGTTTTGATTGACACTGTCAGGGAAGCCTCACTGTACACTGAAGATTAAAGTAATCTTTACACTTTTGTTCTGACATGGACGTATTTTCTCTGTAATTACAACCGTGACAATAAGTCACACACATACAAGCACAGAAATATGCACACAAAAGCATCTGCTAATGGAACACAATGTCTACTGTCACACACACACACACACTCAAAAATTCTGCACCACACAAGACAATATCTCCTGGGATATTAAAAAGAGGGAAAGATCCATACAGAGCTGAACCTGCTGTCAGTGGGGAGCATCAGTAATTAAATTGCATATGCATACAGTAGCATAGGCCACAGACCGGCTGAACTGACAGCGCAACAGCAAAATGCATGACAGGCACCACACGGCAAGGAAATATCACAGAGAGGAGAAAACAGGTTGCTGACAAAGAGGGGAAGGAGGGACAGAGGGCAATGAAAAAACATGGGATGTTGGGGAGAGGGGAGAGAAAGTTGCAGGATGACAAAAGCGTAGCTGCACGGAAATCCAAACAATCCAAACTGATCTCACACAGGTAAAACAAAAACAAAACTAAACAAACAGAACACAAAGCGAGGTATTAAGCATGCCAGATGCAGCCGAGCTCAATCTATCCTTTACACACACACCCTCACCTGTAAACATATTCATGAGGTATGTGCAGAGAAACACTGACAAGGATCCATCTCGGACTTAACTAAAGAATGTCTACATGCCGGCCATGAGGGAATATGAATCAGAAAAACAGTGGCACAGAATTCATCACAAGCTTTCTTTGCACATGACAGCCGGTGTGTGAAGTGAAGCCTACTGGCAAAGGCCAAGCCGTGACTGTGTGTCACTGAGGCCTCAGACAGACAGAACAGAACACAAGTCTAATTCTTCTCTGCAGGCTTTTATGTGAGAACTTTACCATCAAAGATTCAAGATTATTTGTTGGTCATCTTATAACATAACATTATAGTTCACTTATGCAACTACTAAAACCACAAATGATGTAGCATTTCCGTGTCAGGTTCATTGTAATGACGATTCTTACCTGCTCCACCTCAGCCTCACTGATGCAGACAGAGTCACTGAGTCATTATTTTCTTCTTAAAAATCAACAACAGGCTCCTTGGTTTTCGCTAACGTCGGGTAGCAGGTTTTTCACTTTGCACCACTCTGCGAGCTTGTTCATTTCCTTTCAAAATGAACTCTTGTCGTTGTTGTTAGAAAAACATGCATGTAAGACCTCGAACACCGACACCAAGTTTGCACCTCTGTGGAAAAAAAATAGCATCAAATTAATTACAGCTTAATATGAAAGTGGTACTTCTTACTTTAGTAGATTTGTGAAATCCTAATTTTCACTTTCACTTTTCGCACAGCATTTTTAAGGGACTAATTGTAAACACTTTGTCAGTATTCTACCCATCAGTTTTAATCACAGTTCTGCCAATTTGACTCCAGTTCTTAACTCTTAACTGTTCTTTCCCTTTGGAACTAAACACTGTATCCAAGCCTACGACAGGAAGCTGCAGCCGAGTGAATGAGGAAAGACGACAATAATTTTTATGTTAATATTTTGTTTTCAGAGGTAAAAAATTCACCCACAGATATTTGGTTAACCTTTGGCTGAGCAGAGAGTTCAGGATAATTCTGAAACCACATGAAAGGGTAATTGCAAGCGCCTGCTGTTTGTGTACCAGAATAGCTAATGTTTTCACAATGAACATCCATAACACCATCACCGCAAAGTATAGAGATATTTTGAAGTAAGATGCTGCTTTTCTTTCAGAGCGCTCACGGCTTCATTGTATGACTAAGCCAGTATTCACCTTTTGTGCTTATGTTTTGGTGGCATTCACTGATTGAATTCTTATTCTGCCAAGTTCTCCCTCTCCTCCTTTCACACGTTTAACAAAGGCTCCTTCACACAGTGAGGGGGGGGGGAGTAGAGAGAGAGAGAGAGGGAGGGAAAGGAAGGAAAGAGGAAAATATATAGAGAGAGATTGAAGGGTACTGCGTGACATTGCCGGAGAATTTTTTTTTTTAAAGCAAATTCGAAGAAAGCAGAATTCGTGGGTTAGGAAATCGACATAGGAAGCCTGTGGAGAGGAAAAAAAGAGACACTGCAAGAGCAACCTGAAGCACTCAAAGCTGCAGAAAAAAATGGCAGGCCTTTTTTAGATTCAAAGCACATGGTATATCCCGAGATTATTGACTAGAAATGTCAGTAAGGGGAGAGGGAGCATTCACAAGAAGCAGGGCAAGAAAAAAAAGGAAGGAAAGGGGAAAAAGGAAG
The DNA here is from genome assembly GCA_029783725.1 of Acanthurus tractus. Lineage (NCBI taxonomy): Eukaryota > Metazoa > Chordata > Actinopteri > Acanthuriformes > Acanthuridae > Acanthurus > Acanthurus tractus. The sequence goes on from JAQNCA010000012.1 coordinate 10,135,409, forward strand.
GAGAGAGGTGAAATAAGGATAGAAGGGATAAAAAAGAGAGATAAACAAAGAGAGTTAGGGATGTTTGGAAAGAGGTCAAAAGAGAGTTTGAGTGGGCTGCACTCAGATGTGGAATGAGGAGAGCAGAGGAGAACAAGAGAGAGGGAAGAGTGAAAGAGGAGAGCTAAACATTTGTTTTTGAAGATCAAAGATGGAGAGCGGTCAAGGGCACAAAACAGAGGAGAGGAAATCACACAAGGCTTCATCTGGAGGAAAATATTAAAGCACACATGCTCACATTGAAATAGAGGATGGTTCAGGAAACCAGAGGAGTCTCTGAGCTGCACTGATGAGCTGTACAGTTGTGTGTGTGTGTGTGTGTGTGTGCGCGTGCTCGTGCATGTGTATGACATTGTGTGCATGTGTTCCCATGTGTCTATATTTTGCTCTCAGCATTTTAACAGGCTATATGAAGCCCAGGGGAGAGCAGGAGCGGGACTGTCTTGTGCTACCTGTGTCTGGAATAAAAATCTATTTAAGCAGTCAATGTATGACCTCCACCTGACTGAGCGGCCATTTTTACCCCCAGTTTTCTGGGAGGGGCTCCATTCTCTGCTCTACATTTCACAGCTCTCTACAGTCGCTGTGAAGGTGCAGAATAGACAATAGTCACTTTGAATCCTTTGTGGTTTGTTGTCAATTGAAGGTTATGGAAAGTGCAGTTTACAATTTACTCTAAAAAGGGGGATGGTTTTATTGTTTGTCTCCTGCTATTGTCTGCTTTTTTTTCTGATTTTCTTGCTTTTACTCTGGTGCGAAAAAAAGGATCCACATCCCGACGGTGTGAACATTTTGCTTGAGTAGAATTTTATACTTCTCTCATTGACTTAGGTCCCATTTTACACTCTTCCATTGTTAGACTGGTACATCTTAAAACTAAAAAGCTTCTTCTTTATTTATCAATATACTTCAGAGCTGCTATGATAATATTTATAGCAAATACACAGAGCACAGTGTGTATTTTAAGGGTGCAGCTGTGATACTGTCCCACAGTTCCTTCTTTGACTAATTAGCAATAACAGTGAAACACAAAAGAACAGCATTTATTTCATTAGTGGATCCTTGTACCCTACCAAAAACCGAGGGTCTTCTTCAAGGGTGTGAACATTTTTAAGTTATCATTATTAGAGTTAAGGTTCTTCATCAAATGTTTTAAAGTATGCAATACATTTCCTGATGTTATTCATATTTTGTTAAACATAGAAAGTAAAGCCCTTCTTCTCTCTCTTTCTTCCTCACTGAGAAGTAGTGGATCAATCATAGGCCTCATTTCCCATGAATGCCACTGCTAGCACTATGTTCAGAGGTGGAAGAGCAGTGTGCATCAAGATGGCTAACATTAGGGTAGCAAAAACACAGAAAGGTTCAGTCAAACATGCTTGAGTCTCTGACTGAAGCTTAAACATGGAGGACTTAGAAGAGGAGTCTGTTCTGCACCGAACCTGGAAATAGCAGATTTATCAGAACAGTAAGTCTATTTAGCATCTTTATGTTTGTTAGCATGAAACTGGCAGTGACTAATACTGCAATAGCGTTTGTGCTGATGCAAACTCTCAATCTCTTAATGTCTCTACAGACAAGTCCACTCTGCATGACGGTTTCAGGAGTCTTTAATCATGGTTGGCTTTTGAGTTTGTCATGCACCGAATCTAGCTAACCTGGGTAACATTTGAGACCAAGATTTAAAAGAAGCACACGGACATCTCCTCCCTCAGCAGAACACCTCTTTAGTAACAAAACACTGCACAGGTGCAAGTCAATATGGTTAAGGTCTGACATTTTCAGGAGCATAAACAAAAGAAAAACACATTTAAGGTGGAGAGGATCTAAATTATATTGCCCACCATCATCCTCTAAGGAACACATTGCTGTTTGTATCACTGCAGTTTTGTTACTTTGGTGCCCTTCTTCCTCTTTGTGTGGAGAATAGACAAGAAGAAAGGTGAAGAGCTTATAAACATAAATATACATAAATTAAATAATGTTTGCTACTCAAAAAGGAAATAAAAGTATAAAAAGCCTTCCAAAGTTTTTGTGAATCTTTTTAAAGAGTTGGTGCTTCTCTTGTGAGGGTTTACAGGCGTCAAAAGAATCAGGAGAAAAAAGGGCCGAAGACAAAAGAAAGTACAGAGTCATTATCTGAGGATGAGTTTGTGTCTGCGTCATACCAGACAAAACAAAATTCTCCTGCAGAGACCAATGGAAATCCAAATGCCCCAAGGAGCATGAAAGGATACTAAAGTGCTGCCACATGAGCAGCTCCTGTGTTACAGCCCAGGAAGAGTTCTCACTATTGATGGATGGCACAAGCAAACCCATGCCTCATCCTTTCTTGTAAGATGAGGAAACATGTCATCTCCCAAAAACTGCAACTCAATCAGAGACACTTGTGTCAAGAAACTATTAAAAGTTACTTTTACGGGCTCAGTTTGTCTAGAGTGCACTTAAAGAATCTTCGTAGCAAAAAGAGACCTTAAGCAAATATATTTGTGAATAGTGAACCTTAGTAAAAAAAAGCTTAAACCACAAGGAAATGGTTGGGATGATGGATGCAGCTGTGATGGAAAACAGCAGCACACGCATGAACAAATCAGCAGGATAAATACATGATACACCAGCATTCACATTGCTACGCTGAGTGGACTGAAAGCAAATACATCTTTTGCATTAAATTTCATCCTGGTTAACTCAGACTGCAAACTTCCAAGGTCAAACGCCATGACTGTTCTGACTTAAGCAACAAGGAAGCCCTGAATTGGACAAAACTACCAAGGCTTTGTAGCTGTGCTGCACCATCCCCTTTAATTTCACCTCCTCTGTCAGAGTTTGCACTGCTTCACAGAGGACAACAAAAGACAAACAAAACTCTACAAATGAAATGATGCACAATACTGGTAACAAAAAGCCAAGAAAGAGTAAAAAATGAACTTCGCTATGACACTTCCTAGTGGCTTTGGCCCCAAGTTGAGAAGTTTGAGAGAGAAGCTTTTTAATGACCCCCGCTGCATGAATATGATTGGACATTAAACTGGTAGCCAAGACAGTATTAATGAGCCATGGAGAGCAAAGCATGAATGAGGCACTTGATGCCAATCAGCTAATGCAAAGGCAAGTTTTAGTGCTCTTCCTACACAATGCTCCTTTTAATTTCCTGCAAGGATCCAAGTTTCAAAGCTGTATTCTAGCTAATTCCAAGGACAGCTAATACTATCACTCCACTGTGCCAAAACCTTGTATGGAGTGTATGCTGAACAGAGAAAATGGAAATCCCAAGTGAAGCAGTGCTTCGATGCAGGAAATTGCATATGAACACGAGTGTAACAACAGTGCATGGAGGCCATGATAAAGCTTCTTTACTGTAGCTGTGAAAGACGACTTTGATTCGTGGATGCCTCCTGACGTGTTACTGAGCCACTAGGGGGCACTCAGGGAAGAGATTGCCTCGTAACTATTCTAGCTTTACAACAATGAAATATGGGTAATTCCCCAACACAACTCTGCCTTTCATGTATCTTTGTGTGCTGATGTGTGCAAGCAAGCATTGGTGTGAACATGTGTGCGCTCGGTTGTGTGAGTGTGTGTGTGTGTGTAGGCCATGGAGTTCATAACAAGAATATTCTACCTTGTCCTGAATTTGAACCCCTTACATCATGCCATATTGTCTTCAACTTCTTCTGTCACACGCACGCACACGCACACACACACACACACACACACACACACACACACACACACACAAATAACTTCTCCTTTCACTCACTCAGACACACGCACACACTAATCAGGGCTCGGCAGCCTTTGTAGGAGGCAAAGGTCTGCAGGGCTGTTTGATAGCAGATTAGGCCGGCATGTCACACGAGGGACCAGGCCACACAGCAGACGGTCACATGCTGAATCAAAGCACAAACACACACACACACACACACACCCTGATACAGTCCCGGTCAGAAAAGGAGAAAAATACATGCAAATACATGGCAAACTCTGACAGAAACTCAATGCAAACCCTTTGGATTGCAGAGCTCCAAGGTCAGCCTGGCGGATGTAAGTAACAACTCAGATGGTTGAATATGGCTGTAAATGTAGCAATTACAAGAAACAATGTAGAGTCGTAGACCAGAAGAGCTGTGTTGTTAAAGCTGTGGAAGCTGACTTGGTAGTTTCAGTACTGAGACATACAACTGCAACACAGTTTGTGATGGGCTGGAAATTTTTGGGAAACATTTTATCAGAAAGTTTGGCAGCGGCTAGCATCAGTCATGACCAATCTTATCATTGCCGTCTTTGCTTGTCTGCAAAAGTTGCACGCTCTGCATATTCTGATGAGAACAGTCTTCAGCAGCAGCTCCCACAAAAGCTTCTCCCAAGGAGATTCAGCGTCCTTGTGCAGGAGGTGCAGAACTGACACAAGTAAATACACGGCGAGTTAAATTAGATTACCTTGGGGAGGAGATAACGCTTTCTGCTTACCATAGTGTGGTGGTCCAAGGAGAGCTGTAGCATTGTTGGAAAGATTTCAAAAGAGACAGAACCGGTCGTACTGACAGCTGACTGTGACACTGGGATAAACACAAGAAGAAGAGGTTGACTATTTGCAGCACAACCTCAGACAGATACAGCATACTAACAAAAACAAAGGGAATTTTTTGTTCACATTAATAAACTGTATATCAACTTGTAGTACATGTTATCTGAAAAATGTTTTGTTTGCTTTTTAATAAAGTGAATCCGTGTGCATTTTTCTTGATAAATCAAGTGCGATAGCATAAAATTACAGTCATGTTCTTTGAATCATTAGCAATGTGTCATTCAGCTCTGGTCTCAGCAGATGAAGCTCAAAGTGCACAGATGTTTAACATTAAAATTGCACTGCGCCACTTGATAATAACTGTCACACCCCCACTGTGTGACACTGTGGCACCTGTTTCCTAACCGTCAAACTGAGGGCAGGTCAATAAAAAAACATCCATGTGGAGATAAAAACATTTCACTAACACACTGGTTGCATCACAAAATAAAAGCCCAGTTTGTCATGTAAATTCATAAATACTAATTCCTCTCTTACCCCTGGAAACATGCTAACTCAAACCTTTGAAGCTTTTTACAATTTAAAACCATAACTGAGGTTTTGTGAAAAAATTGATGATCTTGGTCATTTTTTTTCGTGTTTTTTTATATCAAAGCACAATTTCCCCAACAATGCCCGTGTGCTTATTTGTTACAGCTAAGCTATAGAAAGAAGTTTACCGCACCCTTCCAGATTGTTGCATCCTGCTGTTACAGGTTCCTGTATATCCCATAGAAACTGCAATGGGTTAAATTTGTTCGGTTGTTAAAAGAATATTTGAAACGGGGGAATGAAGCTTTCAAATACCAGAGCAATATGGAACCACATACACATTATAGCCTACAGTTACAAGGAAACAGTGGTCAGAAATGAAAAGGTATCAGCTGATTATAAGCTGTGATTTCCACAGGAAAGGCAACAGCCTCTTAAGCTGGTGCAGCATTTGCTCTGGGTGGAGAGGACAGGTGGAGTGCACACAGAGCCTAGAACAATGAAAGACGCAGCAAGGACGATGAGGATGTTATATGAAGGTTTTAACGGAGGCGTGGCAGAGTTTCTTTTTGAAAAGCCAAACAGAGAGACGAGAGTTACCACTGAAAATGGAGACTGCAGATGGACCAGCTATCTCGGGCATCATCAGGTATGAGCAGAAAGGTGGGTTTGGTTACAGCGCTGCCAAAGAATGAGGCAAATAAGGGCTAATGAGGGTGCAGCCCACCCTGTTGATACCTGCCTTTCCACTCTGTATTCCAGCATCACAGCGACAGAGGTCCCCAGAGGAGGTCCGCATGTTTGTGAGCAAAAGTAAAGCTAACAATTAACTTAATCAGCACCAACACTGACTGTTTCCCAAAACAACTGCAAAAAAACAGAAACACCCAGAGCTGCACCTAATCCAATGAGCTTGACTCAACCTGTTAATTATGGGAACGCAGCTCATCAAGGCATTTATCATACAGAGTCCAGCATTGCTTTATCTAAATTGGGTTGGAAAAATGATAGACACTAACAGACCAATTATGCGTGTAATATTAAGACATCATCTCATGCTTTTTTCTTGTTGCATTGAGTCTAATCTTTACATGACAAGTTAATTCTGCACTTTTTTTCATGGTATCACAGAAATCTAGATTGTGTTAAACTGAATCAAACCAAAAATACATTCCCTCTCTGATCATCTTCTATCCGGCCAATGTTTTCAACTATCTCAATCTTATATTTGTTCCAGTGTGACCTCCTTCACTCCACAGATCTTCACGTGACCCGCTCAGCTACAATCAACCTGATAAATGTGTGAGTGAGGATGCAAGACGAACACAAATAGGAAACAATATATTGGATTTGAGCATCACACCATGAACGTGTCGATCATGCGCCATCTGGCCCGGTCCTCTCAGTGAACACTTTTCACTCAGATAGAAACTCAGGAAAAAACTCAATTGAGCAACTTTACTGACAGAGGTAACAGGAAGAAAAAAAGATAGTTAATGTGTGTAAATGTGCAGAGAAAACAGGATGATGAATGTGCTTCGGTTGAAACTGCGGAGGAGGATAATCACGGTTAAGGCCGCTGATCTCTGAGCATTAATTACTTTAACCTTTATTTATCCGGGTGAGGTTTGCTTGCACACATTAACAAGTGGCTGCTGCCAGTATGAAGCTGCAATCTCAGTCATCCGCTAAACATTTAACTGGTCCGCTGTGTCATTCGATACTTGTAATTTAGTGCTGTGCTCGTTGGCACTTTGGCACAACACATTCAGTGCTCACCTTCAAATTCCTGTCACTGAAAAATGGAGCACATGATTTAAGAAAGCATGTTAAAGTAGATGTGAATGAGATTTTATTTCCAACTATTTGTCTTGTACTGGTTATTAAAATCCCTTCGTCTCCGATGACAAGCAAACAAAAATAGCAAATACATCTGCTTCCATATTTTCCCTAACAGCCATCTGAGAATAAATTTCACAACAGTTGCATCAGGACCATGAAACGGGGCCAAGGTTGTACAAATATAAAATATATGTCTAGTGAGTATTACATATGTCTCTGGGAAGAACAATTCTACCTCTAAATCACTGTGTAGTCAAGAGAGGAGATGTAGAAAAAAACCACAAGGCTAACAGTTACATTTTCATATCATAGTGCATCGCAAGCACTGTGCACAAGAGGAAAAGAGGTCATATAACATGCGTCCAAGACAATGACCTCTGTCTGACCTCTTTTACACTACTTGCTTTATCAATTTCTCCCACACAAACTCACACACACGCACTGACACTGACGCACACGGTCTGGTGGTGTTGCTGATGTTGGCACATTTGTGCTCTGGGACAAGAGCTGCTTCATTGGCACTGATTACCACTTTATCCTTCCTCTGCAAATACCAGCCAACATCACCCTGCATACCAATGGACTACACCAACCAGAGAGAGAGAGATAAAGGGGAAGAGGGGGAAAAGGACTGAAGAACAAATGAAAGATGAAAGGGGGGAAAAGGGGAAGAAAAGAAAGCGGGAAGTCAGCAGGCCTGAGCAACACAGCAAAACATTTTACAACAGCAGTTTGTCATAGTGGTCCATGTAATATGTCACAATATAAATCAAATTATATTTCTGTGAACCAGTGACGCTTTTCTGAGTACCTTTTGTGATGGAGAGCGTGACAGAAATGTTTGATGTAGAAGCTCATTCAGTTCTTTTCAGCTTTTTAAATCCTTCATTTTAAATGTGTATACATGATCAGCTCAATTCAGAGTATTTTCTGTTATTCCCCTGTTTTTTTGCTTTTATATATCTGTTTGGCGTTTGTTGGACTTTGGACTTAATGTAATTTACACACCACCACACACTAACCTGTTTTTGACTTGTTTTTTCATACTGTCTTTAAATTTCAGGTTGTTGTGGCTTTTGGCTGTCAAGGTGTAATTTTTATTAAAGACACTCCTCTATTTACTCTGCTGATTTTTATCCAAAAATAAAATCATATTGGCTTTTTAGCTCACTAAGACAACAAACTCTGCTGTGTTTGAGCAGTGGATTGCCTGGTCTTAAAGGGACAGAATATAGTTCAGTGTTTGATATTTTTTGATATTTATTTCATAACCATGCCTTTTGATACTGTGAGGTTATTTGAGAATACCATTAGAATCTGAAAAAGACTTTTTAAAAAAAGTACTACAGTTTTATTTAAAGGAGTTATTAACCATGTTTACTGAGGAGAATCATACTTGATTATTGCATCTCTGCAGCTCACTGAGCTACAAGTCTCTGCCAGCTCAGCATATTGGAAGTTCACACTATAATTTTGGTTAACTATGTCATATCACACTGAGCAAAAATCCTGTTCTGTCTGTTCAGTACAAAAATAGAGAATTCAGCATGTCGCCCTTTTCCTGCACATGTGCGCACACACACACACACACACACATACATACACACACACTCCACACACACACACACACACACACACACACACACACACACACACACAACTCAGTGATAGGTGAGAGTCTGTTAAGAGAACAAAGACACCACCGCCACAA
>JAQNCA010000012.1:10149762-10169621 GCA_029783725.1 Acanthurus tractus
CACACACACACACACACACACACACACAAACTCTAGCAGACATGAGAGAACATGAGGATGTAGTGCGGCTAGTGAGGCATATGGAAATGATTTACCAGTTAGATGTGGGAACTGGATGACAGGGGTGACTCATGTATTCAGGAAGCTGGGAACACATTTGTTATGTCCGACAGCAACAGTGCGCATGCGATAAGGGTGCAGTTTTAGGAGCATTTTCCGAGAGTGGAAATGTTTATAGCACATCAGAGCGCAATAAAAACTCGAGCTTCCCTCATATGTGCGTCTTGAGATATGCAGGCTGTTATCACTGCTGACTGCTGCCTTGAACTTGCATACACAGACTCTGCTGATCATGTAGAGAATTCCACAGCTCTCTGACAACAAAAACCATGCCACGGTAACAGCCGCCTATCGCCGCCTGCCGCCCAGCGCGCACCTGATTGGAGCCAATGAGTGACTGGCGTATTCCTCCACGGTTTCCACTGGCTGGGCTTTAATAAGCTCGTGACGGTACTCCAGTTAGACCCACCGAGGGCGGAGCGCGACGGTTGAGGCGGAGCTCTCCTTGGTACTTAAAAGGGGCTGGTGCTGAAAGAAGTGAAGTACTTACACGCACGACAGCCGGAGCGCCCGGTGCGCGGTGCGAAGAGTGACAGACAAGTGTGAGAAGAAAGAGGGAAGAAGAGAAAGGACGGGGAGCGGAGGACCGTGCAGCCCTCTGTACTAATGGACCATAAGGATATTTAACCATTTGCCCGGGGAGCGCACAGGTATCCTCTTTTCCTCCTGTTTCTTTCCATTTTGCGCTGTGCGTAAAGACACTGGACTTGCCTCTATGCGTAGTTCTTTCTCTGTCCTCACTTTAACAGCTGCAAGCCTCAACTGTTTTTCTGTCTTTTTCCTCCTTTTTTCCGTTTTTTCTGCATCGGAACGGCGAGCTCTTTTACATTCCACCGGAATTAATGATTGACTAATGGGTGTGAGGGGAGCAAGGGGCAGTGGATCATTGATTGTGTTAGTGTACTCCCTCGGCTCAATAACACGAGAGAGCTCTTGCCCCCCTGCACAGGTGACTGCTCAGAAGTGTTGAGTGCTTTCTTAGCCTGCTCTCTTATCTATTGAACAAATGCAGCAAAGCGTGTGTGCATGAGGTGTCTTGTTTTATGAAAGCTGTGTGTATTTTACGCTATTATCACCACTCTCTCTCTATCTGTATCTTTATCTCTCTCACCCTCTCGCCCTATCCCTCTCAGACACCGCAGTCCATGCCTCTGCCTTGCCAGGTCATTGATGGGAAATCAACTGGATCGGATCACCCACCTCAACTACAGCGAACTGCCCACGGGCGATCCGTCCGGGCTGGAGAAGGACGAGCTTCGGGTCGGCGTCGCCTACTTCTTCTCTGACGAAGAGGAAGAGGTGGACGACCGCACTCCGTCCGACTGCGGCTTTACCAAGGACCACAGCCCGGTCGAGGAGGGACCCTTCTCGGTCAGCGAGGTGGAGTACTCAGCTTTCTGCTCCCAGGAATGCATCTTCTCCAAGCTGCGGGAGAACGAGGACTTGAATGTGTACTCGGCCAAAACTTTGCTGACTATGTGCAAACCGGGGGACCTGCTGGAGCTGGTGGCCACCGCGCAAGCCCCCCACTGGGCCATCTACGAGCAGGACGACCAGGTCATACATCTGCACAAGGGCGAGATCCGCAAGGACAGCCTGCTTGAGATCAGCAACGGCCGCTACGGGAGGATAGTCAACAATCGGTACCGGTACCGACCGCTTCCTCCTGACCTAGTGATGCAGAACGCAGTGGGACACGTGGGCCTAAGCAGCGGGGAGATATGCTGGACCAACTCGGAAAGTTTCGCAGCCTGGTGTCGCTTTGGGAAACGGGAGTTCAAAGCCGGCGGAGAGGTGCACTCAGCGGAGCAGCAGTATTTCCTCAAAGTGCATCTGTCCGGCAGCGGGGTGCACACTCTGGTCTTTCGCAGCCTGGAGGACATGATACGGGAGAGGAGGCGAGTGGACGCCAGTGGAATTCTCAAAGAGCTCTCTTTGGTTAACGGGGGCAAGGAGTGATCAGGGATTCTGTTTGATATCCTCTCCTCCACCCCCCTTTCTCCCCACCCGCTGCCTCTTCTCGCCAGACGCGCACGGACGCACAGTTTTTGCGCGCGCGTGCGCGCACACACACACACACACAAACACACACACACACAAACTCAGCACACACGCACACAAGCACACGGACGCACACACATGCAAGGACCTGTTGGTTTTGGACTGTGAGTTTGGCTACGGACGGACCCCGGGCTGCGTCTGGACTACAGGCGCTCTGTGGAATTTTCATCAAATAGCAGAGTGTTGAAAACTGAGCAAGAGCGACCGTATAAACAGACAACGCCCCTTCAGACTAGATTCATGCTGAGTGGGACACACGACTTCTACTAAAAAACCCATTGCCCCGAACCGCGAAATCACCTTTACAAACCACACATAGCGCACACGGCTCGGTTTGGTTTTTCTGTTTAATTTCTCGGGATAACGGAATTTGGCCTCTTCTCGGCATAGGGCGCCTGCTGCGGCAGACCAGACGGTGAGACCGGGAGAGGGAGAGATGGGGGGGGGTATGAGGGGGGTGAAAGATAGGACCTGGGATGGCTCTCGAGAAGTCTCCCTTCTATTTTTTTACTGTAAGCTTTAAGACCGAGACTGACCATAACACAGATCCAAGCCACTAATCCATAGACCTCTAACAGTCCCAGATGGCTACGCAGTTGCCTAAAACAAAGCGTTTGGCTTGTTCAAGCTCCCCTTTTGCCATAACAAGAGTATTGTCATTTTCACAATGCTGTCATCCTGCTCCACAGCACTGGATGTATGTGTAAATTGTATTCCTATATATTGATTTCAATTTGAGTCCCTTATTTTTGTATTTCAGTTTAGTGAATTTAACCCTGATCTCTCTTTTTTTGGTTCAAATAAATGGAGGTTGGAATATGAAAATAATCACTTTGGTCCAGCAGGTGTTGTTTGGTCGCATACAATTACTGACACACAAACACATGATCTCTCACTCTCACACACACATAGGCAGAGAGGGATGTATGAATTATTGATGTTCTAGTGCCTCCTGACCTGCCTCAAGCCAAATAGGCTTCATATATCTGCACAGTATTTGGCAGCAGTAAAATGGTCATCTGCATCAAACCCATAAAGGCTTTATGAAAAAATCCATACAGGATCTGGGAGCTACAGTGTATAGGAAGCTGTATGAGTCAATAGGAACACACAGTATTTTACCACAGGCTGTTTTTCCATGTGTAGGTTTTTTGTCCTGCTGGTGTTTACACACTGACAGGCATGTTGAGCTCCTTTTTTTTTTTCACAGCGGCATCACTAAACTTAAATTAGCTCCTTAAATCACACATTGTGAACAAGATGTCCTCCATATTATCGTGAGGAAACACATGGTGTTGTTATGGCACCCGTGTCGTGTCGGTCTGTGGGGGCTTTATCTGTGGATTGATGTTTTCACTCCTCTGCTGTGAGAGTCAAGACAGTGCTTTCCTTTCCTCTTGTGATGTGTAGTATCAGTGAAGGTGGGATCGATCACCTCAGTAGTCTGAAGACGCCGGTCTAGCTTCCCTTGTCTTCTTATGTTTGCTTAATTGAGTGTGAAAGGGCCAGAGGGTGGATTTATGGAAAGGTTCGGTGATGTGTGTCTTTGTTCTGCCTGGCAGTGCACCACACCTTTGATTCATTTATGATTGTATTCAAAAGGATGAGGAGCTTTACAAAATATGATGTTGCCACTATAGAGCATCCTCGGTTGAATCCTTTCCTCAAGGCATTTGTGTGATTTTGAGCTCCAGTGTGGTCATAAATAGCAGAGCTGTTGTTGAACGCAGAGGAACAGCAGACAAAGAGTTTATGTACAGTGAGTGCATGAGTGTGTGTGTGTGTGTGTGTGAGAGAGAGAGAGAGAGGGAGACAGAAAGAGTATGCAGGAAAACCATTATGCATGCAGTTCCCATGTGTCGCTTCTGTATGTGTGTGCTTCGATGTGCAGATGTTGCAATCTCACCCCTCAGACACGGTTCATGTCAAAATACAGACTAATATGCCTGTGAATCTTGTAAATGTGCCTTGAGAAGATTTTCTCTCACTATTGACCCAATTGCTTTATTCTATTGGCTTTGCTGTGAAAATATTGACACATTTCTTTTGTAAACTCCATTTCCTCTAATTCCGTTCAGCTCCTGTTGGCTGGTATTTCTCCGGTCTTGCTCTGTATTGCTTTACTCCTCTACCTTTTGTTTCTCGTAGTTTCATCAAAGATTAAAAAAAATAACAAATTCAGTCCTTGTTCTTTCTGTAAGGCAAAACCTCATTAAAACTAATTCTGTTTTGATCCCCTTTTTTTAAAAAAAAAAAAACAACAACAAAGGAGCAAAAAATCATGTTTCAAACTGATGTTTTGATCTGAATTTGGTAATTTAACTGGAATTTCTATCATCCAAACATGCTTTTTACTAAAATCTACTAGGATTAGAGTAAGATAAACATGCTTGTTGTTAAATCCCTCTGCTTTTACCTGCTCGTGACTGTTCAAGCCCCTCTGTACATTACTAACAGACTCCATGTTAAATTGAGGTTGCCCCAGGTGCATGTGTGTGTTTGTCTCTGTGTGTGTGTGCATGCATGCGTGTGTGTGTGACATCCCTTGTGAGTTTGAAGAATCAGGGTACTGGGGCAGCTGGTGGTTAGAGTTTGTATGTGTGTTTGTAATCTGTGACTAACAGGCCTCAGAATATGATTTACCAGTGAGTTAGTTTGTGTGTTTGTCTGTGTGTGTATGTGCGTGTGCTGTAGGCAGCAACACACCATGTTTAAAGCTTCAGGAAAGGCTTTAGCCATCTAACATGACATTGTGTGTATATATGTGTGTGTGTATTTATGTGTGAAAGTGCAAGAGTTAACCAAAGCTGTGGCTGTCTGGCTGTATATATATTTATATATATATGTAAGTCCTGTGCTGTGCATTTATATTTATGAAGGTCTGCATCTTTGTGTCCATCAGCCACCCTGTGAAAGTGAACGTTGTTACTAGGGAAACTCCAGCCACTCTCACTGTGTGTTTCCACAGAGGTCTTGTGTCTGCATGCATGTATGTGTGTGTGTGTGTGAGACAGTGCAAACCCTCCACAGCTTGATGCTAGTTGTTAGCCTAATAGCTTCTCATGTGATCCAAACATACAACAGCCAAATCTCTCTTTTTCGCTCTCTCACTCACAAACAAGCTATTGTTCCTTTGTGCAGTGACATGGATGTACTCAATTTATGCTGGGGCTTGTCTTCAGCCTGTGTGAGATTGGGTGTGTGAGTGTGTGTGTGTCTGGACATAGCGGATCCCAGCTTGCCTGCTGCCAGCTAAATCAGTGGTCTCAGAGGAGATGTTCTAGGAAGGAGGGAACAAGGCAGAATATCCTGTCTGTGCGATGCCTTTAAGAGGATCTCCCTCTAATCTAGACACTGGCCTGGACTCCCAGTAGACTTGAACATCTTGTTTTGCTCTCTTGCCATTCTTTGGGATGGGCGCCTCACTCCACATTACACAGCTGGTGATGTAAATGAGGCAGTAGTAAATGGGTTACATGCTGTTAAATCATCGTTAACAGTGTTTTTCTTGAACGTCTGTGCCTGCATACGTCACATGCGGAATCTTTACGTTTGAACCAGGCACCTACATACTGATATTTAAAAGTGATTACACGCTACAGCACATTTGTGATTTGAATTACACGGCCAGCCAGAGCTGCTAACCAATGCCCTCAAAACATTGTCTTTGTTCAAGACTGATTCAACCTGGGAAATGCCAGTATAAATATAGAGTCACATGGACAGGTTCTTCTTTGGACAGTGAGTTTTTAAAATGGGGTGTGAGCCCGTAAATCTATATGCAGTACAGTCTGTCATCAGTATTTAATCACTGAGGTCTGGCATACTAAGTCATGCAGGTTATATCCCATGAAAAGACTGTGGGCAAAACTTCAATCATTGCAACTATTTATTCAAAGTCTCTTGTAGCCACACATCTCTACTAATGAAAAGCTATATTTAGTCCAGCATGTAGATCCTAGTGGCATCTAGCAGAGAAGTTACCAAACTTTTCTCACTGAGTTCCCTCTTAGCTCACCTTGTTCTTTAAAGTGTTTATAGGGAAATCTATGCCGGCTGCTGTAGGCCATCTCTAGAGCTAGTGTTTGGGTCTTCCATTCTGGGCCTTTGTAGAAACATGGTAAGCTCTGTGAAAGAGGACCTGCTCCCTCGGTAGATATAAAGGACTCATTATATGGTAATGAAAACACATGAATTCTTAATTTTAGGTGATTATGTACTGATTCAAACATAAATATATCGCATTCCTGTCACATTCTGCAAACAGATCCCACAAAACCACACTGGTCTTTTATCTTTTATCATTTAGTGCCATGTTAATTTGTCATGATGAACGATGGCACCTGTGTTTATTTTGCATGAGTCTTCGTACACCTTTACAATGCTGTAAATACTCATTAGGGCTTTGAACCTGCAACTGAAGTTAGTCACCAACAAAATACACAATTTACTCCAGTTTGACTGATGCTTGAAGAAACTACAATACCCAGTTATTTTAGGAAATAACCTTAGCCTTTGCAGCTAACTGGGGTGATAACAAGGGACCAAACTGTCTGTGTGGTTGTGTAATCTCGGGTTTTCTTTAACTTTATAAGGAAAAGGGGAAACCCAGCTCTACAGACACATGTAGTAATAGTTTCATGCTTGTGCTAAAGTGGAGCACACAAACAACCCCCCACATGTAGTGATACCAGCAATTCAACATGTTTCCAGAATTAAATGAACCTAAAAAGGTCGTCCAACTGGAAACAGCCTGCATGCAGAGACTAGCTGTGCTCCACCCAGCTGGGTTCAACAGGTGAACCAACTGACATGCAAATGAACGAGTCTGTTTAAACAAGATCCTTTGTCTGCACCTGGATTAAGTGCTGTGCCCCATCAAAACCTGTTTGCTCAATTCAAATTTAGTACTGTATCGCAGTATAGGAAGAATGTTCAAACAAAGGCAAACTATGTCAGGTATCAAAGTTAAGGTTTCTGCATTGCAACCCTTTTTTTCTGACCTGTGCAGTGATATTTAATGTTATTGAGTGTGAGCTTACCCTTTTTTGATGGAGATGCGTGATGGAAGAAGCAGTGAGACCTTTTACCTAAGAAAAAGCATAAATACCACATTTGAAAACACAAATACTAAAAAAATAGTCAAAGTACTGAATTCAGAAGTTTTCTTAAGAAAAAGTACCAAGATATCAGCGACATAATGTGCTTAGACCATCAAAAATAAAAGAACTTAATGAGATGCAAGTAGTACTTTAATGATGTAGACGTTACTGCTTCTTATTCAGTAGCGTAATCTGCAAAATTAGTCACATGCAAAGTTTTAAAAGTAGAAAAAAGATACTGTAGCTGTCAATATATAAGTAACACAAAAGAAAGTATCCTAGGAAAGGAAGTAATTGTATGCATGTGCAATATTACAGTAAAAGTACCAAGTTACTTCCCCCCACTGTGTCTGGGTAGCTCCACTGAATACACTGAAAACAGGACTTGCCTTTTTTAGCTTGAAGCTCTCAAAACAGCAGCTTTTAAAGGTCAATATTATTACCAGAGCAAGTGTTAAGCTCTTTCTATTGTGTTTTGCTAAAAATCTTCACGGCCAGTGGCTAAAAACACTTTCAGGTGATAAAAACCCGACTTTGCCATTTCCTGCGGTGCATAAATTTTCTATTCTGAGGGCAGGTGTTCCAACATTTGACTGTGCTTCAGTGAGTTCAGGGAGTGAAAGGCCTGAGGATATGTGCTCTGCCACAGCTGCACCGCTCAGTCTGTCCACCTCTGACAGGAGACACTGACTGCTAAATGTCAGCAGCATATTGTCAACAACCTCTTGGTTGCACAGCTTTGCAAACATTACCTTTACGTTCACCCTGAGCACCAAGGATGAAGATATTTGATTGTATTTCGGAGCAGGAAAAGACAAAACACTGGCCATCGAGGGGATTCAGACATGTCGGGGATGACATTTGTAGAGTGAAATCTAATTTGGATGAGAATGAAATGAAAACATTTGACCGCAGAAGTCATTTCCTATTCCTTTGACAACAGCAGGTCTACTTCACAAACATATCACAAATGTTTCATCACATTTGCTTTTAGGTTTTTGTAATTGGTGTTTTAGAAAGCAGCCCCCTTTCTTTCAATCAGCTCCAATTAAACAGCTTTTTACCCATAATTAATATGCATCGCCGTAGTTTCCCAAGCACATTTGTACATAATAATGAGCAATTTGATCACAATGAAACATTCATGCGGAGTTATTTCTCATGAAACGTTCTTAGCGAGAAAATGCACTTTGAAATCTTTTTTTTTTTTTATCAGTGATAATGAGTTCCTTTCGCCTCCCTGTGGAGGTAAGAAACAGCAGGGGTTCAGTTTCTGTCTTAAAGAAACTCCAGCAGGCCTATCAGAAGCTTTGACCCCAAGTTGATTGGTCAAAGGACAAATATCGTACCCATCAGTCCGCCCTGCAGCACTGACTGTTTAATGTGTGTGGCCTCGTCCTCCTCCTCCTCCTCCTCTCTCCTTAATGAGTGAGAAGAGAAACTGCCCTCAGGCTCTGGCCCGGCACAATCACAGTTTGATTAATGGGAAGGACCTAACATAGCCCCATCTTTCCGTCTCTGTGGTTTTAACCCTTTTTAAAAAGTCACGGGAAAAGGTTACAGTAAATGTCATTATGAGCATTTCACAACCTTCCCGGCTGCTTTGCTCTGAATAACCCGCACTAAATGTCATTCTCTTTACATTTTGTCATGTTATACTCCAGAGTGTTTTCCCAGCAAAGGTTTATATTTCAGCATTTCATAAGGTTACTCTTTAGGCCCAAAAACTTCTCTTGCATCTTTTACAATTGCACACTGTTGAATAATGCCCTCAGTGAATTCATTTTCACAGGAGGAGCTTGAACAGAGATCCTTGATTTTTTTTTTTTTTCAGTTTTTTCTCTTCCAGTTTCACACTGCAGAGGCTCATGTTAGGATGCTGATAATCTCTCTCACCCTCTCGCTCTCTTTTTCTCTCTGCTATGAGAAGGAGAATTTAAGAGTGCGGCTAAAAAACAAGCATGTGGTCATTTGACAGTCAGTGTGTGGCCTTCGTCAGCTATTTAGGAGGTGAGAGGTTGGTGAATAAGTATAAAGCTCATCCAGGCCCGAGGCGTGGGTGTGCATATTTATGATCATGGCTCATTCCCAGCTCAGTACAACATTTGTGCAATACGGCAATAAAAAAGTAACATCCCAATAATCTCATGACCTTTGATTATAAACTGTAGAGCTCAATTATATCCACTTCCTCTGTAATTAATTAGCGAAAGGATTTTTTGTAAAAGAACAATAATCTGGGTTAACCAGCCTTTAGCATTGGAAATACTGCAAAGTATTTCTTATCAACTGTGGAAACTGAGCATGACGCATACTGGTAAGAGATAAGGTTTAGCCTGTATGATTTTATGGCGCGGCAGAGTTATAATGTTGTAAATGATCAACACTGAAACGATCAAAGCAACAGCTAATGATGGTAAGGAGATCAAACACACATGGGAAGTGGTTTGTTTTCCTATGTCCCCTTTAACTTGTAAAAATCATGTTTATTTGGATGAATTCCTGCTGTTGACAAGACAAGAGTGAAGTGTTGGCAAAAACTCTGCAGGGATGCTAATAATGGATGGTGAGCAACTGCATGGGGGCCCTGAAACTCAAGGATCCCCCTAAAAGCTCCTGGCTTAATTGGTGTCAACTGGTTTATGCAAAGTTAATTAAAAACCAGGTGTTCTCAAGTACGCAGCATCAAATGGTTTCTCTAATTACCTTAAGTGCTGCTTTATTAACTGGTCTTAAATCCGTGTCTTAAAAAGGGATTGTGTAAGCCCTTAATTCTCTCTGTTTTGTGCTTATATTTTGCATATCCCCTGGATAAACATGACTCATTGAATTATTATGACAGCTGCACTATGGCCGGGTTGCATTCAAGCACAACATGACAGCTGTCATTAGGTTAAGCCTAAATGTTGTCCAATGAAACTAGCCAGATGACACAAACTGTCTCTGTCTGTGCTGAAACTATAAAACTTTCAATCTCAGTGGTATCCAAATTTTAATCATCATCTACACGTAAGAACAGCCACATTAAAGGTACAAAATCATTGAAAAACATTCGTGTTTCACTGCATCATGGTGTCAAATGCAGAGATAAAGTGGTGCTGTTGCAAAAGAAAGCATCCAAACTGAAGTTAACACATCTAAAAGCCTGCTTTCACTCAGGAAGCACATCTCATCCTGTAAAAAGAGCCTGTTCAGCACAGTGACGCAGGCGATATGGCACAGACGGAGTAAATGAGTGGGTGACCTCATATGGAAAGAGTCTGACGCTTAAACAGAAAGGAAAATGACTGAAATTGGAGTATTATTTTCACTCAGTGCAATATGAGTGATCTCAGTAAGAATCATCTTTGATAAACATCGATAACTCATCACAAAAGTTATCTTGGGCGGTAAAATTAGGTCATGACTTTGGTGGAACAGACAAGAAGAGACTTCCTTCACAACTCCACCAGACCGTTAAGACTTCCGCGTTTTAAATTATGGAACTTAAAGGCATTTCCTCTGTTGTATAGAATAAACAGATGAACAAATGAACAACCTCAAGGGTGGGAAAGCAGTTTTAATAAACACCATGAAAGGCAGTCATGCTCGTCAGCGAGCAGCAACAGGTTTACGGATGAGGAGGCTGAGAATGAATCATAGATTGCTTGTCAATATCACCGCTAACACTCATCTATTAGTGTTGATGTTGTTTAAACGAGCCAAATGGAATCCTCAGCGTAGGGCAACCTTCACACACACACACACACACACACCCAAAAGCACGCACAGACATGCAAACATTAACACACACACACAGAGGCTGCTTTCCTGAGGAGTTAATGAGTGCTACTTTAGCATAAAATTAACGATTGTACACACACACCTGCTAACACTTGGCTGCAGTAGAAACATGCTCTATCTTTCTCTCTCTCAAACACACACACATACACACATACAGCCTTGAAGTGGTTACTATTTTTATAATCATGTCCTCTTTCATATTTCCAATGATGACAAAATGGTTTGCCAAGAAAAACACAACTGTGCTTTTAGCTTTGTGTCACATAAAATGCGAAAAAACCCTCACAAATTGCTTCATCTTCTGGTATTTTCTCCCTTGCTCGCATTTCCACACTCATTTCCACACTGTCTGTCATCTCCGGACTCCTCGTGTGCGCTTCAGCCTCTCACATTCACCTCTCAGTGACCCATGTGGAGTTTCTATTCTCACCCACCGTCACACCAGACTTGGCTCAAAGAACAGGCTCTTTTCTCTCCTTGACTCCACAGTCTCTTGTGTCTGTCTGCACACTTCTAAATAACATGCTCTGGTTTTAATGTGTGCATTTTTATGTATGTATATGTTTGTCAAAAACATAAGAAAGGACACAGATTACTGCACTTTAAGCAATGAAAATAAACATCATAAGCAGTGGACGGGAGGGAAATTAATGTAGCAACAAACTGCAGTTTTTTAACGTAGTGATTTTTATATTAGCTGGCATATTCAAAGGATGTTCACTGTAAATCAAGGAAATAAAGGCTAGAGTTCAAGTTTAAACAACCTTCACTCCTTTGTTTATCAGAAGCCTCACACAGGTAACGCAAGAGAAAGTGGAAATGGAAGATGACACACTGGTGGAGATTTAATTCTAAACATCACCGGTGCAGGTTAAATTCAAGGTCAAGAGCAGTTTTAGATTTTTACAGTTGTAACAGCCAACAGAGGCGTGATAAATGATAAATAATGCTGCCATGGAAAAGTGTGTTATGATTATACCGAACAGCAGTGAAGGCAGATCCTCCCCAACAGCACACAGAGTCAAACACCAAAGCAGACAAAAGAAGGAAAGCTCTGCAAAAACAAACCTTTTTGGTGGATTCACACTTACTTGTGCATTTCTGCATAAATAACACTGATTTGCATGATCTGTTTTGCATAATCCAACAAAGTATTCATGATTATCTAATTGCAATATTGCTACACATTAAGAGTTCTCCTGTGAATTAGAGTTTTCTTGTCATTAAATTTAGGGACTAGAGAGAGAGAGAGAGATTAAACAAGACTAACAAAATGTGTTCACAGCCTGTGTGAAAGCAGCAGGTTTGCAGGGAAGTTGATTCTAGGTCATCCATGTTTTCACAGAGGCCGACACACAATAACTGTAGTTACAGATGTAAAATAATACAAAAAAACCCAATTGAAAATAAGGTTTTGGGACGTGGTCATGTGCATATAGCAAGAAACTGTAGTAATGGGTGTAATACAAGAGAAAAACATGAGAGGAACAAATGAGAAACAGTCCTCAAGAGTCCACGACCATGAAAGCTGCGTTTCGTGACACTCAGCAAGGTGATCTTTTGTACACTCACAATATTCTCATGCTTGAATGAAACACTACATCAATGAATCATGCTGGAGTTACAGAAAGGAAATCACGGTGGACTTTCGGGGGGATGTACCTGACACCAGAGGTGCAGTCTGTGTTTAGGTTTAAGCAACAAAAACACTTTGTTTAAAGGTTTGGAAAACATCTTTTCAGTTCATGAAATAGTTAAAACCTTCAATGTGCAAGATTCACTCAATGTTAATAAAGATTGTAGTTTTATTCATATGGTAACAAAGAATCTGTTTGTGGAATAGTCAGGCAATTTAATATAAAGAATTCATTTATACAGACATACTTTTCAATTAGAAGTTGCTCTGACTGTCACAAAAGGGTTCAAAGTTCACGGCAATAAGTGTATATAGAGTCTCTATGAGACGCTAAAGGGCTTTTAGCTGATTCCCACTTTAACCTGCTAATGGAATCCATGATTATACGGTATGCTTACAGTAAGTCAATGAAAAGTTTGTATAGGAAGAAGGTCAAGGTGGATGGCTCGGCAAAACACAGGAGTTTGACCCCAGAGATGGCTGTTTTTGTCTCACCAGCCTAAAGTCAACACTGATTTATCTAAACCTGAACCTTTAGAGAACTGAGACTGTTTCATAACCACATGTTAGAAAGATTACAGATTTAGACAACCTGGCAATGAAATGGTGCTGCCAGACTAACTGACCAACGGTTACTGCCAACCTGATGTGGCTAAAACAAAATAATGCTGCACAGGGCGGAGATATCCTGACTTTTAGTTCCTAATATGCAATACTGAATGCTAAATTTCTCAGAAAATTTAATGGAGTCTTCCATTAGAGTTTCTCTTCTTTGAAAAAAACAGCTAATTCTTTCAAACTTAATGTCCTTAGTTTGTACAACAGCTTAAAGGCTAAAAAAATGATTGCCTTGATAACATGCAGCTTTTACGCAGCAGTTTTTACACACTCAGCAGTCGTGCAAATCACGAGTGAACTGACGACATTAATTATAGAAAACGACTCTTTGAAAGACTCTGAACACGCTGATTCAACACCTGGAAAGTCAATATAATACAATGCAGAGGTTTATGCTAATATCCTTTACACACACACACATATACACATACACTGTAAGCAAAAATATTATAGAGAAATAATGATGAAATGGGGGTGAAAAACTCATCTTTTCCTTCTCAGGGTGCCTTTAAATCATCCATACAGGTACCAGGCTTTGGAATTGATTTTACTTTCATGGTAAAGAAAGCAATTTAGCACTGGTTTAACTACTGTCCTCTCCTCTAGTCGGGCTTTTCCATTCACTATTCAGCAACCAGTGGTCCCATAACAATAGTGCACGGGATCATGAGCATTCACAATATGTGTGTGCAACTGCGTGTGTGTAAATGCTGTAAATGTGTTTGCGCGTGAACTCATCCATAAACGAGTGTGCGTGCAAGACAGAGAAAAAGCATAATCTGCCGGTAATGGAACATGAAACCGAGCAGAAAATTGCAAAAAGAAATGACTCCTAGGGTGGTGTCAGCTCTGATGAAATAAAGCCCTTCATGTGTGGCCTAATAAAGGCAGGCTGAGGGGCTAATGCCCTCTATAATCAACCTTTATTCTGATACACACAGAGGAGAAAAAAAAAAAAACACAAACATGATAGGACAACATCAAATTATGCAAAAGTGGCCTGATATTTAACTAATAGGCATGGTGGTGCTTCCTAAAGTGTCAGCCAGCTTCTGTAGGTAGAGCCCAGTTTTTCCAAATAGACTAAAAAATATGGCTTGCTTTTTCAAATTAAAAGTGACAGAAACTAATAAAGACAACCAGCTAGAATTTTTTATGAAATAAAAGAAAAACAAAACAATTTAAATGTGGAAAATTGTTCCCTCCAAAGTCTGTGCAAATAATGGCCAAACTCGTGCACTTGTTGCAGTAACCACAATGTATAATTATGATATAATCAGTCTATTAGGGCTCAGCCTGTCCTTATAATTTAGAGATATGATTCATTTTCAAGGCATCAGTGGCAAATGTTATTATATGTAGGGACTTTGCCCAAGAATTGGACTCGGTAAGTGCATTAATTAGATTTAGATATTCATTTTACTGAAACATTGATTTTTGAATCCAAGATTATGATTCAGATTTGTCCTTATTTCCAAATAAGTATATGAGTCATAAGATGTTTGTATCTGTATTTTTTTAAGAACATGATATGTGAAGTTTTGTCTTCATTCTCTGAGGACTGGATCAAGCTGCAGGTAAGAAGCATCTTGGGGCACTATGATGTATTAGTAGCCCTCCCAGTATTTCTGAATTTAAACGCAGCCTATCCTACATCACAGACATTAATTTAAGGGTTTTATGAGAGAGTAGTGTGAAATATCAACAATTCATGAAGTCTGTAAGGGGATGGGGCTTCTGGAGAGTCTGCTTGAGGTATGGACTTCACCACTCTTTGTTGAACTAACTCCTTTTCGCTGCAATATGGATGTGACATTATAAGTTTTTTATGCGCTGACACAAGGAGCACAAACAGTAAAATTTATAAATGCATAACACATAAAAGTATATGAGATGTTACATGCATTATGTAGAACCAGAATCTTGGCCTTTAATATTGTAGAAATATTAAAAGAAGAAATGATACAGAGTGATTTTTTTTCTTTAGAAAGTCACACTATAAAAGGTATATTTATAAAAGTGTAAAGGCTGAGACCCTCCTATCCTCCTGGTTTATGTGGCCTTGCAACCCCACAAATTTAATATGGTGATGGTAAATGTGCACAAATCAAAATACACAAGTGATCAGTGTCCAAATCAAAAGGGCATTTTGATTTCAGCCTGTAGGTGAGACTAACATGAGCTGGACTCTAGTGAGAGAAAAGAAAACAGAAGCACTTTGAATCAGCAGCAGTCAGTCTCATTGCATTAAAAAAGAGAAAAAGTCAGGTGTTTATTTCTATAGGATCTGCTTAAAAAAGTTTCTTGATTTAAGTTCCAAGTGCATATTTATTCAGAATTCAGAATTAATTTATCACTGAAAAAAATTCAATGTTGAAATGCAGAATCATGTGCTTGCCTGTAGACAAATTGCATATTTTTGCATGATTTCTGATCGGCTATGAACCAGCCCAAATACTCTGGGTTACATGATCTTTTTCTAAATGTCACATTTTTAATTTCCAAGTTTCTAAAAATTGATTAAAGTAGTGAGTCTTTGTTATTCAACTTTTAATGAGTATAATTTGTCAGTTACATTAACATATACATACCAATATAAGTACAAGTAAATGTGAATAGCCTTGTACATATGTATTGACAACTATGTAGTCTTAATCAATGTCCCGCCCACAGCACAATCTGATTGGTTACACATCACAAGTTATAGGCTTTAAATACTGCAGGCTACTGTTTCACAGACTACATGTGCAGACTGGAGATGCTCCAGTGAGCTGTTGCAGGAAGGTAAGTCAGCAAACATTACGAAAATTGAGCCAAACATGAACATCTCATGATCTTTATTGATTCAGAATTCAAAGGTCAATATTATCAATAAAGCTTCAGGGCTTCAAATTACTCAGTCCAGCCCTACATCTAATTGAAATATATTGATAATTGTGCATCATTTGAAAATCTTTGTTATTTTAACCCTAATGAGCACCAACTTACATAGTTTTCAGGAACCTTCTTAGTGTATCATCAGGCTCTACAGTCCTGTTAAACAAAACGTTACAAGCGGAGCTCGTCTCTCGTTCACAGCTTAGATTTGCCCTTGAAGGAAGTGCTAAAATGAACACAAACCGCGAAACTAACTGATAGACTGCCACCTGCAGCTATGTCCGTTCAAAGGTCAAACACTTGGAGCTTAAGCTACATTTGTAGTGTCTGCCCTGGTTCATCAGTATGGGGGGGTGTACTGCCATTATGTTGCACCACATGGGGTCCCTGCTCTTTTAACCCTCCGCCGTCTTCCCCTGTCTGTATGGTGTCATTAGTCTTGATGGGGCAGCTGGAATTGGCTCAGCAGGAGGGATATGATTGGACAAAGCTATATTCAACAGCTATCATCGAGTGCCCTGCCCTTGACCGCCGCTGCTCATGGGGTTTTGTTAGATGACCCCTCTGTCAAAGAGATTGGTTGTACCAAACAACTCCTCTGTGAGTAGCTGAAAACTGTGCGAGCATGTGTCGGACCCTGTCAACCTACTGCAGCTAAATAAAGGTTAAAAACAAATAGCAAAAAGATTGTTTGCAACCATCTGGTTGTGGCAGGTTCTTTACAGCACCAGACGCAACTCATATCGTCCCAACGGGATTCCAGCCAGCCAGCCAGTCCTTCAATGGTGTGTGGTGGAGCATAGATAAAACCTCATTCTGATGCCCAAGAAAGAGAGAAGGAGCGAGAGAAAAGATGGAGAGAAGAGGAGGAGAGGGAGTAAAATATTGATGAGAAAAGTGAGGCACAAAAATAGAGCAGCTCTGAATTCCCAATGAAGGACAAAGGACGCACACATCCACATACATAAAGCAGGCTGTATAATAATGTAGATGAGTAAATTATATACACACTTAGATACAGTATGTACCATTTTCACATAACTGGCTATCATCCCAGTCTTTTTTGTGTAATTTTTTTCCATATAGCGCTCATAGAAATGTATCCTTTTTTCATTAACTGCAACCTGAGGTCAAATCCATGCACAGGTGATTTGACATAATGCAACAGCAGGCGACAAAAAGGAACTGAGACATGCTTTCAGAGTTCTTAGAGACCTTGAGAGCCTCAGCAGAACCAAAGAGTGGAACTAAATAAAGGGCACGAACCTTGTAACAAACAGTGTTAAAACATCAGCACAACAGGCAGGCGACAACAAGTCGCTGCTGCCAGCCCATTTTCACATTCAACACTCCCACTCATCTGATAACATTGTTTATCGAACATCATGAGCCGGTACATGTGGGTGTTTCACATAATAAGACCCAGCTGGCCTTTAAATACACTTTAACAATAACTGTTTAAATTAAAATTAATTCAGATACATGAAAGAGGAAGGAAAACTAATTTAATTTAACTTTGTTTTTTTCCTGATATATTTTCTTTTTTTATTCCAGCGAGGCCAACAACAGCTCTCAATCTCCCCTACTTTCAGAGTAATTAATTTGTTTTGCAAAGAAAATTACACCACCAGCTAAAAAGTATACAACCGATAAGGTTTTCCCCTGGAGTTGTGGTGCAGAGTTCACGCTGGAAGGCAATTACCAGAAAATGTGAACCCTCAGAGACGTATAGGCTGCTATCATTCCTGCACAGAAAATGTGCATGTTGTTTTTTTTCCTGCCTACATATGTGGGTTCGACCTTTAAATGTAACACCTGAAACCTTTCACTTTGTTGTTTTTCTGTTCTCATTTTTGGAAAAACAAATGTTATCTTGGATTTAAGGTGTCTTTGCAAATAGAAGTAGTCTCTAAAATAACTTTTAGCTAAAGTAACAACAGCTTAAATGATCAGTTAGCTTCTAATATTTAGCTCAAGGAAGATGAGGAAGTTACACACAACAATAATAACAATCCACATACAACGGCTGGGGCTCTCTTTAGCAACAAAAGCCTTTGTCCTAAATGAAGGTTGTAGAAATAACTGAAACACAGAAAGTCACACACACACAGTTGCACACAGACACACACTTTTAGCACAATTCCCATCCAGTCCCGGCCAGTTGCAGTTAATTGCTTCTGCGAATGAGTGATTGGGTCCGATTTTTACCACAGCAGGATCTTACAGGAAGAGAGAATGAGAGAGGGAGAGAGAGATAAAAACAAAAACATTAACCTGTCACAGAGGGGCAATTAACAGGTTGATTAACTCCTAACCATTGCCAGACTTTCCCCTCGTGTGTCTGTGTGTGTTTGTGTGGGAGTGTGCGTTTGTGTGCCTGTCTGTTCTGTGCTGTTACAGGATAAACACGGTGGACAAACCCTTAAAACCTCTTGCTAAAAACTACAAATATTCATAAAACACATGTAATGCCCTAAATTTGAGTAGGCTGTCACATTTACAGGTCATTGTGTCACTGAACACATTATTAATGTTCCTGTTTTTCTCTTCATTCTTGTATCCTCTTGTGCTCCTCTGTATTAAAAGTCGGAAACTATCAATCATCAAAAGTAATTATTGTAAAGAGATGGGAATAATAATAGGATAAATCTCGCCTCCCCATGCAGACTGTGATTTAGTCCTCTGATTTAGATTATACCCATTGATTTCACTGGGAAACTTTGGTTGTTTAATTTTGGTGTGTTCAGGCCTTCACAGCGACCCCGTTGTTTTGCTGCATGTCAACAACATTTTTCCTTGGTCCTCTACACAGTGGCAGTAAGAGAGGTTTCTGTCAGAGCTGGATTCTGGTATCTGATGCAACATTTTGAAGAAAAAGTTTCTGAGTGCAACACCACTGTTGTAAATCCAAATCCCAGGCTTCTTTCACAGTACTGTTGGTTGAAAAGTACATACTAAGTACAAATACAACTCAGCAGCACCACAACAAAGTTACATCCCAAAAACTTACATCTTAAAGTAAACATGCATGCTCAGACATTTTTTTTTTTTTGCTATGGAGCAATCGAAGTCTGCTCAAGTTACTTAAAACAGTAGCATGTTGAGCTAACTTAATCTAAACCGGAGTCAGTATTCTGTTATCACTTGGTTTTAATAAAAATCCAAAGGGGCTTACTTGAGTTTTTGGCCCATTTTGGAAACAGACAGACCAGCTGTTCTTCACTGTTTTCGATCTTTATGCTAAGCTAGGCTAAACACCTCCTGACTCTAGTTTCACATTTTAAGTGGCATCCAATTTAGTGTTTAACTCACACATAAAGGAAAATTATTTCCCCAAATATTACACTACTGCTTTAAATGTGTGTGTGTGTGTGTGTGTTTATACCGAGTGAATAACCTACTAATTACCTCCGTTGTGCTGAGATGGATACAGAATGTTCAAATATGAGGACATGTTTTTCTATATTTATATTCATAAAAATTTGGTCTCATACTTAATCGGTCCCGATCTAAAATATAGATTAAGGATTATATATTCTATAACATATCATAAAGTCTACAGTCTACTGTATAGATTATACATTAAGGACAGCTTTAATGACCTGATTATACATGCACCTTACATATGCAGTATGCTCCATAACCTTCACATGTGCAGTATT
>JAQNCA010000012.1:10186423-10211045 GCA_029783725.1 Acanthurus tractus
TCCAACACCGAGTGTGTGTATGTGTGTGAGAGAGTGGTCATGACTAAAGGCAATAAAGCAAAGGCTAGCAGGCAGTGGGCTGTTTTGGGCCTCTCTCGGGTCTGCATCATTGGCTTTAAGTGGCGTAGGCGGCCTGCATCAGTCAGCTTGAGCAGCGTCTGTGAAAGACTTTCAGGTTTTTTGTTGTGGGTGTACAGTCTGAAAAGAAAATATTTCGCTGCACAAAGTAAGTCGAGACAAACAAACGCAGGCCTGCTCTCGGCCAAAAATAAAAACTCAAATATCCTCTGCTATGCATGAGAATTTAAAGGTACCCTGCGGAATTTTAGGCCACTAGTAACTAAATGGCACAATGTTTGCACGAGTGGGTCCCCATTTTGTTTGTAAAACGCACACAGGTGATGCAATACATTTCTGCTGTTGGTGAGAAACACTGAATATACACATAAACATTGTAAGGAAACTGTAGGGAACCTTTAAACACCTTGACTTGAAACTTAATTGATGAGCGTCTGCCCACTGCCAGCATCTATTAGAAAGGGTCTGAGAGCCTAGTCAGCCTATTACTCAACTGAACAAGCTTAAATAGTCAATAAGTATACTATAAATCCTCTAAGCCCACTTTTAAAGAGGTTACATGAGGAAATTATACATTTTCAAATTTGTATAAAACCAGCATTTGCATTGTTACTTTACCTCACCACATTTACTAAGGAGGTTTCTGCAAAGCTCCTGTTTTCTGCAGCTGTTTTTCTGTTTCATTGAAGCTCTCCCATGTGATGCAAATCCAGCCAAACTACCTTCAGTCAAGACCTTTCTGTCACTCTTATTCTTCTCTTTAGTCATCATCATCTTTGACCTTCTGTCATTTCCCATCTCCCGCACCATTTATTTTTTTTCTTCCATTTTTTACACTCAATACTACGACTCTCTTCAAATTTGTCCTACTCCCACAGTAGCCTATCTGTTAGAAGGCTTCTGTTTGTATGTGTGTGTGTGTGTGTGTGTGTGTGTGTGTGTGTGCGTGTGTTCGTTGACAGACAGTAAGTCTGCAGAGGGCAAGGTTGTGGGTCAAAGTCAGGTAAGACGGGATGGGATGAAAAATAGAGCAGTAAAAGGAAACAAACATGGCCTTGGAGGTTGAATGATTTCCCAGGATTCAGTCTGTTGTCCACGTGGAAGCCGTATAAATGTTTTCCTGGAATACAAAACAATATTTTTCACTCCCTTTCTTTCCTTTTATGCGTTCTCTGTCTCTCACGCTGTAGACTCCACAGAGGACTTGTAGGCGCAAGTTAAATGCCTTGTTTCAAAGAGATAACCTCCTTTCAGCAGAGGAGAGTGTGTGAGATCCCGTCTCGTACAGCTTCCCCCTGGGGGGACACAAATTCTCTTCCTGCGCCTCCCCCCTCTCTCACCTTCTGGATGGATTGTGATGATGGCTCACTGCCTGCACTGAGAGCTTTGTCAGACAGATAAAAAAAGGGTTGCTGACACTTGACAGGTTGTGACACTGTTTACCAAACCTCAGCAGCAGGGGAGGTAGACCTTAACAACATCTCCCACAGCTGCTCGCAGTCTATCCATGCACACAAGCGAAGCCCAAAAGAGAACATGGCATTAAAAAAAAAAAGAGTTAATGAAAAAAACATCCATTCTCTATTTAATTACAGCAGAAAGCCAGCAGGTGTAAATAAGACTCTGCAGTTTTATCATTAGTGACATCATATCGACAATAGTGACATTCAATCAAGAGCAAAGTGAATCTCTCATCGTTTTATGCCAATCTGTGTGTGCACTTTGCTTATTAAAGGTGCACATACAGATTGGCCATCTGCTGAATGTCACTCCAAAAAATTAAGACACACTCTTTGATTTTGTGACATTCTCTAAAGCTGTTACCAGCTGCAGTCACCTGGTTACCTGCACACCTGGTGGCCAAATTGGCTGACTTCAATATAGCTGAATGGAATTGTAGCGATAAACTGCTGTTAGCTAGTTAGCTCAGTAAGCTTAGTTTGCTATACAGCTCGTGGCCTTACTAGTTGACTTGAGTCGGTCCAGAAGCTCCGAGCACCAAGGCAAGTGTTGGGGACAATGGGGCACAGCTGGACCAGGACCAGGACCAGGACTGAGCTCAGCCTCCAAGACTGAGGAAGGCCAGTTTGATGGCAGAGAATACAGAACAGAATTGATTTACATCTGGGGGCCAAAGACACAGCGAGTGGGGACCATGGATGGGTAAAGAGAGAGAGGAGTGAGAGGAACGTGGGTCAGAATTGAAAAGCAGAATGTAGAGTCCAAATATCTTCATATCTAACTTGATAAAAAAAGACTTGTTTTAGATCATTTTGATGAGCTGATGATCGTTGGAACAGTGGAAAAAGAAAATCCAAAGCAATTTCGGTGTATTTTATTCTGCTTGTCGAGTTTGAAGAGGTGCGTTTCATAATTAGTTACAAAGGTAATTAAGCTCAATATAAAGTCATATGGTTGCTATGGATATATATTTAATATGAAAGGCAGAAAATATTTCAATTAACAGATCTTTTTTAATGTTTTTCCCTGCGTCCTTACCGAAAGTCTGCTGAGTAAGATACAAGTGACTGCACAGGCTGCTTGGTATTTCAGGTGTCATTGTATGTGTGTGTGTGTGTGTATTTAGAGCACAACACACACACACAAGTGGTCCCAGGGGTTTATAAGGTTCAACTCTGCTAATCAAAAAGGGTCAAAAAACTGTGCCAAAAAATATTGCAATGCTAATCCACTTGCTCCTTGTTTTCCTCTGTCAGCCTGCCATTTCGGGCTATTTTAATTCTTCTCCCTCTCTCAGTTATCAATATGTTAATCAAATTTTGTTTGAGTGTTCCACCAGCCTCCATCCTCCTCCTTCTAAGATTTCTACATATTTTTCTTCTTTTGATTTGCCTAAATGACTTTTCTCAGTGCTGCTTGTCCTTCACACTGATGTATAATTACTTGTCTGCAAAGTACTTTAGGCTCATACTGTTACCTGTCACAGTAGTTCTTGCTCAAACATTATCGGACATGTTCCACTTTGTTGCGGTGTTAAAAGCCAAAGGTCTTCACCCTGCTTTAACCAATTCAATCAGCGTGGTGACCGGAGGATTTTACAGTTCAGATTGATTACAATGAGGCTTCATGTAATCTTGTTAGTTCAACTAAAAAAAAAGTTGATTTCATGCTGGCCTGGGCTAAAACTGGACTCCCACTGTAGCTAAAGGCTATGAACTGACCTGGGTCGATTACAATCTAAGACCATTTAATTCATTTTGCAGGGTTGAGAGAAGAAGTCTGACACAGGGGAATGAGCATCAGGGCATTTTCTTAAGAGCGCAAAGCCCGGTCATCTTTATAACTATCAATGTCTGACACCAGCTTAAACTAGCACTAAATAGCAAAAGCCCAAGTGAAGTGGTGCAAGGCTGTGAAATTGACCCATTAATCTCTACAGTATTATTTCCTCTAATGGTATAATGTTGACACTTCTTTATCGCAGTCGGCCCTGCAAAAAAAGCCCACCTGAAAGCTTGGTATTTGCTGTGTTTTCGTGTGTCCTGTAATGGAGCGTTGTCTCATTTTCCTCCACCCTTCCACAGGTGGGGATATTCATTACCCTCTTGTTTGATATATTGACCACCCACCAACCCTTTCTCTTATGCATGCGCCAAAAACACAGAGATATTGCTGTCAGGGTAAATAGCTTTAAGCCAAAGCCCTTTATTCAATTTCTAGCCTGACACGACTTACTCTACCCCTGCAGCTCTTTTAAATGTTGCTTGCCAATGTGAATTACTGTTAAATATTTCACAGTTTGAAAACATGTCTATTCTTTTCTTATTTATCTTAAAAGTATTGAAATAGATGGAAGGGGTAGAGAGGAAAAAAAAACATGCTGCACTCTGGAAGGAAAAAGATAAGCAGATCTGAAAAAATACATTAAGTAAAACCTTTACCATGGGGGAATTAAAAGAAATTAACTTCTGTTTAGTCTCAGAAAAAGTGGAGTCTTTACAGAAAAAGAGCTATGCTGAAATCATTATGAAGTATACTCGTTAAATTAAGGGATTAAGTGCAGCAGGAGAACGGTAACGAGCAAATATGGAAACATGATCTGCTTATTATGCTGCCTGAACAGATTTAAATAGGCCTTGAAGCCACTGGTGCCACAATTCCATAAGGTGGCCATCGAGAACGGTTACAGCTAGATTCCAGTGGGCTGCATTTGGGTAATTAAGTAAAGCGCTATGCAGGCATGAGTGTATTGAAAGCGTGGTTTTAAATCTTAAAGACCCTGAAACTTTTTCTTGTCATTCTGAACGGTGTGATTTTTTGAAAACAACATTTTCCGTCAAAGTTCAAAGGATTTTTATTCGTCGATTTTAGCGTCTCGTTTTTTTGGTCTGCTCTGAGTTTAGGTACATTTCAATCAAACTGTGCTGCTAGTTTTCAGATTTCTTTTGCTGCCAGACCATCGTCAATTACACAAGACAAAATAAACAACAACAATTACCAACAACAATTTCCCAAACAATAACTTTGATTGTTGCGTGTTTAGTCCTCATACAGCGATACTGAAGATCTGACCCCAAGTTCTCAGTGATTTTAGGTATTTCTCTTCAACATTAAAGATGCAAGACTACATGAGCAACAATTATAACCAATGTTTAGAACTTAATGTTTGTTTTTAAGCATTTCTTTCATCCAGACTGTGTGGGTGTGATTTGATGAGCTCTGACTGACAGTAACTGGTGAGAACGACACCTTCAAAACTTCTAACTTAGACAGATAATTGCGTTCGTGTAGAACTTCGTTGCTCAGAATAATTAAGTATTCACGGAGTTGTGAGTGACTGACCGGTGAAAACACTTAAAAAAAAAAAAAAAAACAGCTGAAATGATTATGTAAGAAAAACAAAAGTGGATGTTTTTCAGTCAGCAGGCTGTAATTTTATAGGAACAATGGGGAAATGCTGTAATTATAATGCAAATGTTCGAATGCATTCATTATGAGACCGAACGCAAATCTTCTTAAAACCCATTCACTAAACAAAAGTACGCCTCACTGAGCGTTAACAGGGTCGACCTTGGAAAATCTTCTCTTAACAATCCTTGTAAAATTAGACTAAATTAGAGTACGATTCAAACGCCTTTTAAATCCCAACCAGGGGACGATGAAAGCTGTTCTTCAACCATGTGGAGTAGACGCATGGTCTTGTTCTCTTTTGAAAGGTGACACTCAAAATTGTATTAAAAAACAGTCAAAGTGCTTCTGGTAGAGAGTAGTAGAAATCTTAAACTGAAAAATACAGGTTTTTCTTTACACCTGAATCTTTCTGCAAACAGGTACCTGCAGATGACTGTAAACAGGAGTTATGCCTTAAAAACACAACAACATCACAGCATGAGGCCATAGCTAAGCCAAAATCAATAAAAGCTGATAACAAAAACACAAGCATATTAATATTTTACATGTTTCCTCAGGGTATGTCTGAGCTTTCGCCAAAAAAAGGTCATATAGTACATTTATTTGTATAAATATTTATATATATTTCTATTTTGGCCATCTATTTTTGTATTTAAACCACTTATATTTACATTAAGCTTATATTACTTATTTTTTAGGTTATTATGGTACAACAGAGTACACACAGTGCAATAGAGCTGTATATTTTTTTTGGCTCTACAAAGCTCCAGCCATCTGCACAATCGAATGCAACTGGCTCTGTTTGGAAACAAGGGAATGTGGACTATTTTTAATGTGAACTCTCATGTAACAAGTTCGAGTTCAGCATCTTCTGTCGGATCATGTTGCAGCTAAATAGTATGTGTTTTTTAAGAAGTCTAGCAACAAAAAATCTGTAGAAGACAGCAACAGCAGCCTGTGTCTTTTTTGTTTTTTGGTGGTTGAAATGTGTTTTAGACTAAATATTTCACTACTTTGTATCATCTCAACGTTTGCTGGCGTAACAGGTCCATTTGTTGTCGGGAGGTTGTCTGCTTGTGAATTGCTGAGACTGTTTTGGTTTCTTTGTTTGTGTCTGGTCGGACGGAGTTTTACCTGCTGTTTGCATCATTCAAATCTTAAGAATTTAAGCTTTCCAACAATGTTTTCAAATGATTGCGCACCTAAAAACAGCAGTTTGTGTCCATTAAGGGAAACATTCAAAAGCTTGAGCACCGAGCAAACATGGGAGAGAATTTACAGACGCCTCTTGAAAAGAGTCAAAGTGTGTGCTTTTCCATGGGCGTTCTTATAAAGAAACAAAAGGAGTACAACAAAAATTAAAACACAATGATTCTGTCTCGTTTCATTAGATTTGTCTTTATTTCAGATCTGAGAGGTGGAGCAGCCTAAAACCTGTTTTTTTATAAAGTGAAACAAACCAGCATCACTGTTCGTGTAAACACAGACCTACGTGTTTATCCCTTTTCATCATTAGCTCTACATGATTTTGCCCGCGTGCTCGTATACAATGTGCATACAGAGACACACACACACATGCACGCACAACGCAGGGCAGCTGCGGGGCTAATTTGTTTAGAAAGAATTAATTAGACATTATTAGGGGGAAAACAATGGAGCAGAGGCAGGGTGTTTAACGGTGGGACGTCAAAGAGGCAAACCTGTCACGGAACAATAAGCTAATATCCACCCACAGCTTCCCAGCTACTGCTCAATTAGTTTATCACACAATAGGACAAAGTACACAACCGCACACATACACACATGAATAAATGCAAGAAGCACGTGTGTTTTCTGATCAGCCCTCCGTCTGAACTCCCATCCATAACTGAAAGACATCAGAGGTTGTGTAAAGCATATGTGTGTGTGTGTGTGTTTTTCTAATTGAGCAGATGTTTTTAATATTAAAGGTATCCGCTCTTATACCTTCAAGGCAGACACTGCAGCTGCTGATGAGGTGTCTTCAGTTGATGAACCCAAAAACCCAATTACAGAACAAAATGCTAGGTACGGCCTGATACCGTTTCTTTTCTCGGCTTGCGCTAATTTCTTCTGATCTCAATCCAATCTAATTCCACTCCTCTCTTAAGACCTTCCCCCTCTTCTTCTCTAAATCTGCTTATCGCCGCGGTCCGTGGCTGCACTCCAAACTGCTTCCCCGTCCTTTTCTTTCCCTCACACCTTGTTCATCCTTCCTTCACAGCCACTTCCTGAGAACGGCCAAGGCAGAGTTGAAGGTGAACTGTGCCTGGTGGGTTCCGCGGTGTGCCAGCAGCAGGGAGCCCGCCTCAGGCCCGTGGCCTGCCGCCAGCAGCTCAGCGGCCACTTTCTCTACGTCCCAGCCTCCCTCCTGCTGGTGGGACAGCATGTGGGAGCTAAGCAGGGGGTACAGGGCGGAGGAGACGCAGCCCACCAGGAGCCCAGCATCCAGGAGCAGCGAAAGGAGCTCAGAGTCGCAGGAGGACGCCGTCTCCTGGAGAAAAAAAGACAGTGGAAAGTGTAAACACACATGCACTGATAGAGTCAAGAGAAACTCGCTTTTCTTTGTAACTGTGATTGAGTTTTTCTTTTTTTTATCCCTGTGAACACATGCCAAGAGTGCCAGCTAGAACTTTGGCAAGTATGCAAGCAGACTCTCTGCCAGAGCCTACTGTATTATACCTTAACACCCACTGGCTGATGAAACACTGATTGTGGCTGGCAGATTTGGAGATTTAGGAGCCAGAGTGGTCTGTATAAAAACAAAAGGTGGCGGACTGTAGCTTCCTGCTGCAGCAGCAGTATTTCCAGGCTGTGTGGGATTATGATGTTACACGCTTGACAAAAACCTGATGAGGTCAGAGCTGTTAAACCCTGTGCTGACCCCGTGGCTGACCACTGTCCCCATGGCATGTGCATCCACACACACACGCACACACAAACACACCAACCCACAACCCTCTTCTTCTGCAGCTCTTAGCAGCATTCTCAGTTACCAAAACATCTGTGAACACGTGTTCATGCAGCCATAAACAGTCCTTTACGTAATATTTTAATCCCATCTTCCGCCTCTTTACATCAATGAATTGCATGCAAATTCAAACAGCTAATAGCTGCTGGGGCTGCTGTAAGTGGTTTACAGGCCATGGAGAAGCGAGGCTGAGTGCTTTGGGTTTAAAGGCCGTCTCTGTGCTTCTCTCTGTGACTCAGCCCATCTCCTCTGCATCCTCTCACCTGTTTGCTGTCTCTATTATTAAGCTGGCACTTGCACGACTATACACGCATATGTGCGCACACACACATGGTCAACAGTGAGTCTCTGTCAGGGTATTTTTGGAGTTGCAGTGGATCAATTATAAATGTGGAGCTCGTGGCTTCTATTCTGTAGTCGAGAAAGGGAGCAGGCCAGGTGAATTTCTCTCCCTCAACTCTAAAAATCTTTCATCTCTGAGCTGGCCTCTCTCCATTTTTCTTTTCTTGAAGGACAATTCATCTTAAAAGACAATAAACTGTTTAAAAGGATGCTTTCACTCATGGTGATGGATATGAGTGAACCTGAACGTCTCACATAAGAGCTGAGAGATGTTCAACTGCTGTCGGCGACAATGCCACTGTTGCAGCTGAAACTGTACTTTCCACATAAAATAAGTTTAACCTCATCTTAAGGTGAGCAGATCTGAAGAGTATTGCTGCATCCTAAATACGTTGCTTTCCTACAATAATTCCAAATTTAACATTTAAACACTCACTGCTGGTTTGGAACCCAGGGAAGACAGTAAGCTGGCATATACAGCAGCAGTTATAGAGATACATTATGTCATGCATGACTAATATTTTTTTTCTCCCTCTTTGACAGACGGGACCAGATGAATCATGACAAGACGGAGGAGAGCCAGAGACAGACAGAGACATTTCTGAATCATGAGAGAGAAGAGGATGAGGAGGTCACCCGCTTATAATGAGAATGAAGGAAAAGGAAGATGAGAGAGGGGGGGGCTCGGAGTGTGGAAAATGTATGACGGGGAAAGTGAAGACAGAGAGAGAGAGAGAGCTGGAGAGGAGAAGGCAGACATGCACTGAAAGCATCAGATACATACATTTTTAAGTGCACCAACTGTTTCCAAGAGCCGAATGCACACTAGAACCAAGGAGAAGCACTTCAAAACAACTTAACACTTCAGCCTCAAACTTTTGATTTTGGAAACCTCAACAGAGGCCAAGTACAACATGGGATTCCTGGAGCTGCAGTGAACATTGACCCATTTTCAAGCTCAATATCTGGCAAAGGGGATTTCAAACATTGCAGATAAAAGAGCGAGTGATGCATATTTCTCAAAAAATAATGGGCAAGAATGAAAAAAACTTTTTCTGTCTTTCTATAATCTGTATGAATAGATGACTGCATTGAATAAAAAAAAAAATCTATAGGCAAGGGGCAAGATTTTTTGGTATTGAGTTCTGGAATAACATTTGAAGTCCATTTTTAGTTCTAATAGTATTGACCAATCATGTTTGGGCAGGTTATGGTTGCAAGCAGGTAAATACTGGAACAATGGATGCTCCAAAATAATGGCCGTTGCCTCCAGAGGCCAAGTTGTCAAAACTACATTGTTTAAGAGGTAAAACCAAATGTGAATGTTGTTACAGATCCTTCACTCAATCAACTACATTAGGTTAAATTTTTGGTATTTAGATCAGATCATTTGGGATATTATTTCTTACTAAAAAAGGGCTGAAAGAATCACTCAAACAACATCAAACTATTACTCAACTATTTTTGTAACAGATTAATGATTAAGTGATTTAAAAGGTCAAATGCCTTGTATGTAGCATAATAGGATTTTCTCCTTTGCGCTAAACACAAAGTACAGCTTGAGCTGATGGGCATGTTATTAGTTTGTAGGTAAATGATCATAAACCAAAGTATTAGACCATAAAATCTGACTTGCTTAATGAAAAGTCAAAAGATCCTGAAAGTTATTGCAACTCATCCTGATGGAGTTTTGGATGCATTACATTTAGTAACAATACATCCAAAAATTGTTGAGATAATTCAGTCAGACGGACATGGCCAACCCTAGAACTAGCATTCACTGCAAATTAAATGAAAAATGCAATTAAACTGGAGTTTTTTCAGGAGCAATTTTTTTTTTCCTTTGTGGCCTCATGGAGCCATTCAAGGTTATTATGTGATTAAAGGCTGTATAAATAAATTTGACTTGATTTGACCTGAAGGCATGCTTATCACTGAAATCACCTTCTGCTGTGTTTGGCTGCTAATGAGGTATCACACCTACAAAATACAAATGTCCCTGCAAGACACATACATGGGGGCCACTGGTCTGAAAGCTGTAGTTGGTGACATCCAAAAATATGAAGCAGAGCATATTTATGTCAATCTGAGGCAAAAAAAAAAAATGAATGCATAAACCATCAGAAGGAGGCAAATGCAGTTGCCAGTGCTGTGGATGCTATGGGTGTCACCCGTAAGGCACAAGATTGAAAGTAACAACACATACATTTTTTATCACTTCTCACAATCCTTGGACTTTGAGCTACATGAGATGTGCACAGATTCAGAGGGAAAAAATATTCATTTTTCTGCAATGACCAGTTTAGGTACAGCGAT
Organism: Acanthurus tractus; assembly: GCA_029783725.1. NCBI lineage: Eukaryota > Metazoa > Chordata > Actinopteri > Acanthuriformes > Acanthuridae > Acanthurus > Acanthurus tractus. The sequence continues at coordinate 10,197,021 of JAQNCA010000012.1, forward strand.
ATACCTTGAAAACACACACACACACACACACACACATAGAAACACCCAGTGGTTATAAATGTATGCACACCCTGTCTTTCCTGCACTCTCAGGTCCATTGTGGAAGAGAGCAAAAGCACAGAACATCACTCAAGTGCAGGCCTGGTCCTCAACGCTCACCAACACACACACGTGCACACGCACACACCCGCGTACACACCCACCACCCCCCCACACACACACACACACACCCACACACACCCACGTACACCTCCCAGGCTATTACTGTTTGACAGTGTCAAGAGAGACAGCAGATTTAAGTCTTAGAGTCAGTTGGATTGACAGTGGAGCTGAAAATAGATGTGAAGGAGAAGCAGAGAGATGGAGGGATGGGAGGAATCTTGATATCAGAGCAGAGCAGATAACTTTATGTCCTTTCCACAGCACCAACAGCTCTGTCACATTGCAGGCACTGCTGTTTGTCCAGAGTTTACACCTACTTTAGGTATGCAGTGTACGTCAGATAGCCTATCACTTCTTAAACACGCTGTCTGGAATTTAAAAATCAACTTAACTTTTTTTAAGTTTTCACTGAAGATCAAAGACCAGCCCCAAAAATATTAAGCAGTGCTTTTTCCTTTTCAGCCACTTTTTAACATAATTGCTTCAATTTTTTCATTTATCAGCTTTCAGTGATATTATATCATCGTTATTATTCTGCAAATTTCTGTTGTCTGAATTAATGATTCCAAGCAAGCTGCAATTAGAGAATAATTTGACAACATGAAGAAAGGCGCTTGCTTGTTTTTTTTTTTTGCAGAGTTAAAACAGAAGATCTATGCCACTCTCATATCTTTCTATTCAATATGCAGCCACGATCAGGAGAAAATTAGCTGAGCTTGGCATACGGATATGGCCAAGCCGTTTCCCCCGATTCCACACTTTTTGCTAAACTAAGCTAACCTCCTGCTGGGTTCAGCTTCGTATTTAGCATAAAAATGAGTGGTAATGACTTTCTCATCTAACTATTGGCAAGAAACCTAATAACCATGTTTCGCAACCTGATGTATTAATCATATGGTAGCAGACAAATTTTCTCCCTATAGTTTTATGTTCGCAAAAATGCAGGACACTGCACAGCAAGACTCAGACTCATAAACTAAGTGCTGTTTCACCTAAAACCACAAACGGCAAACCGTCACCTTCTTAAACTGACAAATGTAGTGAAGTGTGAACAGATAAATTAAGTTGCTGGGGAAAGATGGCGGGAAACAAGACCACACACACCCCTCCAGTTAGGAAAGATTGCTCTCACCCATAGAGGGTAAAGTCACACTTTCATGTCTATTGCAACAAACCAGGAAAGACCTTATTTTAAGGGCTTGCTAGCTTTAGAGTGTGGATTATGTGTCTGAGTTAGCACAGCAATGTAACATTGCCCTGAATAGTAAGTATATTTTGTACGCCGTTGTATTTGTGAGGTCAAACGACGCTCCAAATCTTCTTTAGCGCTTCAAACAACACTTTGTTTGTCTCTTCAGTAAATGAAAACAAGAGACTTCTTCTGTCTCTTTTCTCTGTGTGTGTGTGCAGGCGTGTGTTCACCCTGTGAGTGAATGAACAAACACACAGCATGACAACAGAACTGACACATCAAACTGCAGCCGTAAGATGTCCAACCCCCCTCTCGCTCTTGTTATTACCTTCTCATTTCTTGTTGTCTCACCCTGTGAATGACAGTCAAGGTTGTCTTTCCTGTTTGTTTTCAATGGCTGCTAAATGTTGTCTGACTGGCCTGGTCAATATTTCAAACCCTTGTTTTCTATTCTGGCTCCGCTCGTCTCTCATTTCCTGTACACGTCTTCCTCTGCCCTCTCTCTCCCTCCCTGAGCTAAACCCTGCTGAGAGCTTAATTGGAATTACCGTACACGTACAATGCTTAATACATAATGCATGGCCAAGCCTTCTTTTATCATTTAAATCATAAAGCTTCTTTGGAATGCCAGACAACACACAACTATCTCCTTCCCTCCTTCTCTTATCCTTTTCTCTCCTTCCCTCAGGCTCCACTTCCCATCTCTCCATCCTAGCTGTCCCTGGGCCTTAGCGGTGCACCAAACTGAGTGTGCACACACACACAACTTCAAACAGTCCTTGCTTACAGCCCGAAATGATTGAAAGTGACAGAAGAAGAGGCTGTGGAGCTTAAAAAAATAAATAAATAAAAATAAGGGTTGGCTGTGACGCACAGGAGCAAACACAAACACACATGCACGCAGTGAGCAGATCAGGGGACAAAGCACTCAGTTGCAAGCAAACACAGCAAGATTATTGGGTTCAGTATGGCACAAAAGCTGTAAACAAGCCCTCTTCAGCAAGCAATTAAACACATAATCACTCAGTCACACACATCTTTTGTCTTCATCCAACTGGGCAGATGGTTGTATGTGATTCTTTGAATGGGCCGTGACATGGCAGATCTGTTAAATTCTGGCTCTCTCCTCATGCTGTGTTAAGAAAATGACACACCTTAAAAAAGTTTGAAGGAGAGTAAAATGGGAAACACAGTGTGCTTATCATCTCTACTGTCAGCTTCAGTTGTTTGCATGTTCAGCTGACTAGTTTGCACCCTACTGGAGTCTCCCAGAGTTACTTTCAAAGCCAAGAATTAGCAGATCATAGGTTAACTAAATCAGTTTGCGGTTTGTTTGAGTTGACAAGTTGCGCTAAAAAAGCCTCATCCGCATCTAAAACATCTACTTTGAGATGTGTCCAGAGAGGAGGCATGCTAGCTTTAAGAATTTTGAATGGAAAAGTCCTTTAAGTCCCTCAATTATGGTTGTTTCCCCATTAAATGAGTGTTAGCTTACTCAGCTAGCTGAAAAGACAAAACTGACAGTTGTGGGCTTGAAATGAGAAGCTTCCTTTTGTAGACAAAGATACGCAGGATTTTGAGATGTAAATTTTCCACTAAAAACTGTATTTATGCCATGGAGCTAAATTACTAGTCGATTAATTAAAGTACAATCTGATGGTGGAGGATAAAGACTGAGTGGAGAAGTTAAAAACAAAAGAATGTGAAAGACAAAAGGACTGCTGGAACATTATGTTGCAGCAGACTTAAGCAAGACCGCATCCATACTGTACGTTGCACTGACAGCTCATTCATATTGGCACGGCAGCTCTTATCAGCCCCTTATCTCTGTCTTCCATTTATCCAGGCTGGTGTTAACCCCTGGCCCCCTGCTCCACTGCTCCCTTCTGCTCCTCCACGCTCAATCCATCTTCACTAGACAGAGCGGAGCGGAAAAGGAAGGAGGAGGAAAGGAAGAAATGCTGGGAGGGAGACGATTTACGTGAAAAGAGATAAAAGTCTGCAGCGCATTTTCCTGCATCATTAAGAGCAATACAGCCTCTTCTTAATTACCTTGCTCTTGCAACTATTTCTTTGTCTGGCTTTCAAGGCATATAGTCTACTCCCACTCTTCTTCTCCATTCTCCCATTTTACTACGCCCACTGTGGTCTCCTCCTCTGCAGCAAAGCAAGGCAAAGTAAATGCGAAGCAAAATGAACACTTATCTCACACTACAGCTAAATAAATTACTTTTTTCTCATTTACTTCTTGTGTCAAGTGGTTTTCTATAACACCATTTTAATTAAAAACTAATCTTCAGAATTAATCGTTTATTTTTTTTTTATTATTGTGATCTCAGGGGCATCTCTTTTATGGAGAAAAATAAAATTTGTGTTGATACTGGAGAAAACAATGTGCACGGTAATCTGTGACATCAGATACGGAACAGAGTGCCAGGAAACACACACCGGCGGGGCAGTGGCTAATGATAAGACCTGCCAATCACTCGGAGTGGCATGTTATTTTCGTGTATTTAATCAGGAGTGCTGCTGTTTGCAGGTCTGATAAATATACGGCGCATTGTGACCAAAATTCAACCCCAGGTTTTTAAATATAGACGGGAGAAGGCAGGTAAATAAATGAGGAGTGACATTCACGAAACCTTTCACGTATTTTTTTTTTTATGATCAATTTGTTTAGTATATTGGAGTGAAACAAGCTGTAACAAAAGAACAAACCTTGATGAAACACAGTTAATTTAGTTGGTTAAGCTTCCTCATTAAACTTGCTCTAATTACTGACTGTCTAAACTGATCTAAAATCAATTATTTCTGATAAACCCATGATAAAAATCTCCTGATCTGCTAATGGCTGCTGTTGAGTCCTGGCTAATTGTAGATCTGATAAAAAGCCTGGGAGTGCTGTGCTCTTACCTTGAACGTTAAAGGGTCAGTACACCCAAGCGTTAGTCGTGTCAAATCACACAGGTGGTTTTGTTTGTTCATGTTTTAAATGATCTGTCGTTGAGATTTTCATCGAAAATTTGCAAAGTTGTTTAAAACAAGACGTGAAAACAATCCAGAACAAGTAACTGTCTCAGACGTTTTGGGTCTTCTTTCAGTCTAATAAAGTTTACTGTCAGGGATGCACCTGTCTGATAGCGACCATATTAATCAGACTGTGTATTGAACTTGATGTAATGAACCATGTGAATGTCACAGTCTTTTTAAATTCAGTGTTAGGTACACTCGACCAATCACAGCTGACTCCAGCCATGCTTAGACTGACTTCGGCTCTGCCTGGAAAATGGCAGCTCTCATAACATTTGAATGAAGTCAGTGTGACATACAGATTTTGATTTTGGGAAAAGAGCACTGGTATTGGACTGGTGCTCAGTATTGGCAGATAACATGAGTTGAGGTTTCAGAATCCATGTTAGGAGAAGAAAAGGTGGAACTGAGGAAGCTAAATATTGATACTTTGCATCCATTTTTGTCATAAAACAATTTGGTTGAAAGGGTTCTTAAAAAAATTCAAAGGGAATTGACACCAGAGAAACACACAGGGACGAACACACGCATACATGCGTAAAACTCCACAGTGAGCAGCAGCAAGCCAACACATTATCAGACGTATGAGATGTAAGACGATTTCTCTCCGTCTCTGCTGATGTTATCTTCAGATGAACACTGTTCTGTGCTGCTCTGAACATGCCCTCGTACATTCGGCTCCTTGGTGGTGAGATTATTTCTCAAAGCAGTGTGACACACTACCTGTCTTCCTCCATTCATAGACTCCCTCTCTAACTCTGTCTGATTTATCCTTTCTGTCCTTCCTCCAACACCATCCTCCTTCAGTCAGGTTGATAACCTTGCTACGTCTTCTCTACTTCCATCTCGGTGTGTCTGACTCTACGTTTTCCTTCTCTTCACTTGATTTTCAAACGTCTAAATCGAACATCTTTTCTCTCACCTCCTTCAACCCGGTTCCTCCTGCAGTCCCACTCTCTTTTCTCTGCGGGATAAAAGCAGCGTGTTGCTCAGGTGTACCAATACAGGACCTTTACGGTTTCATTTAATAGAGGCTCTGTCACTTAGAGTGGCTTTCTCTTATCTGATTCAGGGGTAAAGATGGGGTCTTCTGGGTCTGAGAGGCCTATTTTGTGACAATTGCTTATCTGATCTGGAAACAGTGGGGAGCGGCCCACACACTCCTAAACTATAACTCCCTTATCTGATTGTGGCTTCCCAAAACAAGAGGATAGTTAGAAAGTGGATGACCATTGGCCTCTTTGATTGTTGAGATTCTTTTGGAGAACTTTAATCCTTTTTCATGATTGTGAAGATAAGGAAAAAGTTCAAATCTCACCTTCTTTTCCTGCCTGCATTTCTTTTTTGCATTCCACCTTTTCTATTCTGACATTTTTTAAAACAGCTTATAGCCTAACATCTCTGTGGCTTGCAAGAATATTGTTATCTTATTGCTTTTAATAAACAGACAAAGGAATTAATGAGCTACCGACTAAATGTAGGCATTAAAGACTCAATAAACCACATAGTGTATGGCTATTTTTACTGAAACAATTAGTAGATGGAGTGTTTAGTTCTAAGGTTCCCAACAGGATAAAATCTGAGGGACCACCAGATGATTAACTTAAAAAAAAATGCATCTGTTTCATAAAAAATAGCTTGGTTTTTATTTCTTTATATATTTCTCTTGAGATAATAATACTTTCCAGGGCACTAAAAACCTCACATTAAAAAAAAAAAAAGCTTGAGAGGGAAAAATTATCCTCTGGGTTGGTGTGTTACTCACATCGAGGTCAAACATGTTATGAGGGGTCACGAGTGGAAATAACTTCATTTGAAATTTTCCCAAGACAAACAGGTTGGGAAGCACTGGGTTATTAGATAAACAGAAAACTACTTCATCCAAATTATGATATTAGATTCCATCATTTCAGTCAGTTATCAAGCAAAAATGTCAAACCTTTACTGGATCCAGCTTTTTAAATGTTAGAAAATTGCACCATATGAACTGAAATTATTTGGGTTTTGCCTGTGAAGACTGCACCCTGAGCTTAGGGAAGTTGTGAATTGCATATTAATTTTTTTCATGTTTTAGAGAGTCGATACTTAATGGATTATTTTAAGGTCTGATATGCGTAATAGCGATATATATAACCATTCAGCCTTAATGCTTCATATCCTACTGACAGCTCAAAAGAGTCTTATCACAGTATGTCTTGTTATGAGTTTAGTGACGAGGGCCCGCAGGAGAACATTCATTTGGGTAATATGTCAGATAGGCATGCAAGAGCACCTACACAAGTGATGTTCACTGTAATCTCTGTCCTTAAAGTGAGTGTTATCTTCCTGCTGCTCCTCTCAATGTCTTTCTTTTATAAACTTGAGAAAACTCCTTTGTTTCACCATGAATGCAATGTGTAGCATAAACTAAGTGCTGTTAGCAATGGTGTTTGCAAAATGCACTGCCAATCAAAGAAATCTGACCTATCAGCAGCACTACATTGTAAACAGGAAGCAAGTGCGAGATTTGTTTCATTTTGATTGATCTTTTTTTTTGATGATTGAAACCAATCATTCAGCAAAAAGAAGGACTTTTAATTCATTAAAAACTATTTGTGATGCAGAGGTCAGACATGAGTATCAGGAGACTGCGAGAAGTTCCAGACTGCAGGATTGAACTGTTTAAATTAGAAGGCAACTCTGTTCATAAAGTGCAAAGTACTAATTTGACCTCTATAAATGATTTTTACTGTACTTTTGGCTAAATATTCCATTTAGCACCTTCATGTTGTCTGATGTGATTCACGGAGCAGACTCCATTTTGTCTGCTTTGAATTCGGACCACACTTACTGTTAAAGACACTTACTGCGGTCATGCTGTTGATCTGATCCAGAGTCAGCTGCAGCAGTTGCTCATCCCCGCTCTCTGCCATCAGTTTGAGTGCAGGCTGCTGGAGGCTCGGCTGGTTTTTGAGCAGCTGGGTGGTTATGTGTCTGACACACTGAAGAGAAAAGGTGGGGGGGGGGCAGAAACAAAGAGAGTGAGGGAGATGCAGGAGGATGGACAGATGAATGGATAGGAAAGGTGCGGATGAATGGATGAAAGGAGGAGGAGGAGGAGAGATAAAAGCAGAAGTGGGATGAAAACAGAAAGGTAATCAGAAGACAGAGTGGAAAAAAAAGGAGCAGGAGAGAACAAAAGGGGAGAGCAGGAGACGGAGGGGAGAGAGTAGGCGAGGAACACTGAAGGTTAATCGATGTGCATATACTGTACAGACACACAGGAACATAATACTTTTAAAAAGGTCTGCACACAAACACACATACGCACACACACGCAGTCCTGTTGTACTCCTATCCAGTAATATATGGATTTCACAATGCAATCTGACTCCCCCATGCTCTGGCGGTTTCATTCCAGCAGATTCAAATTAAAGCTGTTCAGAACAGAGTAAAAGGCCTCCTTCTCCACCTCCCACCCCCTTCCCACACTAATATCAGACAGGCAGGCAGACACTAGCCTATTCACACTGAATAGCATTAGTGCTAAACTAATATCACAGTCAGCTGGCGCTAGACATACAGAATGGCATTAGGCTTACCACTTCCATGGTGCTCAGTAGGGCATGAATAGCATTAGGGGCCGTCAGTTATCAAAGAGCGGCTAGTGCCTATAGTACATTGCAGAAAGCACTGAGCTGATGCTAACATGCTGCTGCCGCTTACATGCTTAATAGTTTTTGGTTCTTGTATTAAGATACGAGCTAAAATGGTGGCATTGCAGTGAGGTTACGCTGAATTAAAGCGAGTTAAGCCCCCTTTTTATTGATAAGGACGGCGATAGCAGATGAATGGAAATATAAAGTTTTATTCTTCTCACTGTACTGCATTAGAAGAGGAAGTATTCATCGAAGCAATACCAAAGAGTAAAATACTTCTAAAAGTAAGAGTCACACATTTTAAAATTCTTACTAACAGCTTATTTGTATAAGTAACAAAATGTGCTTGAATGTATATAAAGTCGAATTACTCTGATGCCAAATTGCTTAACTCCGATCTTAACTCCTAACCCTGTCAGGGCAGCACAGTAGCTTTGTCATTAGCTACACAGGTTCAAAGTGCTGACTTTCATTCCTGGCTGGAGCAGATTCTTCCTCTGTGGAGCTTGGTTGCCCCGCAGTAATGAGTTGAATACAGAGAAGTAAGTTTACCTCATTGTGCTGAATATAATCGTACATAACAATAAAAAAATATCCCTAATTATATCACTTTATAACTTTATTATTGGCTATGATTACAGATGCATTAACATAAGTGGTAAATAATAATGTGGCTCATTAAGACGGAACCACTATTCACTATTTTCAAAACTGCTGGTTAGTTTAATCTGAAATAAAGCCTCATATTTTATAAACTTAGATGTTATGAGGTGACTAGCAACTTAACCTGTCAGTAAAATTTACTGAAGTATAAAGGGCTTTATTTTCCTTCTGATATGTAGCGCAATAGATGTAGAAATTTGCATAAAATGAAAATCCTCATTAAAGATGTAATTGCAGTAAATGTATGTGGCTACATTTCACAACTGTATTGCATGAAACTGCCAACTTTATTTACCAGTTTGAATCGACTCTTCACTGTTTTCAGCAGGTTACTATGATCAGTGATTGTTAATAGGTGAAAATCCTGCATGGAATTGATGACACACAAGCAGTCACAGACAGTAATGGAGGGAGTGTTTGAAGCTTACCTGCGCAGGGAGCTTGTGTTTGGTCTTGTAGAGGGATCGCACCATGGTGACGACCTGCTGACCCAAGTCTAATTTGACCTCCGAACCTTGGCAGCGGGTCAGCAGAGCCGAGGTCAGCACAACCCACGGGTTACGCTCTGACTGCGCCCTGTAGACAGAGAACGGGACGGATCTGTAAATATGAATGTGTGTGTTTGTGTGTAGTCATCTGCTGGGAGTCTGAGGAGAACAGAGAGGAAGAAACAGAGATGAGCCAATACAAGATTTGAGGTAAGGATTTAAATTACACAATCATAAAACTTCTGTATTAGAGAAGATGTTTAGAACCACATATATAAACAGGAAGATACAGCATAAAGTAAAACCATAATGTATATATAAATAACATGTAAAATTGCTGAAATATGATTTATCTAATACCCTGCATTCCCATGTAGCCAGATGGTAAATCCTAACATTGACTGGGTCACAGCAGCTGACTACTGCATGTGAATTTCTCTTTGAGATCAATAAAGTATCTATCTATCTATCAACATATTGCATGAAATTGTATGTTATGAATAACATAAACGCAACAACAGCATAAAAATAGCAGCATCAACCTCTCTTTGAATCACAAGCTGACACGAGCAGGCAGGCAGGCGCAATAATCAAGAGATTTGCAGACGATCTAATGAATTCTGACTTCGGCATGTAAGTGAGGACGGAAGATGTTTGACCACAATACTCTTGCATTTAATATTTAACACCTACATGCTGCATTTCCTCTCCCTGCCTTTCTGTGCAAACACCATGGGACAGCTGTCAGCCATGCCAGGCGTCACTCTGTTTGCTAATGCCTCCATAGTGACAGATTAGTTCCTGCCAAGGCCAGCAAATGGCAGTGACGACCTTCATGGGTCGTTATTAATGCATATCAGTAATGGTAAGAGAAATAAAAAAAAGATAAGAAACTGCACAATGACTCATTATCTGTTAATTAGATCACGGTTGAAGGATGGATCCTGTGTAAATTCTTAATTTTATTAGTATTGGCATTAGCATAGCATGGAGTAAGTACTGTATGACAGCATCTCTACCTGCTTTTTTAATGCTAGTGGTTATGAATGTTGTCACACAGCCAAGGTCTCTTTATATCAGTGTCAAGCTTCATGAAAAGAGACAACTTTTGAGGTTTCCTAGTGAGGCAGTAATTGACATATAATACATGAAGTATGTGGGATTAAGTTCTTCAACTTAACAGCCTTTGTACACAGCATGTGTTCTTCACAGAAATATTTCCACATCAGTATATTTATGAAAATTGTTTTATTTTGTTATGAGCACTTTCGCACTGAGCGTGAATATTATGACGCTAAAAGCAACATTCCTTTGTTGCTAGGACGAAGGACTTTTCTGAGCTTTCACACTGTGAATAAAGGTATGAACCAATCAGGCTGTACAGAATAAATGTCTTGTCACAACTAGAGATGCGGGGCTGTTCTGAATAGTTATAAGCTTCTAAGGCTCTTTACAAAACTGACATTCACTTTCAATGTCAACATTCCATCACATAGGCCATCGGGCTTGTTGAGAGGCTTTGAATGTTGTCTCGGTTGGACTGGCTGAGCGGAGGGACAGATGCTGGCAGACAGATGTTGATGATCATTACGCATGAGAGACAGTCAGGGGGAGAACGCAGCCTCTGGAGGAATAAACACCTGGATTCACACTATTCTGCCCTGTTCTGAAGCTGTTTACCAGCATGAGGAGAACTTGGAGATTATTTTTCAAACTTTTGCCAATTTTTGGATAAAAAAAAAAAGGGGATTTATCTTCACTTTAACCTTCAAATGATTCAGTGGTCAAACTCCTGGAAGGGACGCAAGCTGAATATTCATCGTTTTTTGAAGAAGAGAATAAAGTTATCAAATGATAAAATGACAACAGACATTCCAGGCATTAATTTTAAAACCACAAAAAGAGCTTTGAATGTGAAAAAATGACTTTCAGTACTGCTCTATCTGAATGACAATGGCTGACCTGTTAATTGTTTGTCTTTCCGATTACTCCGCATTAAATGACAAAGGATGTAAAAATTATAAAAACAACAAGCTCAAGGACGATGCTGGTATCCTCGTCCCTCTCTCCTCTCCTCCCTGTTTCGGTTTGACTGAGGGTGGGGTCCAGCTCCTTTCCACACATAAACACACATGGAGCAGACAGCACAATATGGAGCCATGTAAAGTGAAATATAATAATGATTAAGGAGAATAACATCATAATCAGTGGAAGATGCTGAATCCAGTTTTTTTCCAAAAGAACAAACTAGTGAAAATCAACTCAAACATTGTATTGAACAGCTGTTTGTAACTGTCGCAAATTTGTATCCCTGTGAAACATCTTCAGGCAAATATTTCACACTTTTACGCCTTTTATTTATCACATCCCTAGTGTGCAAAGGCCTTGAGTTGAAATAGTTGTTAGAAGACAAGCTTTGAGGGGTTTGCATTGCTGGAAGTTAATTGTGTGATTAACTTGACAAGCGGTTGCATTAAATAATGAACATGACGAGAAGGGAAACGGCTGGTGGCTGGAGATTTGAGGAGGAATCTGTTATGAACGTGTGCTTTGTTTCACTCCCGGTGTCTTTCCACCATAAAAGGTAAGATGGTGAAATGTCGAGTGGTTGAAGCCTGCTGTCAGATTTGGCTGCTGAAGTGAGTTTTTTAAGAAAGCATGTGAGGGGGAAGGAGACCCTGAGGTGAGATCCTATGTGTGTGCCTATGTATAACTGCAAAAGAGGAAGGAGTGTGTGCAGGAAAGAAAGGAGCTTGAAAGTGAGAGAGAGAGCATTGAAAGGAAGGAGGTGCAAGAGAGAAAGACAGCAGGGAGAACAGCAGGGCAACTGTTTGCGACTGTCAATAGAGAGGGCAGCTCTCCATTCAGCTACCGGGGCGTCTTGTCCTGACAAGCTGATTCACCTTCCAAAGATGCGTCCATGTGAACAAAAACACACAGGGCCCACTTGTGTCCTGGCACAATGCTGCTTCCTGTGCTTTACCGGGGGGGGGGGGGGTGGGCACTGAGAGGTCCTGCTGCATGCAGCTACGAGTGTCTGCATGCTCGCCAAGTCTGTCACAGGGTGCAGTGTGAGTCACAGCCAGCCTCCATCCGTGCTTTGAATCATGACTCAGTTTATGCGGACGGACTAAAGGATAAGCTTTTTAGATGCAACTCAATATAGCTCCCAGAACAGCCTTTTGTAGTCTTACAGAAACAAATCTCCACTCCACACAGAGAAACACACACACACACAAGCACACACAGACACACATGGGGTAAACAAAAACACATCCATCCAAACAAGGATTAAATGCTGAGTCAGACTAAAAGTTTTTGTTAACCATGTGCTCCCCACACTCTGAATTCTTAAATGAGACTTTTGAAGGTTAATTTATTCTGAGTTGTGTGTCCCGCGCTGTAACTGCTGAATGTAGCTGCCATTGTGCATAAAATACACACTGAACACAGATCAGACCTCAATTTCAGGCTTCTGCACTTCAAAGATGCACACTACAGCTCACTGTAGTCTTCATGTCTCCACGTTGCAGCAAATTAACTTGAGCGATTTAAATGAGGATGACTGAAGAGACAAAGGGAAACAAATTCCCTAATCAGACGCCGACTTTGCTCTCAGCATTATGTTTGCATTTAAATCTGAAATCCAGCACAACAGCTCGCTTTGCAGATGAAAGGCGTGATTCTGGCTGAATGTCCCAGCAGTGTTGGTTTTGACTACAGCTGTTAACACTCACAAAGTCAGTGGAGTGTCAGTGAAATCCGGGGGTGAACTTGAAGCAGCTGCGTCGTCCAAACCTAATCCCCATCTCTCCTACCGCTTCTCAGCTGAATGCCACTCTGCCAGCAAAGACACCGGCTTTGCACAAAAACCCAATCACAGCTCCACTGTCCATTACAAACTCACTGATGGAGAATGGCCATTGTTTGATCAGTGTTTCTGATTGTTTTCATTGTGTTTATTCCACTGCAACAACTCTAAAAAACGTGTTTTCTCTTATTTTAAAACTTTAATTTCCTATGTTTTAATTTCCACCTCTACCTGAAGTGCTTTTTTCTGAGCTGACTACAAATATTAGTGTTCGGCAATGACAACTGCCTTTTATCTTGTGCAGAGGTAAAAATGTGCTGCATCTAATGGCTTATTTCCACATTAAGAACTTCAGGAACTCTTTATACTTCACCTGCATCTGGACCGGAGGAGTTATGGTCTTAATTTAGTATCTCGGTGGTAGTTTCTGGCACCAAAAATCTTCCTGTTCTGGAGGGTACTATTTCCTGCCGTCCCAGGGGCCACTGAGGCAGAGTTTGCTGCTCTGAACATTTGTGGTAGATTGAACAAAGTCATTGTGGGACCTACACCTGTGTGCAGCTTCATTCAGAAAGTAAGCAGTGCAAAGGAAAAAAATGTGCAAACATAAAGTTTCTCTACCAGTCCTGTGCAGAACATTTATAATCAAGTAAATGTCATGCATGACCAATTAAAAATGAAACTGAAAAATGCATGATCTGTAGAATTTGACAATCCCACTTATTTTGTCTTAATTTTATATCAAGGAAAACCGGCATTTTTTTCTGGTTCCAGTTGGATGCCAACTTATTCTGTTCCAAACTCAGTAAGGTTTGGTTGAAATGCTCCAAACAGGGAAGGTATAGCTGAAATGGAAACACTTCCGTGTGTCCGTGTGTTGGTGGAAAAGGCCTAACAGTCTCTCTACAGTTAATACAAAGAAAAACAGCTGAGATTAAGTCCATTATCAGATTATTCACCTAATCTGATGTGATAACAATGAAAAAGGGATGCACAAAAGTTTCTAAGTTCACTTCTTGTAGCTTTGCAGAATCAGAAACC
>JAQNCA010000012.1:10251400-10261659 GCA_029783725.1 Acanthurus tractus
AAAGCAACTGAAATAATCCAGGCGGAGAGTTTCTCATTTTCCGTGCTGCTCCTATCCGCTCTCATCCCTCCCTCCATGTTGTCTCTTCTGCCATGTCCAAACAAAAACAGGCTTCTTATATTCTTAAATCCAGAGACATATTCAATTAGCTTGGTAATCTGACAGCCAGAATTAAACACTGGGGGAGGCACAGATGATTATTCAGCACATCATCATTTGAATTTATGCAAGCTGTATGTTTTGTTGTACGATCTGTGCTGCTAATTTGTTGACAAATTCCTGTCCAGCAGGGGGTTGTTAAAATGTTTTTGTACTGTAAAAATCAGTAGAGGACGGTCAAACTCTGAAAAGAAGCATACAGCTGAGTCACTCTTTAAATGAGAGGCAATATTTTTCTGCCTTTCACACACTTAGACATCACACACCATCTGCAAACACAGACACTTCAACATTTAGAGGAGTCATACAGTACAGGGCATGACCCAAACTCATCTTTTAAAAAAGTTATTATATGTATGATCTCCAATTAAAATGTGTTTTTACATTAATTATTGGCAATTACACAAATGAATCACTAAATAATTTATTCATAATGCAATAGCTGTCCATTTTTGGAACAGCAGAAAGAAGCTGTATAAAGAAAAGATAAATGATTTTTATAATCAATATGGCGAACAGACCTGTGTGGTATCAGGGTAATATGGTATATTAGAGAATTTTGAAACCTAGAATGTATGGGGTTTTTTATTCTCTTTTTATTGAAGGAATGTAAAAATGCTATATTGAGGGAATGTATTATAGTGCAAAGTCATAAACAATCACTTTAGTCTTAAACCAAAGTGCTGAAAACACAAAATATCACCTAATGGTGATGCTTTCAGCAATCTAGTGGACCAGCTGACTGAACGACTAACATCATCATCCCTGGAGCTGTTCTGCTAGCATGGTTAGCATTAACAGTATACTTTTAATGTGTTCCAGTTAAAGCAATAAATGGGTGTTTATGTGGAAAATATATCATTGATGTACAGCTGGTCAGCAGTGTTAGAAACAGCAGGTTATATTAGGAGCTGATTGTATAAATGGATTAAATGCTGAGTTTGAAGTGTCCAACCTGTTTGCATTAGTGCCACGAATGTTGAATGTCAAGTCTAAAATAGCTCCTTTTCTGTGAGAAATACCTGCTGTTTTTGTGTGACTTTTTTAAACCAAAGGTGATGCAGTTGTATTTGTAGGTCACACCTTCCCTCATGACTCCAGGGAGAATGTTTACAGTCATGCTCCAGCTCCAGGCTTAAACCTTGTAAAGTTTCCATGGACAGCACATCAATAATCCCCAAACATTAGAACCAACAGCAAAAAAACAACAACTGCAGCTGAACACAGGATGTACTAACACTAACCTGTATGAGGAAACATCCAGATACATTTTCCTCCTGAATGCTATAAATGTGCCTCTATATTCTAGATAGGACAGCTTATCAGAATGGTAGGCACATTCGCACCAACACAAAGCGAGATATGTGCTTGCAGTCTCTTAATATGAAAAAAAGTGAGATAAACAAATATAATATGTCCAGAACAGTATGATGCAAACAACAGCATGCATTTTTATCAGGCAGAGACAGCTGAGCAGGTAATGGAACAACGACATCTGCATGCATATGAAAGTCCTTCTGTAGAAATGACCCGTTAAGAGTGAAATCACTTCCTAATAAGTTGTACTTCAAACAAATCGAAATACACAAACCTGACAGGAAAGAACTAAGCTTTTTTTAAAAAAAAAATAGAACGGCTGAGGTGAATCTACAGTGACAGGATGAAGAAGGCAGAAAC
Organism: Acanthurus tractus; assembly: GCA_029783725.1. NCBI lineage: Eukaryota > Metazoa > Chordata > Actinopteri > Acanthuriformes > Acanthuridae > Acanthurus > Acanthurus tractus. Next base: position 10,253,237 of record JAQNCA010000012.1, read on the forward strand.
TTGCTGTGACAGGGGCCACGGCAGTTCTTCGAGTATTGATATAGTAATTTGCATTCAACAAGGTTTCTGGAAGGTTAAAGTGCCAAGTGTCTTGTGTAGACACACCGGAGTAGGTTTAAATAAAGTGGATTTTATGAAGGGATGTGGCTTAGTTTATTTGAGTGCTCTTCTCAGCAAGTATTTGTATTGTTTTATTGCAGTAATCATAGGGAAAAATTTGCCTTAGAGGAGAAGCCAAAAAGTTATTGCTCTGTAGTGCATAACTGCAAATTTCTGATATTATTTAAACTTCTATTTGCCAGATGAGGTCACCAGATGTACACTTCAAAGAGAGCTGGTGTTAAATTCAAAGGTGTCCTCTCCGTCTCTGAGGTTTCGTCAATGGGCTTAAAGCAAATGAAATCTTGAGGGAGAAGCAGAAAAAGGAAAGTGATACAAAAGACTATTTTATCAGGAGCAAAGACCTGCAGAAAAAGGTGCACAACCTGCCGGCAGCCACTGTGAGCTCAGAGCCATTCATCTGAAATGTGTTTCCTTAAATTTAGATGCCAGTTGTGTCAACTTATGTGGGACAAATTATTTGTGTGCTTTGCTGTGAAGTATACTAGTTTCATTTATTTAACCTCTTATTAATCGACCAAATGCTGACAAGAAGACCTACAAAAACCAATTTAGCAGCTGGTTTCAGTGAGCAACAAATACTGAAATTCTTATTTTGGGGAGTATTTTGCTGTTACTTTGTCTTGGAAGACACCAAGTCAATTTTAACTAAAAAGGCAATGTCAAACCGATGTTCAACCCCGATAGAAGAGACACTTTCACAGAAATAAGGTCTGACAAATCACACAATGATGAATATGGATGAATGAGCTAGAGGAGAAGGGTTTTTTTTAGCTCTAAAAAAAGACATAAATCGAGTTTAACTGAATTGGCAGCTAGTTTCTGAGTACAATACATCAACACCTTCTCTGTTTTTTGGACAAAAATGGTTTAAATAGTTTAATCGCTGTCATTAGGATGTCAATAAAACTTGCTGACATCCCTGCCCCTGAGTACATCCACAAAGACCGACACGCAGAGAGACCAGCTGACAGCCGCGGTGTTTAGCAGCGCATTGATTCCTCTAAAGCGTTCATTCTGTGTTAATAGGACTGTCTCAGGGACACTCTGGCTCTATCATCCATCTCCTCTTCCTCCATCTATCTGGCTCTGTCCTCACCCTTCCTTGCACACACTGATTATGTGGGTATTTTTCTACCTTGCCATCCTTCTCTACATCCTCCTTTTTTGCAGCAGCAGCAGCAGCAGCACTCGGCGATGAATGCTCAGCAGCTCTTTCTACTCATACAACCTCAGATACATTTATGCATTTTTGATTATTTTTGTCCATAGCTGCACATTTCTTCAGCGGCATCAGAACTTTGGTGAATATGTGTAAAAATATACCTTGCTAGTCTGCCCAGGATAAAAACTTTTTTGAACTGTTTTGCTCTTTTGAAGTATGTTACAACTTAAAAATTTTTGTGAAGACATTTATCAGTGTTATTTGTTTTGTATAAGTTATGGCTAGGCTATTTTTGGATACATTTTTTTCACTGCTTTAATGGCGGGATATTGGTTCTTTCTTTGTAGAGTTTTTCCTGGTTTTTTTTTTTTTATATCAAGTTTCCTGTTGGTTTTCTTATAAGAAATATATGAAGGATAGCTCAGGCAGGAATATAATCGCATGTGACCCTGGATGTATACAATCCAAACTTTTTCTCCAGGAAGTCTGCACAGGCAATCATCCATGCAATTGTTCATTTCTAATATGAACTACTTTAACTTCTGCCCTTGTCATATTATTTCTGAAAGTAGTGCAGAATACTGCAGCCCACCTAGTTTTCAAACATCATTTCTCTGCTCCTTTCGCTGTACCTTCTTACATCTAGTTCAAGTGTCTAGTACTGAGCTACAGGGCAGTGAAAAGAGTCGCTCCTTTGTCCTCCACTGTCCAACCCATCTCCCCACCCTGAATATAAGACTCCTCTGCTTAGGGACACTTGGCCATCCTGTCACTCAGAGGACCTTTCTGGTTTTTATCTCAGTTGAGGCTTTTTTTCTGTTCTGGCGCCGCATTGGTGGGATGAACACCCCACTGAAGTCTGTACAACAGAGTTACTGCTTTACACTTTTACTTATTTATATCAGGAGCAGCTGCACTTCCAATTATAATGACATCAAATTCTTGAACCTTTTGAGCTTGAATGCACCTTTTTTAAGCCGCTTTGGACTAAAGTGTCTACCAAATTAATGAAAAACAATTGCTATGCATTAAAAAAAAAAAAAACTTATTAACACAAGCACTGGCCTCAAAGCTGGAATGGATTGTAGGGCACGAAACTGTGGCTGGCTGCTGCTGTGTACCAGTTAAATAGAGTCAAATGCAAAGACTGCATTTTTTTTTTTTACAGGGATTAATAAAAATCAAAATTCCAACTCATACCTGAGCTTCTCTCTCTGTGCATCTTTTCATTTAACTTTTTTCCGGTCTGCTCCATTCATATCAGTCCCTGTGTCCATCCATCCATTAAATCAATACGCATATTGCGGATGCTTCTAGTCAACATTATGGTATGAACATTCTCCATGCATTTGTCATGATGTTGAGATTTTGGTGGAAAATTCACACACGCAGCAGCTGTGGTACCATTTAAAGAAGGTGGAGGTTGCAATTTATCGTTAAGTGAAGTCCATAAACCATTTCCTTATATCAGAGTGAGACAAGGGAGGATATTTATCACAGATGCACACACATGTGGGTGCAACAAACACACACTTGGATGCACTTGCACACATCTCGACTCTGCTGAAAAGGCATTCTATTAAAACAAGGAAAGGTGCAGAGCTAGTCAGATCCCCAGCTATGAAGTCGGAGAGCAAATAAATTATGGAAATAGACTGTGACACACTCGCGTCCTCTCTCCCACAATAAAAAAAAAAAAAAAAAAACACAGCATGTGTGATTTACTCTGAGGTGCTTTAAATATGCTTTTTTATGTAGGCGCGTTTTGCCATAACTCAAAGCCAATGGTGCTATTTGAATCTGCATTTTTTTTAATTTCACTTCACAGAATTTTGAATACAAGAGCGACAAGGACGCGTGCGTTGAAAAAACTCAAGAGACATGGAAATAAATAAGCATGCAGAGCAGCACGCGTTACTTTATCAGAACACAAATGCATTTCAGGGGCATTTCAAACGGTCATTGGCAGACCTGATATTTCACATTAATGAGATGACAGAAAGTGAACAGACGCAGATAAGTAACATGAGATGAAAAATGTTCAGGGAGACGTTCTGTGATGGTGTTCGCATCTGTGTGTGTGTGTGTGTGTGTAACTGTGTTTGTGCATGTACCCGCTATCAGTAAAGAGGAACTCGAGGTGAGTCATGTAGACCTCCCACAGAGGAACGCTGTAGCGCTTTGCCAGAGACAGAGCGATTCTGTACACGTCGTCATCCAGCGTCCTAAACACACACACGCAGAGAGCAGGGAAATAATGATCAGATTTCATAGCACTGAAGCAATGAAGAGTCATAACTAAAATCTCATGAGCATATTTAGTATGAAAAATGCAAACTGTATAATTTAACTCAAATTTCAATTGAGGGAGCATGTTATTCACAGCATGTTCCTTGACGTCTACTCTGTACGTACTCTGTGAGACCGAGGATGGTCTCCCTCTTGTAGTTGCAATCGGTGCTGAAGCGCTGGACGTCCACTCCACGGCCGAGTCCCTGCAGCACCTGGGCCTGGGTAAAGTCCGTCAGACGCTCGTTGTACACATGCAGCTGGTCGATCAACTTCTGCAGCTCCTCCGGCCAGTCAGAATATGCGGACACATGCTGTGTGACCAATCGAATAAGCTCCTTTGGGTCGGCCTATGAAAGGGGGAAAAATTCTCATGTTAGCACAAAAACTGCTGCCGAATGAGCTACTTTATTCTGGTGCCCTCACAGAGTAACAGGATATTAATCAGACGATGTGCTAAAATCCCAAATTTGTTAAACACAGTTTAAACCACAGCTACTGAGTTGAAAAAAAATTAAACCTTTTTCTTCCTGCATGTTAACTAGCTTTTAAACTTGCTCCACTTTTGTACTGTCAACTTAATGCAGTGATTAAGAACAAGAAAATTTTACAATAATTACACATTTTACTAAAGTTACTGTGCTGTTGCTACCCACATATTAAGAAGATTTGCAAAAATTACAATTGATGTCCAGGCATTGAGAGTTTTTTTTTTTTTAGGTGCATCATCAGCATTCTCTTTGTTCTCTACAGATTGGGGGAACACCTAGCGCTTGAAAGTCTGATTAAAAAAAATGTTCTACTTTGTCAAGTTTTGTTTTAATCAATACACAAACTACTTATTCTCAGCCGAGCATGAGGTTGAAATGAGGGTGTGTGTTTTTTTTAGCTGCAGTTGACAGTTGGTATCCTTTTTTCCCCTCTAAGTCTGTGTGTGTTATCACAGAAAAATGTGCTCCTGGAGACAACTATTGAGGTGGAAACTATCAGAGAAACTATATTAAGTTCTTTGTCAGGTGTTTATATGTCTGGCCATGAAGATACTGGGCCTAGTTGGCAACAGAACAACTGTGCAAATGCAATCGTAAAACTGAACATTGTGCAGATGAAATTAAAAAAAAAGCAGAGTTTGAAGATGGTTGCGGTCCAACTCACAAGTACTGAGTACTCATTAAGTATTACGGTAAGTACTCATGGTTAAGATGTCTACAGGTTGATGGGTGTTGTAGCTAATATGATCCAGTTGCAAGATGGTTGAAGTTTTTTTATTTCTGTCATTTCTAATCAGGTTTGGTAATTCTTATAATAAAAATGTGCATAAAAGGGTATAAAAATAAAATGAGAGGGCACTAAGTGTTCAATGGATTGTACAGTCATAAAAAGCTTTTAAAGAATATATAACTGCATATAACTTAACATAATATTACCATAGAGAAAAAAGGGATTTCACTTCACAGACTCTATTTTCTTTTTCTATTTTTAATTTTTGTTGTCTTCTCCTACTTGTTTTTTTAGATGTACCTCTTACCCATAGAGCAATAAAGGAGGTGGGCTGCACAGTTTAAGCAGTGTTTGACCGCAATTCAAACTGCCTTTAAGGCTCATTATAAAAAAGTCTAACTTCACACCCACATTCTGCTAGATTTCCCTCGCTCACAGCTAATTTTAAAAAAATGCAGCAGAGGACTGCACAGGACAGCCACTGTTGGGGCTGTGGCCTTGTGGATACATGAGGAGTGACATATGAGGTAAGCAGACACAAACCGGTGAGACAGAATGAACACTACTCAGTGAAGCAGGAACAGCCATGTAGAGCCGGTGGTCGCAGCTAACCAGCCATGAGCAGCTGCTGTCAGACTCTCATGTCCAAAGGTGGTACAACAGAGAGCCTGCTGGAGCTTTGACAGCCACCAGAATCAGTCATGGCCATGTGTAAAAGTTTCTGCGTGTTACCTGTGTTGCAGCTGAGCTAGCAGCTTAGAGAGGCTGAGAGGCTCTTAACCATTATGCAAAATACAAGCACACTAAGTACAGGGCTAGCAAAACACATTGTCAGCTCCTGTTAATGATGAGTCTCAATCAGCATTTAATTGAAAAAAAGTTATGTTTAACAGACTTTCACTTAAAGTACCTCTTCTGCCATTGATGTAATCCCTCAAATGTCCTCTCTGATAGTCTAAGTCAGGTTTGACCACACTTTTTCAGCATGCGAGCTACTTATAAAATGACCAAGTCAAAATGATCTACTGACTATAGAAATGCACGAGTTGATGTAACTCGCATAACTGCATGAACCCATATTGCACAATACAATTTTCATTTTGGTCATTACCTTACTCTGATGACCTGCATTGCAGCTCCCCCTACTCATTTCTATACCCTTTCTGAAGTTTAGTAGAAATAAACTGGGTAACTCGGCAGCTCGCGCGTGAGTTACTCTGCTTCTTGTTGTCTGTTTCTATGGTAACCGGGGAGACCCGCGCATGGATTTGATTGGAAAAAAACTGTTTCTGAAGAAGAAGAAAAGGACCAAACCGCTTGCAAGTGGACATTTCAGAATGGTAATTTGTCTTTTGCATCACACTGTGTGCTACAGTAACCCCGGACTGATCGCAGTTTGTTTCGCCTAATGAGCAAATGCACATGCCAATGGCACTACCCCCCAATGTTGATGTGACTGTATGCTCGGGTTTCATTTGGCTTTATGACCTATGAAACCTTTCATGTCTGACTCTGCCTTTTTGAAACTGTCATCGGTATGCTGAAGTTTTAAGGAGGAAATTTACGGCAATGGCACTGACTGCTAATATAAACCCCAGTTTGCCTCATTAGATGTAAACAACACTAGATAAACATGTTGTGATGAGGTTTAGGAGTCTTTAAAGGAGGAGATGGGTAGTCCACCTCTGATCAACACTGTTAACACTCTGTTTTAATGCACGTTTTATGATGACTTTGAAAGAATTTAAGACTGTAGATGGTGTGTTGAGCCAATTTCAACCTATAAAATGCAGATTTTTATAAACCTGATTAAAGATTTTAATGCTGATGCCAGCTTTGATTTGTTTTATTAGAGTATCATCACATTATTTAGCTTACAGCTCACAGATGTCATGTCTAAGTGTGCGGTACCCCTTTAAACTTTGCAACACTAAACATCAAAGCCCAAACACTGAGTGATAACTAAAACTTCACACGCCTTCCCTTGCTTCGCCATGACAAACTAATGAGGTTATTCTAAAAAAAAAAAAAATGGTTTTAATTTTCAAAAATCGGTAGAAAAGGGTGGAAGCAGATTAACTTTCCTGCCCTTACTTCTTGGAATTTGCTTCCAGGAATAGTCTGACTGCTGCACCTGAGTTAAATCAAGCAATATAATAAGAGCTTCTTTTTTTTTCAGACATGACCACAAATTATGGGTAAATATAACCAGGAACCATAATTGCCGCTGTGATTAAGGCCTATGGGGAACTCAACGATGGATACACATTTGGAATTGAGTGTCACACGCAGGGAGCGTTCAGTGCAGGTTGTATCGCTCTCATCACCTCTGTTCTAATTAAAAGAGCTCATGAATTTGGTTTTTGGCATCTTTGATGCTGTCACCCGGCAGGATGAGATGGTTTATTTGTTGATCTTATTTGCATGAGGTAATTATGGCTGCTGGAAATATATGAGCTTAAAACCAGAGGTGTGTGTGTGTGTGTGTCTGACTGTCTGTCTGTCTATCTCTGTGTGTCTCTTCCTGCTCTCAGCATGTGTGTGTGTCTTTAGATGTGGCCTTAGTAGTAGTCATGGTGGCAGATTCACAGTTCAAAGGCAGGACAGGAGGCAGAGTGAGGAGAAGAGGTAAAAAGGCGAGAATATTAAAAGTGTAGAGAATATAGATAGGAAGTCAGAGGGGGGGAGGAAATAAGTCAGGAGATGGGAGGAGGAGGACAGTAATGGAGAGAAGGGAGGGGAGGGGAGGAGAGGAGAGGAGAGAAAAGCAGGATGGTATTTTATAATGCTGGCATAATTTTTGGACGCCATTTCCAGACAAAGAGGAATGACATGCAAAGGAGGCTACAGAGAGAAAGAAGAAAGTCTGCTCGAGCTGTGATGGACGGGCTGATATTTGAAGAGTTTTGTTGAAATAAGGCTTTCATGATGAAATACTGTTTGCATTCTCTCTCTCTATCACTCTCTCTGTCATTCAAACACAGTACTTTGTTCTTTTGGCTATCTGGCCATTATATCCCCCTTCTTACCTCTACAAACAGTAGTTTTCTCGCATCTCTAAAAAACTCCTTCTCACTTATATCATTGCTTAAGAATTACTGCAATTCTTTTTCTTTCGAATAAGTAATCTTTGCAATCTCAATTAGTCTCCAAATTAAGAAAAGACAACACTCATTCCTCGTTTTTTTTTTGTCTTCATCATATCTAATTACTTGCTTGTTTAATTTCAAAGTATCTTAAAAAGCCATTTAAGGGCTTTCTTCAAAGGGAAGCATGTATAAACGGTATGAAGAGTGTAATTACATAAGGTAGTGTGTGATGTTACACAGCTGAAAGGCAGCCAGCTCCCGCAAAAACTCCCTTTAGATATTCCACCATTGCCACAGGCTCTTTTCTCTAAGCTCCCCTCCTTCCTGTTATGCTGCATAAGAAGGAACAGTTTAAAAATAAAAGTCTGCTTCTCAGTCTCAAATCTCTTCAACCACGCTTGCTCTCTCAATTTCAGTCTTAATTTCCCATGTTATTATATTTCAGTCAAACTCTGCATCCATCTAAAATCCTTTTGCCCTTTTCCTAAACTGTCTGCAATTTGAATTAAAGTAACTAAACAGTATTATTTTCCCTTTTA
>JAQNCA010000012.1:10264277-10274568 GCA_029783725.1 Acanthurus tractus
GTGTGTGTGTGTGTGTGTGTGTGCCTCGAGTGTGACTGATCAATACTTAGAGAGAGAACGGCGACAGCAGGAGAAGATAAATGGTTGAGTGAAAAATCTCAATCTCTTTGCTCAGCACATTGCTGTACACTGGCTGCACATTTCCAGCTACAATTATGCTAAGCACAAGCATTCTCACACGTGCACACATACACACACACACACACGCATACACACGCATACACTCTCACTCACAATCAGGGAAAAAACTCCCACATTAAAGCACTGACAAGCACAGGTAAACAGACCTTAACACTTACATAAACACGGGATATTGTGCAATATTGTGTAAACAGCAGCTGCAAAACAATTACAGTAAGAGCACCCCTATTTCACAAACGAGCACCTTAGTCGGGATAATGAAAACTTCCAGTGCGAGCAAGTAGAAATCGGCTCATTATGCCTTGGGGAATAATAGAAACCCAGCCTCCGTGTCATTGAGCCTGGTGCTGCTCCGTCATGCCCCGGAGTTATAATCGGATGGGAAAGAAACAGTTAAACACTGTGTAAGTCATCGTAGGCAACAGAATCTTCAATAGGCATTGAGGTGAATGTTGTCTTTAGCCAGAAATACAACGCAAAAAACCAAAAGACTAAAAGACAATAATTTAAAATTGAACATATGGCTTTAGTGGCTTTGAAAGGCTACGTCTTCTATTTCATAATGATGCCACACTCCGACATCTCAGTAAAGAAGGTGACATATTATTTTATCATTTTTCCCAATGGGCCGGAACAATTGATGGCCAAAACATATAAAAAATTAGATAAATGAAAAAAAAATGTATCCTTTAGTAAGTTGCGAGGCTCCCTTTCTTAAATATTTTATAACTGTGGTCTAAATTCATGTATGTTTAGTACTTCTCTGACCAAAGTACCACTCTCAGAATTTTAACACTGTGGTTTCCCACTGCTGCTTAACAGGTACAGTGTAGTAATGGGGCCAAACACAGAGGACAAATGTCTCCACAGGGATCAATAAAGTGTATTTAACTAAAGTGCAACATGATGCATTTTAAACATTTATGTATTATTGCCACTTTAACTGAGATGCCTGACTGAGGCAAACAAATGACACAGTGGCGAAGATTTTCTAAGCTTCTGTCTTATACTTTTATTTATTAAACCAGACTCAGTAACATACAAACTCTTGTCTTTAAACTTACAAATGTAGTTATGATTTTGTTGATTATAACATTCAGTAGGCCATGAACTTATCAATCACCCCCTTGAAGCAATATGTCAAGGAGTGGTGAGAAATTTTCTGAAATTATGTGGCAATAGAACATAATGAGGTATGAGTATTATCATAAGTCATAAGCCAAAGTTTAATTAGATTTTTATTGTGAAATGCACATTTTTGTGAAGGCTGTTTTTTTATGTGTAGATCTCATGAGGAACTAAGGGAAATTAACTACGGAAGTTTCAGTTAATTTAATTAAGGTGATGTTTTTGTCACCTTAAATTTTAGCTTTCTCTTTTCAAACAGCTCCAATCACCAGACCTTTCTATCTACAGAACACTGAGGAAACATGCTGCTGATAGAGGCTTTAAAAACACATCAAACACCTTGAGTAAACCCTCAGAGAGTTGTGTTTCCTATTTGCAACTGAATGACTTCAGTGGCTTGAGTGTTTGGTGTCTTATTGCTTGGGTATGAAATTATGTGATAGTGACAAGAGAACTGAAGAAGTGTGAGAGTTATTGAGACACAGTGGTGCCGCTCTTCAAATGTGGAGTGGGAAACACTCGGAGACAGCTTGACGCACCAAGACGCGCGCGCACACAAACACACCACCCGCTGTCGCACGGAAACAGATCTAACACTCCGACACACGCCGACATGTTAGCCTGCAGTTACACATGCACACCACACACAAACAAAAGCATTCGCACAAAAATTGCTACATGCACATACAAAAAATAACCCACATGTACTTGTGTATATAGCATGTCCTCCCGACCTCATTCGGAATGCAAAGCAAACACTTGCAAGAAATTCTGATACGCTCACCCTGTCACAAATATCTGAAATTAAATATCACATGCTGTACAATGTGTGCCCTTGAGAGATAAGTGAGAGCAAGAGAGCTAAAGAAAGTGCAAGAGAAATGTAAAAAAGCAAGAGCTGTCAAGATAGTATTGTGGATTGCAAGGCTTGAGATTTGACAAGAGGGAGAAGGGTGTATAGGGAGATGGGGGGTGGGGGTTTCTCAACAGAATGTAGCAAGAAGGAGGAATGATGGCAGGGAGAGCAACATAACGTGGACAGAAAGAAAGCAGCATGGAGACGCATTAAAACAGACCTGTCATGCCAACAAAGCAATTCATTAAACTTAGCTGACAGAGAAATAAAAAAAAGGCAGGAAAGGAAGGCGACACAGAGAGCACATAGTAGAGGAGAGATGGGGGAAAAAAAGAAGACATTGTAGTGAGCGTGGAGAAAGAAATCAAGGCAGACAGGTTTAATGGTTTTCCTCCGTCTTGCTTCTATCAGTGTTAGAGCAAAAGTTGCCACAACCTCATCAATAAGAGCTGAGTGAAGGCAAGACCTGGAACACAATGATAACAAGTACACACTGTGGTAGAACACACCGGAGAAGTGGAAAAAAAAAAAAAACATCAAAGGAAATGACAGATACAGGAAAAAAAAGGAAGGAATGAGATAAAAATGAAGGTACAACTGCCAAAGTGTAGAGCAGTAGAGGAAAAGCTGTATATATTTTAAGTTAATGGACTTGAACTTCACTTGAGGCAGGAGGTGCAGGAGTGATTACTACCATTAGGATGCAGGGAGGATGTGTTTGTCAGTGTGTGGCGATGGGCATCTCTGTGTGTAGTTCTGAGTATAACTTCTTGGTGAACCTGTGTGAGTGGGAGTGCGCGAGCGTGTGTTTTCCTGTGCACGGACCTGGCCTTGAATGTCAACTGGGACACACTTATCCACTTCTTCAGCTGGCCTCTTTGCCTCTTCCGTTCTTTTATTTCAACATTTTTACCTCCCCTCCTTCCACCTAGGCTAAAACCCATGAGAGCCGCAGTCCACTCAAGAAAAAGGTCAGAGCCATTTCTTCTCTATTCTCATCCAATCACCCCACGATAACCCTGCTTCCTCTCTTTCACCACCACTATCCTCTTCTTCCCCTTTTCTCAAGAAAATTCTCATGGCCTGGTCTTTTCAAGAAAAAAAAAGGAACATTTACTATGTGGTCTGTTGTAGCTACCTAAAGCTTGCATTGTTTAAGAAAATAAGATTACATTTGCAATTTGCACATGTTCAAATTTTTACATAAGCCAAAAAGTAGAAAAGCCAGTAAATGTGATGCAAAATATCTGACTACTATAATTAGGACATCTGCGGAAAAAATTAAATTTTAAACACATACATTAAAACAAACACGGAGACAAAACTGAAAAGACATTCACAAAATGATGCATAAACACAGTTCAGTGTTAGAATTAAAGCATAAATAATTGGGTTAATTTTCTGATGAGGAAAAGGATAATTATAGTTATTCTCAAGCCAGCCGTTATTTTCCCAGTTTGTCCAATTATGATGTGTGATTGTGTTCAGTTTTTAACTCTTACATCACTGTTCAAGCCTTTTGTGCTCCCACGCTGTTACAAACAATGCTCAACGTTTTCAGAAACACAGCAGTGTTTGAGCATTTAAACTCTCTTCCAAAAATAAATTTTACTACTTGCAATTTTAAAACACTGACACTCAAATAAAAATGAGAATTGCCTGCAGTGACTTGGACAGACATTTCAAAGTCTTCCTGTGCAGCCAAATACTCTTCAAATCAATGCAACTTTATCTTAAATTTCAATGGATACCTTAAAATTTCCAAAGACAGCAAACATTCATACAAGGAAACTTGTTTAAAAAGATGCAGATGACACTAGATAAAATGGTGCAGCCCTGACAAAATGTCGAGTTTTTGGTTTGAGTATTTTAATCAGATATAGAGCTTCAACTAGAAGCTGAAACAATACAGGTTGAGTACGTGCATGTGTGTGGGTATATTGTGTTTTTTGTTCGTGTGGAAAAAAATATTCTTTTAACCTTATACTTTTTAAAGCATAATGAAAAAAAAATGTTTAACATGTACATGGACCATTTACAGTTCATTCGACACGTTAGCTTAGCTAAAAATAAGCTACTTAGAAGTAGACTTAACCGGTTCCTTTCATATGAGACATAAAGTCATTGTTAACAATGCTAATTGCAGCTTCATATCTCAGTTAAACTTATTTTGAGTCTGTGCTGAGTCACAGGATAGGCTGGGTTTCAGCACTACGCAGATGACACACATTTATACTTCAACAAAGCAACACATGGTTGTAATTTCCTGTTATTTTCTACCTGCTGTGAATGAGATTCAATTTTTAATACCGCATAAATCATCTATTAACTAAATAACCTCATTGATAGTGCCCTCGTATTGACCTCCTCTCAGTGTTCCTGCTATGTTTTGCATTCATTACTAATTAGAAATTTACATTGACACAGTGAATTTTTCTTCATTTGTGCTGGACACTGTTTGGCATTATCTGCTGTTGACAGAGCAATTAAAGCCTTTATCATATTTAAATTGTGTTTTGGTACATTGTGTGCCTTGATACAGCATTTTTCCAAGAAAGCAGTTCATTTTTCTTTCATTCACCCATTGAAACTCACAGTTACACACAGGGTACTGGCCTGCTCATAGGGAGCTGCTCGGGGCTCAATATCTTGCTCAAGTATGCTTGACATATGATCAGGAGGAGCCAAGGATCTTTGTTTTACTCTTTTCTTCACTTTGCCTGCAAATGTTCTTTTAAAAATCCACATAATACTGTTGTACGTAGGTTAACTCGGACCTTTATTTAAAGGCCACATCATTCCAGGCCACTTTCAAATTGACCTATAAACTTTAACAGTTAAAGGTTCAGTTCTGACCACTGTTGGCTCTGCTTTCCTGTAAAAAAAATGGCTGTACACAACTGCCTATATCACCTCCCTTCTGCCTGGCTCTTTAGCAACCCTATAACAAAGTGACATCATGGGTGCCACAGCAATTTGCTTTGGTGCTGCCTTAATGTTAATGTTATTGTAGCATTTATTGTTTCAAAAAACTAATGAAAAAAACTCAGCTCAAACAGAACAATCTGTTGGGTGTGCCACTAAAGTAGCTTTAAACGTTATGCTTGTATATCTGTGTGACAAATGTGTGATTCTTGTGGTCTGTATCTACTCTTATGTTGTTGTTGTTGTTTTGAAGATGTTTGATTTATCTGTGGATTTAAAGCTAAGAAAAGCATTATATATAAAGGACTGATCATTTTAAACAAGTTTTATTCTTGTCTATTCCATAGACAAGAATTAAAGCTTAGCATACCGTCTAATGCCTCCGCTCATTAAACCAGCCACACACATTAACAGGTATTCCATGCTAACCTGGTAGAGGGTGTGGCTCTTGTCCTTGAAGCAGGGTGAAAGGTGGGAGTAGATCTGCAGGGAGTAGAAGTAGGCAGCCAGCTGGAGCGACAAGGCAGAGTGACACTGTTTCTCAAAACACCTGTTGGCATCCAGCACCTGGATCAGTGGGTTAAAAGATACAAATAAAAATGTAAGATGATGGTGGGGGAAAAAAACTGAGCCAAATGCAAATAAACTCCAATGCTAAGTTCCAATATTTAAACCACTGAAGGAGAATACATTTCATGACCTTTGAATTAATTCATAATATTGAAAAATAAGAAGCTCGGAATCAAAATATCAAATTCAGTATTCAAGAACCCAAACCCTTAAGAAAAAAAAAACAGCATTCACTGTGTCAGTCCATGCAGAACTCACAGCCAGTCCGTTTGTCAGCAACATCAGATATCTAAACCGAGAGGAGTTAACAAGCTCTCCAGGAAATATCTATGTAATATCCACTCCAGCAGTTTAGTGTTTCACTGGAGATGACGGCGAGCGTTAACACTCATGAGAGATTTCACTTCATTCTCTTGAACACAATCTACTGCAGTCGCCAGTAGGTTTCTCTGTCTCATATTTCATTTTCTTAGCCTTCAGAGTACAATGACTGTTCCTCTGACAGTCGAGACAAGGTAAACAGGAGCCGCATATTGTGAGGTGGGAATCTTTTTAAAAAAAGTGTTGGAGGGAGAAATGAGAACTATTCAAGAAATCGGGTGTATTGCGTGAGGAACAGGCTGTCACAATGTCATGCTTTTGATAAACTGGTAGTGTCATACATCGTTCAGCAACTCCTTGCCTTTTTGTGCCACTTTGATTTGACAAATTGATGATGCAAACTGCTTAACACAATAACTTCTCTACAGGGTGCGAACAGAACTTTCTGAGCCTGCCCCGGTTGTGCATGAACAGAACGCTGCACATTAATGTACACATAGCGCATTCATGTAATAACTTTGAAGAATACTTGATCATCATCAGCACCTGAGTTATGCATGTTTTTGTGATTACTGGTACATGTGCATTTGTAATCTCCTGATTCCTGAGCAGAAGCAGCACCATGTCAGAGTCTGTAAGGATCTTCGTCAACAGATTCAACTGGAACCCATGTCAAGGATCATCAGCAATGACAAGAGTTGCTCAGGGCTGCAACCCAGTAAAGGAGTTTGCATCCTCCAAGACCGAAGACAGTGCATCAGGTCAAGAGTGCAACCATGTACATGTTGTGGTTTTCTCCGACATTGGCTGGGTTGTGCACCATGAATTCATCCCCCAGGGTCACACTGTTAAGGCCAAGTACTACTGTTCTGTGGCAACTAGGCTCTGCAACATGACAAGTCCCAGATATTGTTCATCTCATCTCATAGAAAGGTGAGGGATTAATAAAGCATGAGGCTTCACTCAGCCAAATAACAGATTCTCACTTTAAAACAACAATTACATTGTTACACACACCAACATTAACGGTCTCTTTGTAAGTGTAACTAAAATAAAGCTCTGTGAGTGTGTTGCTGTATGTGTGTGTGTGTGTGAGTGTGTATACGTGTGTGTGTGCATGTGTGAATGTGTCCACCTACCTGAGGCAGGGCCAGTAAGTAGGACAGAGCCAGCATCATGTCCCTGGGAAATGCATCATTGGCCAGCTGCAGCAAAACTGGAGAAGAATGGAGGGATGGAGAGAGAGGAAGGAGGGAAGAAAAGACTTTAACTAAAGCACTGAGGATTAACAATCAACCCTCCCCTCTTGGACGAGTCTCATCCCACGTTTGTTGAATACAAACGACGGTGCCTGTCAGAGCAAACCTCTCTGTGGGCCAGACAGAAGAGAGAGAGAAGGTAAAAATAGAGCAAGAAGGGAAGAAAAAGGAAAAGGTAAAGTCAAGAAGAATCCTTAAACCCCCCCCCTTCCAACTTCCGACTGGGATTCTGCCCATCTTCTCACTGGGCTATTGTGTGCTTCTCTATGTACATGTTTGCATCTGTTGTGTTCAAACGTTGGTTGTGCATGCATGCAAATTTATGCATGTATTGCCTTTTTTTTTTTGCACAGGAGTTATTTGTTATTCAATGAGTAAGTACATGCTCATTTCACTTAAGCGTTCTCCAGATACTTCCAAACTTCACCTAAGTGCACTTTAATGTTGAATACCCTGAATGCCAGACTAACCGTTGCATACTAACGGCACAGGCAGGCAGAGGGGTTCTGAAGAAAATCATCCTAAACTTTTTCTGTTTAACTGGTTTCAACTTGTCCGTTTTAACCCCTAATCTCGCTGTGTAGCTCATGATGCTCGTGAAAAGCATTTACTAAATAAAAGGTTTCTCCAGGCAATTTATGGCTGTGTCCCAGTATTAAGCGTACTGGATTTCTATATACTGTAAAAGCATAACAGTTCAGTCTTGACCTTGGTAAATACAGTTTGAAAAAAAAAAGCTCCTCTTATGAGCCTTTTCCAGATCTGAGATTGAAATAAAAACAGCCACTGAGCACAAACATCAGCAGAAGAGCTGACATGATGTCGTGTCAATTTATTGATCAGTCGATCAACTGAAAATAAAAATGAAAAAACATTCTGCATTCAGTAATTTCTTTAACCAGCAGTGGCAAATATTTACTGGTTTCTGCTTCACAAATGTAAATATTCATTATGACTGATTCTCGGAGGTGTTGATTAACATTTTCATTAATTTAGCTCATCAAACACTAAATGATTAATTGAGGAAATACTCTGTAGATTGATCACTAATGTAAATTACAGACCCGTCTCCAAGAAAAATCAGCAAATTTAATCCTCTAATAAAAGCTGTGTTAAGTGCACTTAAAGCTTCAGAAAAAGTTAGTCAGGCCATTTCAAGTTTGACAAATTTGTCAAACTACATATTTACTAGCACACTGTAAATGCACTGTAACTTTTTCATACACACAGAACTTAAGGCCGAATAGACGTAAACCAGACTGCACCTTTCAAATGCCTCCACCAGTGAAGCGACCTACATGTCATATCTATAATTATGAGCTAGCATTTACATCAGTCTATTAGTAGAAATTTCAGATCACAGATATCTCCCGCTTGGTAAAAGGAACATCAGAAATGTCAACAATTAGTGGAAAAATTGGTTAAATCGGTAAAAACAAACCAATTAGCTAACATTAAAAACACAATGCACTAGTACAACCCTATTGCAATTTATTCATTTGAAATGTAAAAATGTAGTCCATTAGCTCAACTGCTAACAAAAAGCACAACAAAAGCAGCTAATTTAAGCAATTTAAATCCTGAGTACAATAACAGAATAACCAGAGGTCTTCCTGTTCTCCCCATTCTGTCGACAATGCATGAACGCAGCATTAAAGCCCACAAAAGGAACAAAAGCTGTTTTCTACAATCATTCATACATTTCCTCAAGCAGCATCAACCCCCCCTTACCCAATGAGCTTTAATGATCTGCAGCTGTGAATTGCTCTGTCAATTCCTTTGTGTGATGCGTTGTGGGACAATAGAGTGAATCAATAGACTCAAAACACACTCAAAAATCTCTTTAAAATTCTTTTTTAGTTCCCATACCGGCTTGTTTGAACATTCTTGGTCTTCGGACAATCTGTTTTTCAGTCTAATACATGTTTAGAAAAATGGTTTTGACTTGGAATTCAACATGGAATTTGGAACACAGTCCTTATTTTCAGTGTTTCAAAGCCTGCTGGGATATGGAGTCTGGTCATGACAGAGCCGTGAGCAATGGCATGGACTTTTTTTAAAACTCTCAAGGCAACAAAAGGTAAACACAAGACACACACACACTCTCACACACACTAATTCTATAACGATTAAAAGTGCTTCAAGTCACCTGATGAGCCACAAACACTGTAAACACACAGACTCCCTTAGTTGATCACTCTCACACACACTCACTCACACTCACACTCACACATTCACTCCGAGGCAGTGGGAGAGAGCAGAGAGAAGCAGAAGCAGACAGAATCACTTTGTAGTCTCAGACCCAAGGAGAACAAAAGCCTGTGTTGGTGATAAGAGCCTGAGACAAAATGGAACAGACAGAGAAAAGTAGAGCATGGACACTAAGAGGGAGACGGAGGCGGGGGAGGGGCAAAGAGGGAGAGACACATGTACTGTAGAACAAAACGCATGCTAATATGCATACTGTACGCACGCCAGTCTACACCTGACACATGTAGTCTGAGGTTCGGCGTGTGCATGAGGTGCAGCGGGTGCACCGGTTCAAAGAGCCATGACAGCTCTCTTAAGCGGAGTGCCCACCCTCCTCCTTTTCTCGTTTCCCTCTCCCCACCCCTCCTACCCCCTCTAGGGTTTCAATGAGCTACACCTCAGAATGAGCTGATTACACGCCTCTCTAAAGCTACTGATACCATCGGGACAGGAATTACCAGAGGGGTAAACACACACACGCACACACAGAATAGATAACCCTGACTTAAAAGCATGCCGTATTTCTGCCTCTCAGTGTGTGTGTGTGTGTGTGTAAGAGAGAGAGAGGAAAACAGGGAGAGTGATGAAGAGACACCACGTAGAGGAGTGACTGCATTAGACTGGGTGTGTTTTTATGTGTGTGCGTCCACACCTACATGTAAACACACACTCCCGCACCCTGTGTCAGCTAAATCGGGGAAACTGTTAGCAGGACAGGGAGACAGTGACTTATTACTATTTCACCTGTGCAGGCAGTGTGAAAAACAACTGATTATGGCCTAGTCCAACCAGGACCAATGACAGCGCTCCATGCTCTGCATCTGTGTGTGTGTGTGTGTGT
>JAQNCA010000012.1:10292588-10314034 GCA_029783725.1 Acanthurus tractus
CTCCATTTTTCTTGAGTTGTTTTTAAGCGTATAATTGTACTTAAGTGCAGAATTTTAGGACTTTTCCTACAACTGGCTGTCATCAATGGAACAGCATCAGAGAGACACCAAATCGAGCTGTGCACCAGCAACGGCTAACACAATCATCTTCTGTTTTTTTCTGTCTTTTTCTTCAATTCTGTGTCATTTCCTCTCCAGCTCTCTCCTACTCATACAAGGTCTCGCCAGAAGAGCTTTTCAAATACAAGGAACAACAGGCAAAAGAATAAATCATCCATATTGGGCTTATTTCTACTTTTTTTCCATTTTTCTTCTCTCTGTATAATGGCTGTTGAAATATGTGTACTGCTCACATCAAAGTAAGATTTTAAGACAACTTTTTACATCTATTTAACACGCATTTTAAATGAAGCTGTTGACTCTGAGCCTGAATTTCAGCAAAAAAAAAAATAATATGGCAAAAGTAAAGTTGGAAAGCAAGTGATGGATTTCTTCAAATGTGAGAACACTGAAGTTTTCTGCATTTACTAAAACAAATCTGAATGAAGATGAACATGAAACATAGTAAGCACGTTGAATTGACCTTGTCCAGCTCTGATAACGACATGCATGTTAGACAGCTTCCTTGGAATCAACAAGAACAAAAGTGCTAGAGTAAAGAAAAAAAATAGTAATAATAATAATAAAAAAATAAATAATTTTAAAAAATGATTTGTTTTGGCAGAAGAATAATCATTTCTTGAAATGGCAGATTAAACTAAAGTGCACATGAGCCTAACTTAACTTGCATTACTGGAAAGAGCTTAACTGTATTTTGGAAATTAACCTTTTTCATTTCAGACTTGTTTCTTTTTGGCCAATTAGGGTCGGCATGAGTAGCTGTGAACAAAACACTGACTTATTACCACTTAAAAAGATGATATCTTTGTCTTTTAGCTGTTTGGTGCTGGTAGGGAATATATTTTGAAATCTGAGGCAGCTTCCTGATGCTGGTGGGAATGCAGTTGATGAGAGTGGCAAGACTGAACCAAAACAGTAACGTTTTGGGTTGTAAAGAAAAAGTAATGAGCTGAAGGGCAATATAACAATAAAACACTCTGTACAGCTGAATAAACCCCTGTGTCGGTTATGAAAATTATCCGTAGGTTTGTTGCTACACAACACACCTTTTAAATGTCGCATTTTGATTCACTCTTTATGCAGGAACGTTGATTATTGCAGCTTTAAACTCAGATATATAATCTTATTATATTTGTTCAGATTTTTTAGAACCAGTTGATACTTTATTGTTGACTCCACTGGATGTAAGTCTCTCTCAGGCTCTGTGTGACTGTGTCTCTCTGCAGTGTGACCTGAGTGATGCTGTGGGAAAACTTCAGTAGTTGGAGGGAATTCCCATGTTATTTTCGGAGCAATCTCTTTGTCCTGCCCGCTGCCACTGACCATTCAGGACACATGCAGGTGCATTTTGTGTGTCGGTCTGAGTGCGTGTGTGTTTGTGTGTGTGTGTGTGTGCATGTGTGTGTATGTCTCTTTGGCATTCAGCACAAAGGATGAAATATGTGTCTGTGGAGCAGTTATTTTAATCTTTAGGACACAGGCAGCAAGTCTGTGTGGACTATTAATTTCAGCAAATGTTCACGCTACTTTCTGTCTCACATATCAAATTCACACCCAGCAAATACACACACAGATGCAGGCGCACACAGTGGGAGTGTTACAATGGATGATGTTGTCCAAGCGGGTGGAGGGGGGCCTCTGTATTAGTTACTATAAATGAATGACGACCCAATTACTGTCCCACTTCCCCAATAGGAACAGACGGTAAGGTTAGGCGCCCACTGGCTTCCCTAAGAGATCCGAAACCAGCAACAGACACACATGCAAATACTTTTACTTGGTTTAAACTTCATGTGACGCACTATAGGAACCTTTTGGTTTTCTGGTCATGCAGGTACAAAAGCATATGTCCACCTGCACAGAAATAAATGGTGCTTCTCATACATCAACAACAAGCAAGGTCAGCCTCACAGACAGTGTGCAAACACTCCTGCATGGTAATGTTTGCTCAAGTCTGGTCAACAATCACATCCAACCTGGAACTTTACCTCAAAACAGCATCTTCACTTTGAGCTTTACTGAATTAAATGTACAGCCAGGCTCTGAATCCAACCAAGTGCCTTAAAGTAGTGAGAATTGGCAAAACGACCAGTGACAACCTTTAAAATTGAGCCTCAAAAGGAGGGAAATACTGCTCCTTCATTCTGCTCCTCACCTGGCAAGGCCCATGCAGGGGTCAGTCAGCGTTGTGGACGAGTTGAAGTACTCTCTGGCAGCAGCCAACACCAACTCCACACTGTTGTCATAGGCCACCTTCAGAGCGTAACCTTTGCCCCGGAAAGACAGGCTGACAGGAACATCCTGGCTGACCTGGAGTATTTGCAGAAAACACAGAGATCATTTTAATTCAATATGGGTGGTGAGACTGCAACGGGCAGTGCGGGTGCAACCCTGTGAGGCAGAGTCTCAGGTCCTTCTCAGTTTACCTTAGAGCAGTGCATGAGCTGCCCTGCCAGGCGTATGTTCTCCACGCGGCTGGAACACAGCAGAGACTCAACAAAGACCTGCAGCAGACAGGGAGGAGAGGAAATAATATGCAGGAGGAGACGGCGCTTAACTGAGCCAAAGTTTAAGCTCCGTTTGATAAGTTGCACCGCAGAGCTCGGTGGTTCATGAGGCGGAAACACGCAGCTCAGTGTGTGAAATGTAGCCCAAGGTTTTATTCAAGGTGCAAATTGCACAATTAGACACTTTGTCACCTTTAACTGCAGGTTAACATTACATATTCCAATCTAATTATTCGGCGCAATCTTTTATGTTTTGCTGCAGTGCGGTACCTGGTGACACGTCTCCGGTTTAAGACAGGTGTAGACATTCTGCTGCATGTCGAGCAAATCCTGCAGTAGACCTCTCCACACTGTCTCACTCACTGGAGGGTTTCTGAACACACACACACACACACACACAAAAACCGTAAGCACGTTCATGGGATCTTGACAGGCACTTGAATGTTTAAGTCTCCGTGTCCATGCGTGTGTGTGTGTGTCTTACTTGCGGCCAGTGTGGCGGCACAGTTTCACCATAAGTTGGTGGGCTTCTTCTTCACTGCTCTGGCTGTTCTTTACATATGAGGTGGGCTTCTGTAGGCCGTGTTTCTCCAGAACCTCCACAACACTGTTTGGCACACACAGAAACACACATGCACTGTATAATCACTAGTGTCATGTAGCAGGTAAACACAAATAAAATGACACAAACCAATACAAGACGGGGAAAACTGCAAGATAAAAAAACCCCAGAAAAATACAGTTTTGAGCCACATCAATCGACTTATTTTTTCAGTAAAAGCAGAAGACAGGATGATTGGCAGCAGTAAGTATCACAGTAGGAAATGCCAAAAACAAGAATCTGGGGTAAAATGAAACCTGAAAACTCCAAAAGAGAGTGCAGAGGAGAAAGACAGAAGATGTGTACGCTCTAAGCTGTTCATTATTTTGGCAGCAGAAAGTCATTTGCAAGTCACCGTGCAGATGGAGAGAGTGCAGAGCAAGACTGAAGAGCAACATGATAAACTGCACGCCGCTGAGGCAGCACCTCTTTGTCGGCACGTGCTTCCCGTTTGTCTAGGAGCATGTGGATGCTGGAAGTCTTACATGATCGAGGGAGGGTGTGCATCCATGTGTGTGTGTGTGTGTGGGTGAGCGAGTGTGTGTGTGTGTGTGTGTGTGTTGGCTTGGAATTAGCATGGCAACCCTGGTCTCAACAGGGTCGTGCTGCTACAGATGTTCGCTCTCTGCTGCAACTCATTACCATAGTAAACAGGTGCCTGCGAGTGTGTGTGCGTGTGTGTGTGTGTGTGTATTGCAGTATGTGTGCGAATGCGTGCAAAAGACACAACAAGTCTTGATAAATCCAACTGTGTGGGTGCGTGTGTGTGTGTGTGTGTTGGAGTGTGTGTGTGTGCATGAGCATGTGTGCGTGTGTGTTTGTGTGAGTGTGAATGTGTGCGTGGGAGTGTCTGCATGTTCCCAGTGCACATATTAATGTGCCAGCAAGTGGTAGTGGCAGCAGCTGAAAACAGCTTTTATTCTGGAGGCGCTCTGAGAACAGACACTTCGCATTTACTGCCTGATTCATCTGGGTAAGAGAGAACGGGGTGTGTGTGTGCGTGTGTGTGTGTGTGTGTGTGTGTGTGTGTATACCTGTGCAGATATCTTTGTGAGAACTAATTTCATTTTTAGACCTTGAGAGTGAGGACATTTTTGGAAAGTGAGGACACTTTGTCCGGTGTACTTTGCACCAAACTTCAAAGGGCTGTTTGAAGGTTTGGACTTAGTTTTAAGGAGGAAGTTAGAATCAGGCTTCTCTCAGGTATTTAGTAGTGATGGCTAAGGTTAGGGTAAGGGGCAAGGGAGTGCATTATGTCGATGAGTGTTCTTATGCAGACGGAAATACAAGTGTGTGTGCGTGTTTGTGAACGCTTCAGCACAAAATATACATCAACACATACCCAGGTTCCCTTTGGGGGGTGTTTGTGCATGGCTGTGTGCGTGCCTGCATGTAAATATGTGTGGATATTTGCTCTAACATGGGCTTTCCTGTTGCTGCTTCCTCCTCCTCCTCCTCATCATCATCTACATTCACATTCCCTTCAGGCTCCTGCCCTCCCCTCTGCCTTCATCCTTATCCTCCTTCTTTCCTCCTCAACACTTCTCTCAGTGTTCGGAAGTGCACCCTGAGGGGAGGGGTGGAGGAGGAGGAGGGGGAGAGAGAGAGCGAGAGAGAGACACGCATAGGTGATTTTAACCTGTGACAGAGCAAATGCCTGAGGCTGTTTGAATATCATGGGACAGACAGCAGTCCTTTGATACTGAGTGTGAGCGTGTGTGTGTGTGTGTTGACTGCACATCCACGTCTCATCTCCTTTGTGGCGTTTTCCATCAAGCCCATAATGGGGGAGGGAATTAATAAGCATTGCTACAAGTGAACATTTCCCAAGCAATGCAGCACTAATCACCGAACTGATGAGCCGCTCTCATCAGCACTCTCAATGCCCTGCTAATGGGTACAGCAGAGACGTATGAATGAAGAGCCGGAGTGGATCCTTGCTTCTTTTTTTTTTTTCAGTAAAAACTGCTGGAGAAAAAAGAACAGCAGCAAATCTTCCATCCTTCAGATCTGATCTGCATGAGCGGCTGAACTTGGTGGATGGGGGGGAAGATGGAGGAGAAAGATGGAGTGACAGCTGAAAGATGGTGCAGGTCGTTCTGACGCACCTGAGATGCTTCTCAAGTTTGTCCACCTGATCGTGGAGGGATGCGGTTACGTCCGTGTCTTGTCTGCAGAATAAATTAAAAAAAAAGCATCAGTTAGCTCATTTCCTGTCATCAAAGAGACATTTGGAGTAAAAGAAATAACATTAAGTCATAATTTTCTTTACATAATAAAGTGTGTGCACAGTGTGCGAGTGCGGGAGAGTGTATGTATTTATGCTAGCAGAGTGCACACTTTGTACTGTGTGTGCGGGAGTGTGTGGCCCACTACTGTGAGACTGCACTGCTTCCCCACTAAAAATAAAACCCCAAGATGCTTTGCCTTGAGGCAAAGGATTCTGGGTCAGACTGGCCTGTCCCCCACCAGAGTACTGACCCTGATGAACAACCTTCTTTGTGTATGCGGCTGTGTGTGTGTGTGTGTGTGTGTGTGTGTCAGCATGCGAGTGAATGTGCTTTTATATGAAAGCACCATCTCTTTGTTTTTACACACACCAACTCTTGACCCATCAATCCATTTCTCTGCATCCATCTCTTTTTATCTGACTGCCTCTGCCTCTGTCTCTGCCTCTGCCTCTGCTGCTGCTGCTGCTGCTGCTGCTGCTGCTGCTCCTCCTCCTGCTCTTCCTCTTTCTAATACCCTCCTCTACCTCATTCTACTTCTCTCCCTCTCTCACTATCTAATCCTCTGCCCATTTCAGCCTCTCCGGCTCTCTAAGGGTGAATGCACATTACATTTTTCTGGGCAGATTTAGACCTAATTAAGCTGTCTCACAAAAAAAAATCAGAAAATTGGGCTGAAACTACCAACTCATGGTTTCTCTCCCAGCTCCCAAATCTGTAATATTCAACGCTGGGATGGCAATTTCAGAGCTTAGTAAGTCAAGAGAAATCACTGCTGCTGAAGGCACTGCATATACAGTAGAGCCTTACAGCATTGCTAATCCAAACACTGCAGGAAGGGAACCTGTCTGGCAAAGTGAAAAGCTTAGTATGAAATGTTGTACTGCACTGATTTAGAAAGAAACATGCATGAGTATTATATACACTTAATTATTTATACAGTCAGACCCTGTCAGAATAGTTAATAGGCTAAATTGCTAAACTGCAGCAGCACTGCATATCTTGCTTTTTGTGCTCATCCTGGTGGAGTGAAAAGTTCAACTGTGACTAAGGAAATACGACACAGGATACACCTGAGACTTCATATTATACAGGGACCACTGAGACTGTGAACGTGTTCAGTGAGATAAATTGCACTTGCTTTCTTATATTAAATCAAATCCTCAGCGCATGTCCACCTCTGCTCTGAGGTCTATTTCCTCTTCCACATTTGTCACCTGGAAGCTCTTTATCTATCCTAACACATCATAAAAAACATGAAGCAGAGCAGGATTGGTACTAGACATGGTCTACCGCACAGTGTAAAATCTAATCATTGTTAGGTCTCCTTCAGTGTCTACAGTTTTGTTGTACTTTACTTGCATAACGACTTAAGCTATCAAAAGCAATATTTGCAGACGGGTTCAGAGGAACGGAGATTTTATTTCAAAAAAAGACACAATGCTGCTGAGAACGCTGAATGTATTTGAGGGATATTGTCTAAACCTGAAAAAATGACACCTATCTAAATGAATTATACTTAAACCTACATTATATTAGTTTGTATTATGAGAGCAGCCAAACTACTATCTGATAAGCTGAAATCCTTTAAAAATAGCCCCTGCAATTGCCTGCATTAGTTCAGATTAGCACAAAAGTACATCTTGTTTGAGAGTGGCCCGGCTCTCCAGCAGCACCATATTATCTTGTTCGATTGCAGTTATCCCCTGCTGTGAGTGTTCACTGGTAATGCATACGATCACATCACAGCGCAGCTAAGTGAGTCAGTGGAAAAGGGCAAAAAGATGCTGTTGAAAAGGATGGCAGCCTCATCGCCACCAACTGACAAGATTAAAAAAAAAACATAAAAAAACTAATGTTCATGCACATCCATCCAAGAAATTGTTTTGTTTTAGTTCATTTAAATTACTTAGACACTTTACAGGTCCATTTAATCTACAGTTTACTCTTGCTTACCCTCGCCTGCTTTTTCCTTTCAGTCTTTTATTATCACTTGCTCTCCTTCAAATACACTGCGTGCCCACACGGCCCCACGGGAGACCTCAAGGACAGGCCCTCTTGCCATATGAAATAAAATGTGTTACAGAACAAGTGAGGGAGAGAGAGGGAGAGGCAGAGGGAGCAATAGTGGGAGGCAGGAACTACTGTATAGACTGTAGCTTGGCTTACTGATGGCTCCTTAGAGTCAGAGTTACGCATAAAGGAGAAAGAGAGGGAGGAGGAAAAGAAAGGTGCAAAGGGACGGAAGAGAAACAGAGGTGGTATTTAGGTTTATTGAAAGGTCCTCAAGGAGAGAAGTGGAAAAGTAGAAGAAAGAGAAGAGGTGGGAGAGGAGGGACCAGTGTATTCATATGGATGCGGTCATGGTGAAGAGCTTCAGTGTCTTTATATTCCTGTTTACATAATATGAATAACTCTCAGCGTTTGGGATTGTGTTATACACGCATGGCCTCCATGAGTGCGTGTGCGTGTGTGTGTGTGTGTGAGTTTGTGTGTCTGACCCGTAGCCCCTCTGTGGCAGACACTCCAGGATGTCATAACAGATGCTAAGCTGGTCATCTCGCTCGCAGCTGTAGATGCACTCCAGGGCGACCGCCATCAGCTGGTCCGGATCCCCGATGATCTTCTGCTGGCACTGACAGAGAGGAGAGGAGAGTGTGTATGTGTGTGTGCGACTGACTCTTTTCATACATTTACACTGAGATAGCGAATGTTCTTCACTCTGGGTGCTTATATGTGTGTGTGTGTGTGTGTGTGTGTGTGTGTGTGGGGTGAATGTTTTCTAATAGCCAGGAGACCTGTCCTTGGCTGTGCCCTTATGGGGGTCATAAATATAACATTTACAGCACACCGACCCTGACATAGCACAAACAGCCAGAGAGATGCAGTGCGTGTGTGTGTTATGGTTACCCAAGCGTGGCGCCCCCTACGCTTGTGTTTGTGTGTGCTCGGACACTCACGTCAGGTTTGGAGTGCTGGAAGATGATGAGGGGCAGGGTGAGGTCTCGCTGGGCCAGGCTGACCAGGTACTC
Source organism: Acanthurus tractus (assembly GCA_029783725.1). Classification (NCBI taxonomy): domain Eukaryota; kingdom Metazoa; phylum Chordata; class Actinopteri; order Acanthuriformes; family Acanthuridae; genus Acanthurus; species Acanthurus tractus. The sequence goes on from JAQNCA010000012.1 coordinate 10,301,077, forward strand.
TCTGAGCAGAGATTTAGCGGCGCCCTCTGTCTGTCCCTCACATCGATGCAGGAACGGCACCATCCACTGGAAGGAGTCCTTCACGTAGCGCTCGGTGCTGGACTGGGGATAGAAAGACTTTTGCTTTAAGGCACGAATATGATCTGGCGCCTTAGGTAGAGTTTACACCAAAGATTTCCAACAAGATGAGCTGATATTTGCAACCACTTGAAAAAGAATTTGGACTGAAAAATTGTTAGAACTGCCAGTTCGAGCCACTGCAACTAGATGAGACAGTATGTAATTTCCTCAGCAACGCCTCTTAAGTGTTTCTGTGAGTATTCTGTGGCGAAGCTCCATGCCGCCTTTATGGGAACGGTATGTCAGAATTTTATCTATAAAAATTCACCATCATGGCATTTACTGTGTTAACTCAGAGAAGTGGATTTTCTTTTTTTATTGGTACTCACCACTGAGGAAATTAAGTACTTTAATTAAGGAACTCCCCTAACCCTTTACTTTGAGTACATTCTCTTAAAAGCTTTAATTTATCTTGAGGATACGCCATGTTATCTTCACAGTTTCAAATTTATAAGAGGGATTTTCCAGTGATGAACTTCCTGTGAAGGCAACTTAGCGCCTGGACACACACTATGTTGCTATTCACAGACCAGACGCCTGCCACCTGCCACCTGACGAGCTGAGCCACAGCTACGTCATCACATGGCTCGATTCTAGCTGAGACAGGGGGGCTTTACAGCCCTGAAACTTTTCTCTGCAGTGTTTTAAAATGCCTTTGTCTAATCATGAATCTTTGGTCTAAACTGGCCCTAATACACCCAAAGGACACTTAGAACCTATTTTTGTGGTTTCTTAGCAACTCTTTGGTCCAAACTAATAACTTCAGTTTTTATCCCGGAAGCTACAACCAATCTCAATCTAAAATAATGATTATTTGTGGCCAAAAACTGAGCAAATATTGGAAATATAGTTATTTCCGCTCTGTACTAAGACATTTTGGTGAAAATTTAAGTTTTCTAATCCAAGGTCAGTGCCTCCTTGCCTACTAATTAATTACTCCACTTCTTTGTCATCCTCTTTGTGCAACATATATTTGGGAATTATCTGCTAATAAATGAAGTGAACATTAGGTATCTCACACATAAAGTACCTTATTGAACCAAATGGATGACTTTTTTTTCCGTAAATTGCAATTTTTGGATTTTACAGGAGAGATTGTTTTCATATCAAACGAATGACTGAGTGATCAAGCAAAAAACACAGGTGTCTTTATCAAAAATCCAATCATTAGCTGCAATGCTAAACATGACAAATACATTTTCATGGTAACAAAAAGCTGTGACCTTATTACAGGATAAACAAGTGTTATGAAATAGAATCACTGACACTGCATACCTTTTTCTTGGAAAGAGCATTGCATTAAAGGTTATAAGAACGTTTAAGCACCCTAAAGTTAGCAAGCTCAGTGTCAAGTGTCAAGTTATCCTAGACGATAAATGCTAATTCCTGTTAGGTTCTGCTGCTCAGGGGAAATAAAATGCTAAGCTTCTCCTGACCTGGCTAAGACGTGCAGTCTTGTAGACTGTAATGTTTCACAGTGGTTATCCCAAATCCTACCCTGCAATATAACCTGAATTTGAACTGTAACAGCCTGAGTACGTGGGCTGTGTTATTATTTGTGCAGATGCATGTCAAGTTTGTGCAGGGTTTTACCCCCAACTTGCAACAGCTCTGACTTTACAGATAAGAAAGCATCCATGGTAAAAACGAGATTAAAAAAAAAAAAGCATATTCAGATGCTAAATGCAAACTTGCACACCCACACACAAACATTTTACTTTGCTGTACTGTGTCTCTGATAAAGCAAGACATCAGATACGCACAGAGAGGGAGATTTAATCTAAAGCAAGTTTGGTAAACATTCCCAGACACACCCACACACACTCACAAACCACCCAAAGGGAGTACCAGTCAAACAGCATGTGTTAGCGCAGTCAACAGCATTTGCTGGCCGCCTGCCTGTGCAGCAGATCCTACTGGCAGTGGTCCTCACAGGCTAAAGCTGGCAGTTATTAGCTACGATTTAGAGGACAGCTCATATTATGTACTCCAAGGGGACTGGTGGCTGTGGTACCTGCGACAGACTAGCTTTTATAGCTCTCTGTCTGCTGTTGGATTAAAAGATTGTGTTGGCAAATGTTAGAGATTTAAGGAACTAAAAGCAACTGATTTACTGTGAAATCAATATTAAAAACATCTTCAGCTGTGAAATTTTTCTGTTTGCTTTTGTCGCCTATTGAAGTTTTAATTAGCTTACATTATGATCTCTGAGGCAGCAGTCAAGGATTAAAGCAACAACACCATCAAACTTTTGAAATAAAATGTAGTTGTAAAGTAAATGTTCTCATTTTTTCTTGAGAATAAACACCCCACATTCTTTAAACTGAAGAAAGCAGTATGCTGGGAAATGAACTTTTAGCATCAAGGAAAGTAGGTTAAGCAAAATTTTTACAGCAGAGATCAGACTTAAGAAACTATACAAATATATTCCTCCTTATTTGTTTTAAACTATAAATATGTTTCTATAAATGAAAAAAAGCAAAAGTATTAGACTTTATTTATAAGAACGACACAGTTACATTATTTTCATGCTTTTGTAGTGAAGAAGACAGGTTCGTTTCATTTTGACCTTTCATACCTCTATCATTTTGGCTGATAAGTCATCACAGGCCAAGTGAAAACAACACCTTCCACTTGTGATATGAAAAAATTCAAATTTCCAACCGATAAATGATCCCAAACATATCATGGAAACATGTGCTAATGAACATGTGAAATAAAAAGATTGAAAGGTTCAAGGCAGGTTACTTACGTTTTTCATTAGCAGGCGGAGCTTGTCGATGTCACTTAGCTGCTGCAAATCCTGAAGTGTCAGACTCAATTCACATGACGATTCATACACGAGGGTTTCCATGGTGACCAGGTCATCACACAGGAGCTCGAGCCCCGGGATCTCCCGCTCCTTCCCCAGGCGCACCAGGGACAGGGCACAGTCCACCTGATGGCCAAAGAGAAAAGCTTATGAGAGAAAAAACGAGGAAAATATATAAAAATATCAGTCTAAAAGACAGTGTGAAGCATCTCCAGTACGTCATTAGCCAAAGTTAGATTTCTTATGAGGCAGACCTTAATAAGCAATGACGACAGGCTATACTCCTTCTGTAAGGCAGAAATGCATTTTTGTAAAGACAACTAAACAATTTAAATTGTGACGTGATCTTGTCTCAAGATAGAATGTCAAGAGATGGAAAACGTTTACAAAGGTTGGGAATACAAAGGTGAATGAAATCGATTCAATGGCCGTTGAGATTCTTCACACGGAAACACAACCTTGTGCTGGTGCTATGAGAAAAGCTAGGGGATCAAGCCGAAAGGCCTTCATTCCTCGGGGTTCATGACCACTTTTGCCAAAGTTATTGCCAGTCCATCTGATACATGCACAGGCATTTCACTGGAGATGTGAAAACTTTGAGCTGCCGGTGGATTAACAGTCAGTGCACCAAAAACTACACTTTTTACTGCACATCACAAAAGTCCGGAGGACTTATCCTGGGGTTAGCCTAACCCTAGACTCTAATCCTATGGTTGAAGTTAACTATTGTTCAAATCAAAACCCACTATCTTCATAGCAGCTCTGATGGATGTTAAAATAATTCCTCTCAAATTCATCTCTGAACATCAAATCTTTACTGAGTTACCCCTTGTGTTCTGTGCTTTGTTGTGCTGCTGCTGCTGCTGCAAAGTATTCCTATAAACACGTTCTTGTATGTGGCGTCTTGTGTCTGTCTACCTTGTTACAATCAGGTTAACCCAGTCAAAGTAACTTCGATTGATGCTTAGCCACCTGTGGACCCCAGCCAATCGATAGCAGATGCCGCTGGGCCCTGTAGTGATGATTACTTTCTCTTCACCTTTAAGAGAAGGACAGCCCTTTAGCACCGCGATTAAGCGCGGCATCTTGCGCATGCACGTGCACCCACGGGGTCCACGGCCTTGTCATCTTTAGCTTCAATCAACGCGTTTTAGCGAAAGATAATTTAAATTCTTTATTTATAAGAATCCACACAAACACGCAGGACAAGATAAAACCTTAATCACCTTGAGTCAAAGCCTGAGCAATTAGATACAACAAGAGAGAGGAGGCTATTGATCTAACTGTGAGTAAAGACCCCCACCCCACCCCACCCTCACCCCCACCTCCACAGTTCACTCCAGCCCTCCCCGCCTCTCTCATTCCCTGCTCTCCAGAGGAAGATTCCCAAGCTAACCATGAACAATTCAGATGTTAAAATCTCACACTTTTTAATTACGACCTGGTCTCCATGCCCTCCCCTCATCATTCTCTGCACTGTAACACAGCTTGTATCCTCTGTTCTCCCTCCTTCTTTCTCCCTCTCTCTCTCTCTGCACTATCTCCCTCTCACCGACTCTTCCGATTAATTATCCAACTCAATTTGATCCTTCTTTGTCTCTCCTCGCAGTCCTATCTCAGCCCTTTTCTTTCACACATTGTTTCCGCATTTTTTCTTTTCAACTCTACCGAAGCCTGTTTTTTTTTTTTTTCCCATCCTCTTTCCTCTCTCTTCCCACCTCTTGCAAGAAGCGTGTAACAGTCACCGTGATCGGCCTCTATTTGAACTCCCAGTCTGGCCCATTGCCTTCTCTGTATGCCTGTCTCCCCCTTTCTGTCTGCTTTTCAAAGCCACCCTCTCATTTTGTGCAATTTTGTTGCCAACAATGTTTCAAACAACACTTTTTTTTAATATCCTTTATTTCTACCCTTTCACCCCCTTATAACCAATGATTTTCTTTGCCACCGACAGCTCTTTCCATGAGATTGCTTTCCCTTTTTACCTCAGCATCTGTTTCTCCTGTCCTCCCTTCTTTCTGTGTTTGTAATACACTCGAACCTAACTAGGGATGTTGCATTGGCCCGGCATTTATCTCCTTTTTACCCGTCTTTCGGTCGCGCTTCCATTCTCTGCTTTTTTCAGACCCGTCTCCCTCTGTGAGTCAATCTGTCATCATCTTGTCAATCTTCACATTCAGCGCCTCGCTTCCTGCGGCTCTGTGACCGGTTTAAAACACTCCAGCTTCCTCTGATGTGGCTCCTTTTAATCAAACCCCATTTTCCTCCATTAAAACGCTCTCCCAAGCATAAACAAGGCCAGATGAGGGATGGGAGGAGGGTGCAAATGAGATAGAACAAATGAGATGAAAAACTAAAGAGGGCAGGAAGGAGAGGGGAAAAAAGCTCAGCGAATGGCAGAGGCGCTCACCCACTGTCTTCTCTGTCTCTCTGCTGCGTGGATGCCAGTGTGAGTGTGGAGAAAATGTGTGTTAAAGCAAGAGTCATGAGAGTACAATCCCTCGAGGCTCGTGGAGTAACAAGTGAGAGAGCAAAAAAATTAGATGAGGTCAAATTAAAAAAGGAACAAGAGGGGAGAGCGAAAAAAGAAAGAGCTGCTGCAAATTCCTCAAGATTAACAAAGGCTTACTTTTACACACACACACACACACACACACACACACACAAGTCTCTCAGTCTCACTTTCTTTCTCCTGAGTAAATGATGAAAGGGCGCGATTCCCCAGTTGTCTTCAGAAATGAGCGATGGACCCCCAAATCTCTTCTCCTCCATCCTCCTTACACCCAGTGTGAGGGATAAAAAGGAGAAATGAAGGGGAAAGATATGAGTGCACCCCAGTTACTGCTTTCACAAAGACAAAGAGAGTGCTGTGACAACCTTGATCCATCACTGTGAAGGAGGTAAAGAGGGGACACGGGCTACGGTGTGGATGGTGTGGGTGGAGAGAGTGGGCAGCTCCGGCGGTTACATCCCATTACTTCCCTAAACAAGTCCTATCAAGTCCTATTTTTCAGTTACAGCAACAGAACACAGATGACAGAAGCTTTGGTTACTCTTCATTAGAGGTCCATATGGCAAATATGATAATGTCTGTCACAGATAGGATCAAAGTGACCTTTGCTGATGGAGGTTGGCAACGTTGCCTCTGCAGTCCGAATTCCAGCTCGTCACTTTTTTTTTCCCCCTCCCTCAGTCACCTAAAAGAAGCGTGCAACAGCAATTATCTTCCCTATTACCAGATGTCTATTCATTTCTTTCTGCCGCTGCACCGCCACAAGTTCCAATCGAGAAAAAGAATTCTGAAAAGCGACCTGAGCAGAGCGAGAAAAGTGTTTCAAGTTGAAAGGGACATTTCTGTCAGTCGGAGTTGATTTTGATCACTAACAAGGGGGTGAAAAAAACAATTACGAGGTGAAAGTGACAGAAATTCCAATAACCATTCTTGAGTAAAGCATCTTTGTTACCACAGCAATCAGCTGTCTTCTGCTTCGTCTCTGCAGAAATGCAGGTCCATACCCTTTTTTTCTTAGCCACAGCTTGGGCCTGAAACAAGGTGTGTGTGTGTACCTGTCTGGAGCAGAAGTCGATGTCCTTGGCCCTGCTTTGGTACCAGTCGGTCAGCAGCTCGATGGAGGGCGCCGCTGTGCGGAACCTCAGAAGCTGTGGAGCCTGTTCGTACAGGAAACTGTCATCATCGAGTAAGTTCTGGTCCAGAACAGCTCTGAAGACGCCATGGAAGAAGAGCGGATGTGTTTGATTATTTACTTACTTTTTCAGTGAAGTAAGCAACAGATAACAGAAAGAAACAGAAAATTTGACAATATGTTTTTCTTATTGGGTAGAAAGAGCAACATGAACAATAAACTCATCCTACTAGTTTTGCCTGTGTATTAAAAAGCCTGATTTTGCTAACACCTCTGGGGCCACTGAGCTTCATTCTTGTTTAAGAACTATTGAAAAAAAAAACCATCAATGAGCCACATCGTTGCTCATGTTTCTTCATTACCACGAATATGGGCATTGTAGTTCATTTTGAATCAATTTCACATTTACTGTCCTGTTGCTATAAACACAAACCCTGCAGTTTAAAAATGAAAGTAACAGATTCAGGACCCTGTATTACAGACATCCATGTTAACAAGCAATCAATAGGCCCAAAAGTCACTAACAAGACCCTGATTTTTGTAAGAATTGAAAGGCAGAATAATACATTGCTGATTTTGATCTTGTCATGGGAACAGTTGAGAAAAGAGCCACACTGAAACTGGATTTTTTGAGTCGAAGCTGATACTGATATTAGGGAGCCATGATAGGCAAATGTTAGCTGAAAACATAGAACATCACCACCCTCATCCGTTCAAGATGATCATTTAGGGTTTAGCAAAAATGGAGAAGAGAGAAAACAGGCAGAACACTGAAAACTGGGAAGAGTGAGGACATAATATGGCAAAAAAAGAAGCATAAGTGTTAAAACCCGAACACCGACACGATACTGAACATTACTGGCTTTCACAGCACCACAGTATCACAATTTCACCCTGCAATTTCTGGCCATGCATACAACAATAACCAACTGATATTATGACTTCCCACCAAAGAGCAGTAAAAAAGAGCTTTCTAAATAAAATTGTAAATGAAGCTGGCCTCCCTGAAGAGGTAGGCAGAAGGCATAAATTGGCAGAGCAACAAGATTTGGTATTAGTTTGCAATGGTTCTGTTCAACATTTAGATAATAAGATGTCATGTTTTTGTTTCTCATAATGATGCCAGCTCAAGCATCTGGCCTGTATGGAGTGAGAATTTTAACAATTCTGCACTTACAAGAGGCTTAGTTATCAGTGGTAATGGGGAGATTTTACTATGTTATGTCTCAGTTAACTGAGCTTAGTGCAAAATATGACATCTCTAGTGTTTATGTTACAGGTGATGTTCATTTTTTTTGTACCTGCACTCCTCTGCTTCACACCAGTCCATCTCTCTGTGCCTCTGCTCGTCCCAAGGGATCAACACCAATTCACCTCTGCTGTCCAGACTGAGAAAAGGAAAGAAAAAAGGCAGAAAGAGAGAGAAAAGGAGAGGAGAAGGTAAAGATAGAGCACAAGGGATAGTGAAAGAGACAAATAAAATAGAGAAGATAAGATTGCATCAGTGCTAGAAAATAGTTTGAAAATATCAGAATAAAGGCTAATGAGTAGCCTGGAGGCAAAAAACAGACTGGACTAAACAAATCTACAGCAGGGGCCCCACAGATTTTCCATTTTCAAGGGCCCTCAAAATAACATCAGCTTGTAGCTCCTTCTCGCCTCCCTTTTTGCAAGAGATTGTTAGCTTAGCCAAAAGCTAGCTAGCAAGATTTAAGGAGCAGAGCAGCTTTGTGGCAAGCACAGATTGCATCAGGTCAACTTTTGACACATTGAGGGATATTTTGACTGGCAGGCAATTAGAAATATGGACAATAATGATAGTATTTTTTTTGTTTTTGTTTTAGCTTTTTTCCTTGTCTTCACCCCTTTTAAGCACTCCTAAGGCTCCCCTGCAGCCTCCCCCTTTGAAACCATGACTCTGAGGCACCTGATAAATCAGCAAGACATTTACTGTTTCAACCTACCATAGTCATAAACTACAGTGGTGAGAGGGAGCAACATATGTGAAATAGAAACAGTGGTCCATAATAACAGAAGAACGGCTGAGGGGAAGAACACAAAAGTGCAACAATAAACAAGTCAAAGAACTTTGGAAAACAGACTGGGTCGTGCCTCGGTTGTAAAATGTGGGGACTTTTATTTTTCTAAACGCCATGTAAGCTTTACTTCTTCTTGGTTTCCTTGAGCGTGACAGGTTTGAGGAAGATAAATGGAGAACACCCAAGAAAAGAAACCAAAGTGAAGAATGACTCTGTAACCCGGCCTGTCAGCGCTGACGGGACTCAGACACTCAGACACACACTCACAGAAAGTGTATGAATGCGATGGGAGACAGTGGGACGAACAGAGGCAATATTTCTCTCTTATTTTGGATTAATGCATTTCTTCTCATTATCTATTTGTCTGTAGACAGAAAAATATGTACTGCGACTGTAAAACTCAAGGAGATACCGCGGGCTACAAATCATCTCTGGTCCTAGTGCTGTTTAAGGCTGAGTGCACACACGCGCCGCAGCAGTTTTAACGGAGCCATAAATTTTTCTCCAAATCGCAAAATACATAAGAAGTGTCCGAGCAGTGGATGTGATTAATGCCAACACACAAATGTGGAAAGATTTTGACCAACAGTCCAGCACGAGTTCATCCATTACGACTGGGATTTTAACTCAGAGGTGACAGAGATGGAGAATTTCAGTTTCCACCCTTTCAACTTTCTTTTTTTTTCTCCACATTTTTAACTCCCTGCTTCTCTTTCCTCATTATAGACAGCTAAGTTAGAGGGTGGAGAGTAAATATTAGTGCTAGAGATCTGAGATATCAATAGAGGGAATGAATTATTCCAAATCTGCACCACTAATCTACTTCACGGCAGCCTGAGAAGAGGCTGGAAAGCAGGGTGGAGGGTAAATGTAGATGCAAAGCAAACTTGGAGCTGGAGGTTCACTTTTTTTTTATTTTCACAGAGTCAAACTCTTTCAAGAAATTGACAAAGTTTTTCAACAAATTATCATTATTTTGCATTTTTCCAAGCAACTAGAGACCCCCTGCAAACTTCATCTATCCTGCAGAGGGACATTTTCTAAAATAAATATCAATTTATCTCACCCATACCTGTCATAGGCCGATATTGGCTAATTTAACATGGCAAATAATTTTTTTTTTTTTTTTTACTCCAGAAGCAAGACTTTAGTATACAACAAGTGAGCTCCAAACAGATGGCTTGAGCCGACTCCGTCTGCTGCATTATAGGAGCGAGCACTGTTGGGAGGAGCAGTTGGTGCTCACAGGCTGGGGAAAATAGGAAACTGCCCCACAGCGGCAGAGCCATGATGGATGCTCACTGCAGAGCCCCAGCTGCCTGACCTCCATACAAACTCAGACATGGCTAATAAAAGGGAGCAGTGGAGCTGTGTGGATGAAAGCTATAAGAAATCTAATTTTTATATGGTATATATTTTTTTTGAAGTCATGACTCCAGGGGACTCTGGCTTTGTATGTATGTGTTTCTTTAAACAAATTTATCCGCGATATGTAAATAAATCAAATAAGAGCACAGAGAGTGTAGAAATAGTCTAAAATGGGGGGAGAGGGGAAGAAGAGAGTAAAATGGAAAGCGAGTTGGAGGAAACAAAAAGGCGCGGTGAATGGCTGACTGCACTCATCAGTAAATCGGCTCTGTCACCTCTATTACTGAACCATAAAGGGGTGAGGAATGACTTCTTCCCCTCCAAAACACCCCCCCATCATCTCCTGCTCACATATCCTCTCCCCGACTCCCTCCCCTCCTCCAGACCCAAAGCACAAAGCTCAATCTGTAAGTTTAGAGTGAGAACAAAACCAAAGTGTAGGCAGACAAATGCAGTCGTGGCCACCACTATTGTAGCTTTGTGCAAGATAATAAGTTTGCAAGTAGATTTACAAGCTGAAATTAATAAACACTGTGTCTGTTTCATCGCTCTGTTTGTAAATGTCTGCAGCTAAGATGCAGCTCTGTGTGTACACTTAATGTAAGGAACTGAAGCGTGTGTGTGTGTGTGTGTGTGTGTGTGTGTGTGTGTGTGTGTGTGTGTGGGTGCTGTTTTTCAGGGATGAGGAGAAGATGCTGACACGTGATGGTGAGAATTCAAAAAAAGAAGCGAGAGAGACTTCGAGTGTTCGTTCTGAGACAGGTGTGATTCCAACTTGAGGCGGTTTTAATTTACATCTCTTTTTAACATTTCGCTGTTTCTGCGTCTCATTGAGTAAACAGTCGTAAGAGTCAAATCCAAGATATAGATCAAAGTATAAAACACCAGATCATTAGTTTTTCAAATGTGTTGAATTTTTAAAATGTTCATTTTTAATTTTTTTAAAATGTTTCTCCCTTTGTTGTTACAGTTTGATGTTGGAGCATCACTGAGTAGACTTCTCAACAGCTGAAGGCTGTTTTCACATTCATTTGCTGGGTTGTGCTTATTTGAAAATCAGAGTTTAGATCTTAGATTTTCTACAAGCATCATTTGTAGCAACCCAAACGGTTTGGAAGTCAGTGCTTGTTCATGTACAAGTTAAGTGTGATGAAGAAACTTAATGCCAACAGCGCACATACACATGGAATGGACTTTACAGTGAAGCAGTGAAACACATCTTGTGTCCAGCAGGCACGATTAAAATTAGCATATTCACAGACTGTGGTAATTTTATTGAGGTAGAAAGAGTGAATGCCTTTTAAAGGATGTTCATTTGGAAGTAAAACCTTATTTTCAGGAAAAAAAAACTCTGGTGACAAACTTTGCACACAGTAAATATCTTCAATGTAAGAAAAACATGTTTTAAAGTGGACGAGATCGTTAGCGGATTTTCTTGTATTCAACAATGTAATGTCAACTGTAATGTTGAGAAAATAATAGAAAAAACTAAAATGGTTCATGATTACTATAAATGAAACATTAAAAATCCTAACTCTGGTTTAAGTGCCTGATAAAACACACAGGTTTCAATCTGAATCCCATTTTCCAAACTTGTTTTGACACCTGTTTACCACCACAGGACAAGTGAATTAGAATGTCTCACTGAAACTTAACCATCTATGACAGACAGACAGGACGGCTGCATTTTCCATTTGCTTTGAGCCTTCAGTGACAAGACTTCATGCTTTAACCAACACTGCTTTCATTCTCATTAAAAGCACATTCTGTCAAACGACTGGTCAAAAATGATGATATTTTTCCTTAATGGCTGTATATGTGTCAGTTTCTCACCAGGCTTCAGGCAGCAGGACGGTGTACTCGTGTGGAGAGGTGGTTTCTGGGAAGTTGTGAAGGATAGCCAGACGATGCTGGAGTAGCTCAGCCCCGTGGTACGTGAAAAGGATATCCAGAGCCTGCACATTACTCTCCTGCAGGGAAACGATCACAGAACTGAAAAACTTTGAAAGAACTGATCCTAAATTGTACAAGAAATCTGTAAATTGTAGCAATCTAAGTCAAATTAATTAACACAAAGCAATAAATACTAAAGGGATAAGAAAAGAAATAGGTCAAAATTTGCATAACGAACACAAGAAAAAACTTAGTTGCCAGTTTATTAGGTAACACTAATAGCAGGTGTCTCTATTATTTTGCCCACCGACCCCAATTACACCAATGAGGGTAGGCTGAATGACAGAAACACCTTTCAGTGTAACGCAGTACAGCTTAATTGCAACACAAACTGCAGCCTCCTTAATGATCACACAGCTGAATAAACAGCTCTCTCATACAGTTCCAACCAGAGCTGAGCGTCATGACCTTCACAAACTTGGATTTATTGCAGAACTGAATTGGTTATGTATACCTTATAAACTGGCAACTGAGTGCACATCCCCCTGATGCCAAAAGGAAATGCAAACATTTTAAAACGAAGCAATTTAAGCTAAAAGACTCCAGAGTTGGAGTCTGATGTTACCCTGGCGTAGTTTCTTGCTGACAAAACGATATTTTGACTGCGGAACTTCTTGAAGAACTCGGCGTCATATTTCTGCTCGGCTGCGTGAGGACCGCCGAGTATCTCCTGAGGAGAGAGAGAGAGACAAGGAGGATTAAGAAAGATGCAAAACAACTGTGTTTCATTATAGAAGAGGAAATAGCTTGAGTGTGTGGAAAGTAAAAAAAAAAAGACGAGATGAGTAGAAGATGCAGCTGCAGATTTAAGTGCTTAGACAAAGTCCATAGCTGCCAGTTAGCTTTCAAGCTAAAAAGTTGTCTTTACCTTTTAGTTGAAATCATCGGAGGCAGGTACGAAGGTGTGTAATTGTGTGCACACTCATATGTCAGCAGGGGACATTTGTTGCCCTGGCCTTTGGCTTGGAGTGATTTATGTGCGTCTGTGTGTATAAAATCTGCGTAGCATCCTCTACGCCAGGGGT
>JAQNCA010000012.1:10318638-10331128 GCA_029783725.1 Acanthurus tractus
CACACACACACACACACACACACACACACACACACACACACACACACACACACACACACACACACACACACAGTGTACAACAGTACTGTCCATCTTGTTGCGTGTGGAGACTCAGAGCAGCAGTTATGACGGCCCTTGGCAGATTCTGAATTATATTTTATTATGCACACACAGACTGATGAGACTAAAAGATGAAATTGTCTCGATTCAGCCAAAACAACAGCTTTAAAAATGCAAGACAAACAACATTAAAGCGGTACACAACTGTTAAGAATAAAAACCAATAACCCAGTCCCGAGGAAGTCTGTAGTTTATGTGATATTACATGTCAGGATAACTGAAAACAAGTGCAAAACATCGCCTGTAGGAGGGAAGCTGGTGGTAACAAGAGAAATATAGTTGAAAAAATAGTAGAGAGGCTGGAGAAGTACATTAACACCCTTTGTTTTATTGAGTCGCTTAAACCAAACCTATGTTTGCTGAGAGGGAAATGAACATCTTTAGGAATATTACAGCACAGAGCAGCAAAAATTGACTGAGTAGGTTTGACTCTCATCATTATAAATGTGATTCTCTCCTGAACAAAAACTGTCAGAGAGCTTTAACTTTAACATCTAAAAGTCCTTTTTTCCTCTTTTTTAACCCAAATTGAGAATAATCCTTGTTTGGAGCAAGTTAGTCTGTAGGCTCAATTCATAGTGCTTTATGATTAAATATCAATCTACTTTTTACTATATTTTTTTGTAGTGATTGATGACAGATGTTAAGTCTTGATTGATAATGTCACACGCACTTTAACAAAGCCAACTTCAAAACAAGTAGAGGAACAAAAAATGTACTTTGTGTGACATTAAGTAGTTAAATTGAGTTTTCTACACATAGGAACATTATAACCAACCACACACACACCCACACACACCCACACACACCCACACACACACACACACGCATACACACATGCACACACATGCACACACACACACACGCATACACACATGCACACACACGCATACACACACACATAGACATACACAGAGCAGCTGTGATCGATACCAAGCCATTTCTGTAATGGTGGTGTAGTTAAAAAGAAATTAAGAGAATTATCATCTGTCTCAAGCCTCGGCCGCAGGCCTCGAGGCAGCACGGTCAGATCCATTACTGAAGGGTTTCACAGCTCCCAAATCTCACACACATACATATATGCACATTTTGGGGATATATGTATAAAGTGCCTGGCAGACAGTCCAAGTGAGACAGAGAAAGTGGAAGAAGAAAAAAAAAAACAGGCATATTTAAAGACAGCGATTCACTGACGCTTTAATGTGATGGGTTTTTTAATACTCTGCAAGTTATCGATTTTTTGCTCCCTCTTATGTCTTTTTCTTATCTTCCATCTTTTCTTTATCTACAATGGCCTACAGGTCTGCAATAAAGCTAAAGAGTTTTATTACACAATGACTTTAAGAGAAAGAAAATCAAACGGGCAAAGGGGCAAAAAAAAAGGCTAAACAGGGGAACTGAGGGGGAGATTTTACAGGAGCTCAATATTACACTGTTTCTGCTCCTCTTCATTTAAATGCAGGCTCTGGGCTCGCTGGCTAAATGTTCAGAGGTGAAAAGAACAATAGAGACAACACAATCCAGCTTCTGAGGCTTGAAACACCTGTGTGCACAATGCCTGCCTGTATAAACTCGGCATGGACGTGCATTTTGAATGGTGTCATTCATTTCACATATGACCGTGGCTTGCAGCCTGTCATTCATGACAGATGTGAGCAGTTTGTGTATGTGTGCACTTATGTGAGGCTTAAGAATATTCTGTGATACATTAGTAGGCGTATTTGCATGTGTGCGTGTGTGTGTGTGTATGAGAGGTGATTAGTGAACACTAAAGGGTTTTTCATTAGTCTTTCCCTGGGCACTCAACAACAAAGGCATAAATTACCTCCAGCAGATTACCCACTAATCTCCACCAATGCTCTCTCCCTCATCCTCATTAATATCCCTGCCTTTATGATCCCCCTCTCCGGTGTGCGACCTAATCAAACAATCAGTGTTACATTTGGCAGCCTTTCCTCATGGTTTCCTCAACACCTTAAATACTTTCCCCACAATCTCTCCTTTTCTTTATTTTCACAGAATCAAAGTGCAGTCACCCGTCATTAGGGCTGACACCATGAATAATAATGACTTCATTTAAGCTCTCTAAACAGCAGGCAACAACCTGCCGACAAGGCGGCTCGCACAGGTCAGCGTCAGGTTTTCACCACCCACCTAACAACTGCTACTGAGGAAGCCTGTGAGTCCTGGTGATGCAGTCGTTAGAGTTTAGAGAAAAATTATGCAAACAGCTTCCAAGACTAAGAGTCTTCAGGCATGTCAGTGACTGTGTGACTGTGTGCTGTTCATTGGAGCAGTGGTGCTTTCAGTTCGGTGGTGACATTCGGTTTGCAAACATGCTCATATTGACATTGCTAACATGTTGATGTTTAGCAGGTATAATGTTTACTGTGTACATCACCTTAGATTAGAGTGTTTGCATGCAGATGTTTTTCTGGGACAAATAAATCGAAGGCAACTGGACTCAATAATTTGTCTGATGTTTCGCCTCTTATCCAAGAGGCTTCATCGGTTCATGCTCATCACTAGGCTATCTGTCTGACAGGCCTAGCCGAGTCTGATGAGCAACTAAGAGGCGAAACGTCTTCACAGACATATTATTGAGTCCAGTTGCCTTCGATTTATTTGTCCCAGAATAACTATGACCTGGATGATTGAGAACATTCACAGACATGCAGATGTTTCCTAATAAGCACTTAACACCAGGTATAGCTGAGGCTGATGGGAATACTGCTCTAGGTGTTTTGTCATAAATCAAGTTTCTGAACAAATAAAAATTTGACCTAACAGTATCTCTAAAAAAAGGGTCAAGGGGTCCAAGTACAACAAATCATCCTCTGGAACCACGGATAACCATAGCATGTTTTTTAACAGCAATCCATCCCATAATTATCCAGATATTTAACTCTAGACCAACAACATCAACCTCTCAGCTGCACTAGCAAAAAAAAGTCAGAAGATCACCCAAGTCATTAAGATTCTTCATCTGGCAACTATAAATGTCTATACAAATACATACATATACATGTTTCACCAGGAAAAATCTGGCCTGAAGGTGGCGCTAGGGCAAAAGTCGTAGACTCATTTCAGTTTATCCACCTGGTACCTTGAATATCAGGAGCAAATTTCATGACAATTAGTTTAAGAGTCATCAAGATTTCTTAGGTGACACTGGAGGAAAAGTCAGGGGATTGTAAAAGTCAGCAGGCTTTATTCTTGTGAACCCATAAATAAACGTGCAATACTTCATGCTGATTCATTCAAAAGTTGTTTGTAATTTTCTGTTTGGATTAAAGTGGTGGACTAACTGATGGACCTACCAGCCAACAGGCTGACCAATAATCCCACCTTGCACATTTAACCAGGCAGATGGTCCTCTATAAACACTGAAGTCTTTGTACATCCTGAAAATTGGCAGCATTTCTGCCAGCTTTGACTTTACATCTTCATCTGCTGTCTGACTGAATAACTGAGCTAACCAGCCAACACTCTGACTGTCTGTGTACCTGCTGAAGTCAACCTTGGCCAAAAGCTCCCGTCTCTTTCTGCTCTCCCTTTCCTTCTTCATCTCCAGCTCCTCATCATCTGACAGGTCTTCATAGGGCAGGTCGTCAAGGTCAACATCGCCTGGCATGATAAACCTGAAACAAGGAAAGGAGATGACACATTCTGTAAAAACGTAAATGCAGTATGAGAAGCTGAATTGAACCGAACATCAATCATTGAATATGTATGTGCAAGGATTGCGGAGGCGTTTGTTCATGTATCGGTGCATGCCCTACCTGCCCCCGTCTTCCCTGTTTCCAATAGCTATGAGGGCCTCGAGGTCGGTTCCCTTCAGGCCGTACTGCAGCAGCTCCTTGGCCGCATCAACATTCTCTGGGACCCGCTCCACACACTCGTGCAGCACCCATGAGCGCTTGCAGATCTTGCTCTGGGTGGGATGTAGGGAACGGAGGGCGCAGGGAATGAGTTCAGAAGAAATGATGGGATAAAATGAGATACAGAATTAGGAGGGAAGGCTGTGAAAATTTGCTACAAATTGGTAAAAATGATGCGTGAAATAGAGTAAGGGGGCTGTGCTGCACTTAAGCTGGTGCAGAACCTCTACTCACCCACACACATATACTGTATATTTCTTACCAGACATCTAATATGCTGTGATAAACACCAAGACTGATACAATTCACCGTCTCTCTCTCTCTCTTCTTAACCATCCCTCCTACTCATTTCCTCACATCTATCTCTCTTATTTCTTCTATCTCTTACCAGATAATCTTGTATTGAAGCGATGCTGACTCTACTCTTCCTCCACTGTCTCTGGTAGACAAGGTCGGAGTCCAGATTATATGCGTGGGCAAGAGACAAGGCTTCACCATATTCTTCATTGTCAATCTGCAGGATAAACAATAACACTTTGTTGGGGTTTTTTTCACACATAGAGCAGACTGAACCAAAACAAACATTATAAATCAGACAAGACAAGAAAATTAACATTCATTTCTCAGTGATTCAGACAAATATTTGTAAAATGACAGGAAAGATTAACCTGATGAGAAGGCTGTAAAGAATTGAGCAGACACAGCTCTAATTAAGAAATATTGTTAATATTCAAATGTGAAATTTAGGTTGGACAGAAAAATAACAAATGGCAGAACTCCTCAACAGTTTAATGTATTTCATACCCTAGGAGGCTTTTTAAATGTTTTTTTTTCCAATTATTTTTCCAATGTCATATTACTGACTCAATCTTCATGCACTGTGTTCCTTAACGTAATTAAATGAATAAAACGCGCAATATAAATTCTAACCGTCTGGTATTTAAAGCAAATATTGAGCCAAAAAAAAACAAAAAAAAAAACCAGAAGAAAAGCTCATGGCTCAATTTTCTATCATACTGAAGGACAAAGAAGCCAAGGCTTTGAATAAATTTAGCGCAAGCTATGGCACTTCCGAAATCCTGAGTGCACACTCTGAATACTCAGAGGCTAAACAGGAACAGCTCTTACATGCAGATTTCAATCTGTGAAGCAATGTGCAATGTCACACTGTGTGGACTGAGTCTGCAACAATGGGATATGGAGAACGACTGGAGGGAAATGAAATATTTGGGGAGTTTTTTACAGAAAGAAAAACAAACTGACAGTTGAGACCCTTAAGTAAGAATCAGGAGCCTTGTAACACCTGATAGCACACACCCTGCAACAGTCTCACTCCGAAATAATAAAAATCCTTTAAGTATTTAGCCACGAAAGCAGCTGTAAATGCTGACAATGACAAATAAACTTCCACATTTTAGTGCAGTAGGCTAGCACGCTACTTGCTACTTAGCATATGGATATTTACAGAAATGTAGTGGAATTAGTTTTGCAGTTATTAGGTCATAAACCAAATTAGTGGATAATTGAATCTATTTTTGACCTTACAGAAGAAGTGTCAGGTGGTATAACACCTGTGTTGGATACTAATTATAAAACACTACGCAGCTGAAGAGCTTGTGTTTACCGTGGAAACCAAAGCTCATGATGTATGAGCTGCACATCCAACAGTCTCTGTGCTTGAGACGTAACACAGTCTCGCCCAACCAATGCATCAAATTAAGGAACCCAATCAGAGGCAAAGCAGGGTGGATCTCGCAAAGGCGACAGGATCCACGACAACACAACACAGAGCTGCTAGCATGGTTGCACACTCTTTGTCTTGTCAACATATACGTCTCTTCGGCGGTAGCAGCAACTGTTATTGTCATCGGCGTTATTATTAAAATGTGCTGGCTTGGATGTCAGCACATAATGAAGCTTTAAGAGGTTTTGTGTCACATCAGTGTCACACCAAATTGTTTGATCTAATAGCATGGCAACTCAGTTCATGCAAGCCCACTCAGTGTGTGTGAAAGTACATGTGTGGCGTGCAAGCATGCTGACTGACACACTGTGTATCCATCTGTTTCTGTGTGTAGGAGTACAAAGCAACACATTAGCCAGACTGCAGTTCCTCGAGGGCAATAAGAACCCCACACAGATAAACCTCACGTAGGAGGACATCAAAAACTGCTTCCTTCTCTCTCTGGATTCAGCTAATAAAACTGTTAGCAGCCTTGCCAGTGTGCTTCTCACACAGGCATGGTCACACCACCGAACACATCATCAAACTTCTGAGGAAGGTTGACTTGAGGAAATGACCCGGAGTCACTCGATCTGATCTATTTACAGCCGATTGAGCTACAAGCCTCACATGAGGTGAATCTGCAAGGAGACAACGGGTTTTAATGATATCTGAATGTGCGTGAGTGAGTGTATATTGTGTGGGAATGTCAAACTATACAAACACAAGCAATATAAAGAGAAAATATGCATGCACACACATACACCAGCATGTGTACATATGAAAACAATACAATGTCTGTATTGTCTTCACTCTCACACCTACATCTGGCACATGTGAGTTGAAGGAAAACAATTTCAACAGGAGAGCGGTGGCAGCAGCTGGTAAAGTGCCGCGGGTACCGAGTGTTACCAAGAGATAATAATGATATATTACTTTGTAACTCTCCACTGTTAAGATTGATGGTGATGACTAATGGCATCTAATGATGATGACAATGATGAAGAAGGAAGTAGATGATGGGTCATAAAAATGACTGATGAAGCGTGCTGAAACTTGGGACCATCGAGAGCTGATACTGTGCTTTATGACAGAACGCGATGTTGTCTTTGCTGCAATTTGTTGCGAGTCACAACAACAGCCATATTTCTAATGCAGCAATTAGCATTTCAGAGAAACCCCTGGGACTGAGAAATAGCCTTAAAGCACGCTGAGCGCCTTGCTTGGTTTTCATTTCTCCTCAACAGCACTCTGGAGTCGATCCAACAAAACAATAGCACTTCACTGAGCTGGCACAGAATTTATTTAGTCAGAAACCAATTTTGCAGATCAGCCTGTTATAATTCAGTCAGTCGTCAAACGGGATCATATGACGTCCTTCCGTTGCTGCTAAATTAAGTGGTGAAAAGAAATGACGAGTTTCAGGGAAAAAAATTGATATCAAACATGATCTCAAATATGATTACTTGCATCACAGTCACTTTCATTTATCAGATTAAGTTTGATAAATGCCTTGATTTTGTATTATCAGGCATAGAGCATCTTTAAAATATTGAATAGGTAGAATCAATCATCTTCTTTGTCAAAATAAAAGCTTCTAACACTGTGTGAGGCAGACAACTGCATATCAGCTCCGGAGTTGTTTAGATTGCTGAGCTGAAAAGAACATTCAAATCCACACACGAAGGCTTTCCAGCATGAACACTGACGGAAGCTTTTCCTCCCTAAGCACATAAGAGTTTTGTTGTGTGTGCCGCAATGAATAAGTAAACAGGAAAAGAAAAGTGACTCTCTTTTTTTTCCCCTTATTATAGATATGCTGCTTCATTCTGAGAACAGCTACTAGTCTTAACACACTGCAACAGAGGCCCGAACTGTCAAATAAAAATGTACCTGTCAGGACAGGTCACACCAATTATGTAAATGTTTTGAAATATGAATACTGTGATGTGACTTCTCCACAGAGTCACCGAGCAGCTCAGTTACCAACCAACCCGACTTGCTATTCATTCGAACCTCAGAGGTTAATGTTAGCAGCTCTGCGCTCAACAGTTTTTGCTAAATAGAGCTGAACACAAAACGACAGCTGAGGCTGATGAGAAAGCCATTAGTTTGGCACAGCTTTGTTCCCAACAGTTAATGTTCTCAGTGAAATTTTGAGCTGATAGTAGTGACAGATGTAAAGTTAAAAAAACACCAGATTTGTTTAAATTCATCCTGTGAGGATCATGAAAATCCATCCGACAGATGTTGAGACATTTAATTTGATAACAGAAGTGCCAACTTCATGGTGAATCAAGAAAAAAAGTCACCAATTTCATTAGTATTCTTTTCTTTTTAACAATCAAGGTCTGTGCAGGGTTGCATGGCAATTAATTGGAAAGTTGTTTGGATGTCTGAGAATCACTTTAGGTGCTGGACTCATCAACCACTAACTAAAGTTGCACCTCTAGTTTGACCATTTTTACAGAAAAGTGTGTAACCAATATGAAACCACTATGCAGTGTTCATACGGCTTTTAGGAGTGAAAGTCAAGCAATTTTTTTTAGCACTTTCAAGGTAACTCAACCAAAGATTTTGAGATTTGTTCATGTCAATATTTAATTGCAATAGCAAAAAAGATAAGCTGATAAAATTCCACAAAAAAATACATACATATTGTCAAATTCCATTTACCAGTTGTTCATATAAACTTTTACCGAATGGTTTGATCACAATTATTTGATGGTTGCTTGTTTCAAAGCCCTGAAACAACAAACAAGTACGGAAACAGGATCATTCCATTTCAAACACCTAAATTCTTTTTGTTTGGTTTAGTGAATAAAATACCTAAAAACATTGAAACTCAAGCAAAATCGCGAGGAACATTTAAATCCAAGCTTATTACTAAATTGCACACCTTCCAAATGTTCAAGATTTTGTACTGTGTGAAATGGAATCAGGCTTGAGAGAAATCTTGCAAAAGCTCAAACTCAATAAAGCTATCTGCATTTTTTTTTCTCTCTGAACTGAGTTTGAACTCTGCCATCAAATAGCAATGACAAGAGGTGCTTTTATCTTCTTCGCAGCACATTCTGAAGTCAGGTTAAGCATCAACATGTGCATGTAAACACTGAGCCTCCATTAAATCAATGTCAGTGTCAGGCTCCTACCTTCCTCTGGTACAGCTCCTCTGGTGTCGTTGACCTCAGGCTGACCAGGCGGTAGTTCTTGATCACGGTGCGAGGCCGCTTGCGTGGAGGAGCGAACCGCTCCATCTCCGTCACATAATACAGGCCCTGCTTGACGTAGCCGAAGTAGCGTGCCTTGGCTGAGGACTCTTCATCTGAGTCAGAGTCTCCACCATCATCACCCTCCTCATCTTCACCTGCCATGCCGCTCAGGTTGCTCTCCAGGCGCCCACGCTTCTGAGCGAGCCTCACCTCACACTGCGGAGGAAACAAGACAAAGCATCACCGCGTGGATGGAGGTAAGCAAAAAACAGGAAAATTCAAAAAGATGGAAGCAGCAGAATTTAAAATATAACGGTGCACAAGAGAATTAATGAACAAAAATAAAATAAGCTGATTTAAACATTACTTTGACTTATACTACTAACACATGGCCAGCAAGTGATCATAAAGCTGCAGTTGTCCACACACATAAAAATACATCTGTCTCATCGGCTCACATTTTAAATTGAGGGCTGCAAAACAGAAGAACACCCATTTCTGATGATTGAGGCTGTCAGATTTAGAGCCTTTGCCCACAACCACTTTCTGATGCTGCTTTATGGACACTTTCCTGATATTAAGGAAGGAATGAATAAAAAAAATAAAGCAGCGCAGTTTACACATATAGCATTGCTTAAAGCTGGTAAACGCATTCATTTAAATGCCCTCATGCCAGATCAGCAGGCTGTCCAAAACACAGTAGAGCAGCAAGGTCAAGCTTCTCAATATGAAAAAATCTAAATCCAAGCTGTCCAAAGCACTTCCTTTAACTTGTCTTCCTCTGCTCTCCGGTTTCATGATTGCCTCACTTGGAGGGATATTATTTGCCCATTTTTCATCACCGTGCTGCAGCAAGTCCTTATATTTTCTAGAGATGCCCCTCTAGGTTTTCCAAGCCAGGGTTTATAAAACATTCAACACCTGTAAAAATGTTAAGCGCCTTAATCAATGACCAGCTGAGGCAGCTTCTACAGTGCCGCACTGATACACTGCTCCAGCTCGACACACACACACACACACAGGAGGATGAACGTGTAAGAGCCGTCACAAATCCACAAGGTTATATTAATTCAGAGGTGTAAACGCAATGCAACCCCCCATCCTTACAACAAAGCCCCCCCCACGTTTAAATCAATCTCAACATGCATTTCCACGCACCACACTCAGCTGTAGATGCAGCCAAACAGGCGCCCATCCCCCCCCCAACTCCACGCTGAAGCAGGCTGATGAAACCTTTCCAAAAAGTTGGCAGCTGGCTGCTAAAGAAATCTCCCCCTTTTCTCTCCCTCTCACTATGCAATCAGATAAAAAAAAAATAAAGAAAAGGAGCAAAGGACTGAAACTGAAAGAGGAGGGTGATGCGATATCAGGGTCTTTGTTAGGGGATAAAACGGCGGGGATACATATTTCATCATCACACGCTTTTGCCAGTGTACACACACTTGGTACACATGCTTTTACATATCTGATGCTAACGGTCTGAACGGCAGTGCATAGGATCTATCAAAAATCAATCGTGATTGATTTTACTGTACGACAGATTCACTTTGTACACAAAAGCTCTCTTGTTTTATATCGATCATAAAAAAACAAAAGAACTGACTTTCCTGTGATAGACTCGTGACCTGTCCAGTCTCTTTCCTTTTTTCTCGCTCAGTGCATGCTGTGCTGTGCAAAGCCTCACGCTGAACTAAACAAGCAGTTTAGAAAATGGATGCAGGGAAGACAACAATTGTCCTCTATTCTATAATACTCCTCTTGAAGCCCTGAAGGCCAACATCCATAATGTATGACTAACAGTAAAAGACGCTTACATGAGTCTAACATGCCATTCTTTCACTGAAAAAAAAAAAAAAAACTCCCTCTGTCTGTTTGCTTAACCACACATGGAAACTGCTATCTTGACATTTACCTCCAGGCTGAGGAAGCCCCCATCGTGGGCTGCGGTGACTCGGGGTGAGGGCTCGAACCACTCGCAGGATTTCCCCAGCAGGTTGCGCAGCGTCCTGACGGAGGAGACGGTGACGGAGCCGGAGCAGCGAGCCAGAATCAGTACGTTGTCACTCCACCAACTCACATCCACCAACGGATAGTACTGCTCCTTATCTGGGATCAGGTAATGAACAGACATTAGGGTTTGTGAAAAAAATATGGTGTTTTAACAGAAGCAGGTGGAGCAAAGCTGATGAGATTTGTATTAATACTGCACATTTATTAGCCCTACCTTATGGAATCATATACTCTCACTCCTGTAAACTTTTCTGACTATGCTGTTGGATAAGTTTACCCATGTGGGCATATCAATCACTTGTCATTCATGAGACATGGACTCATGCAGATTATTTCTTACACAGACTGTGACAGCTGCCATCACCACTGGCCCCAAACTGTCCAAAAAAAAAGACATATAAACAGGCATACACACAGAAACCCACACTTACAAGCATGCACACTGCGAGGGAGAGAAATATGTGCTGGCCTTGGCATATACTATATGGTTGTACGTTTAAATAACTGTATAATTCAGTGAATAAGACATGCCAAAGATCATTAAATTGTATCCAGCGTGCACTGCCGTGTCAGCAACAGAGTCGGCTCTCTTTAGGCCTTCGGGCCAAACTACCTTTTATTTTCTTCCTCCTCTCCAGCGATGTTTTCCACTCTGGGTTGATCTCCTCAAATCCTGGCTGCGGGGAGGACCGAAGGACAGAGGGACCAAAAAGGAGTGGAGGAAAAGACGGAGAGAGGGAGGAGGGGGTGTAGAAATTAATCTGTTAACCCTGTTTACACTTACAGCACACACACACACACACACAAACACACACACACACACACACACACACACTGCAGCTCTGCCAGCTCAGACCAGCCATGAAGCAGAACATACATAAACACACACACACACAAAAAATGTTAAAGCATTCTGCAAATATAAGTTCTCCTTAAGCCACAAACACACACAATCTCTCACACCACACACACTTTTACTTAGGCCAAAGAGAGATTACATTAATGCAGTAAGTCAAGCATTTAATGTACAAAATGCTACCAGCACACAGCGTGGGCAAAATCATGGATGCATACACATAAACAAAAGCAGCTTAGAGGCTGCTTACCTGTTGGTCTTGGTGCCATGCTGCCCTCTGTTTGAGGGAGGGGATGTCCCAGAGAGACAGACGACCAGAGAAGTGGATGACGGCCAGCAGGGTGCCATCAGGGCTCAGACTCATGCGAAACACACCGTCCTGGGTGTGAGAAACGCAGACAGACGATCTTTTCAAATCAACATATTGTGTGTCAGTTTTTTCTCATCAAGACCTTTCATTTCAACGGAGGTAAACAGAAAGAGGAAGGCCGTGATACCTTTTCATCTCCTTGTCTGGAAAAGAGTCTGAAGCTGGGGATCCTGAAGAAGCCTCTCTTCTGATTCTGACAGACACAGAGAATAGATGGCAGTGATGAGTGTGTGTGTGTGTGTGTGTGTGTGTGTCAGATATTGACATAAATAACGTGCATGAACATGTGGCGTTCGTGTGTGAGTGTGTGCGTGTGTG
>JAQNCA010000012.1:10395042-10405123 GCA_029783725.1 Acanthurus tractus
TGCTTCACAAGATCGAATTGTTCTCTTTTCCTTCAGTCTTTCATGTGACTGAAGATACAATGGGTCCTTTAACGCAGCTGTACTGAGCTGAGGAAAGATCGGTGAATATAGCATCAGTGACGGACACATTTAGAGTGCTTCAGTATGCGTAAAGCTATTATTTTTATAAATTATCAAGAAGTATATTTTAGTTATAAAAAATCACCTTGAAGTGGTGCGGCTTTCTGATGTTGAGAAGAAAGGGGTTGTACTCTGTTGGATCATAGGTTTCGAGAAACACAAACCCCTGAAGATTAAAGACATTACAGCAGTTAGAGTATGTCAAGCAATTATATATCTTGTTTTTGTGAGTTTCGTCAGTTTTTTTCAGTTTTAGACAATGCACAAAAGAAACATTTGTGTGAAATCTAATACAGGGTTTAAAAGCATCACCTTAAACAACAAAACAAAAGCTGTTTGTAGAATTAGCATGGGATTATTTTACTGCCTGTAAGTGCCACTGTAAGTAGATTGAATTTTAAGTTTAGTGTCACCTTGGTGTTGCAGTAATGGAGGTAGTGACTGTATAAGCTCTGGCGCATTTTGGCCTTCGTGCGACCACAGCTGGACACATGGGCCTCCACCCTCCCCTGTAGGGGGGACCATACACGTTCAGTCCAGCGCTTGTGCTGTAGTTCCCTCCTCCTGAGCTCTGTCACATCCCATTGACTCAGAAACTGGTCTAACTCCTAAACAGAGACCAACATGGGAATTACACTATATAATAAGTAATCTTTTTTTAAGACCCATAAATTGCACAATAGTTAGCATCTTACCTTCATAAAACCATTTTCTGTATCCAGCAATGGTTGGATAATGTCTTTCGCCTTTCGATTTTCAGTTTCTATCTTCATCTAAATAGTAATTCATATAGTAAGAAATTCAAGCTTATCTTTTTTGCAGGTGTGTTTTGGTTCAGTGCAATACCTGCAGCTGTCTGGGGGAGGTGTGAGAGAGCCAGTCCCGTCTGGCACCCAGCTTTGACCCAGAGGGTGAGACTTCATCTCTCTTCTCTGCTCTTACACATCTACCACTGCTCCACATCCTCGTGCTTGACTGTGACAGGCTCCTCCTGCTCTCTGAAGCGTCCTCCACTTCTGCCAGGCACTCCTGAAACACCAGAGGGGTCACTACTATCTTTCTTGTAGATATTTCGTCCAACTTCCTATGTTATGATTAAACTCCCTGCTGTAGTTACAGTTTACAGTCGACATAGTCATAAAAGCTCTGTAACAGTAAGTGTACAGTAAGTGTACAGTATGATCCCATAACTGGATAGATTACATG
This sequence comes from Acanthurus tractus, assembly GCA_029783725.1. Classification (NCBI taxonomy): domain Eukaryota; kingdom Metazoa; phylum Chordata; class Actinopteri; order Acanthuriformes; family Acanthuridae; genus Acanthurus; species Acanthurus tractus. Next base: position 10,396,369 of record JAQNCA010000012.1, read on the forward strand.
AAAAAAAAAAAAAAAAGTTGCAGAGCTCCACATAGACTGTGAACTTTTGGAAATCCAAGCTGGATTTCACAGACAGAGCGGACACAATTTTGTGGCTGAACATAAAGGAACAGAGGACAGCACAACAGGCAGTGACAGATCATGTCACCACCTAGAAACCTGAACTGTGTCTCACGGTTACGCAAACACATAAGGTGGGACACATCTGTCAGTGCACCGCGGGGATTTTTTTTTTATGTAACTTAGCAACTTTAGCATCAGCACAAAGGTGGCAACAGGAAGCTGCCATCTTTGTCCTGAAGTCATACCAGTTATCTTGATATGCAGTACGTGGGTTTGGATGCTTGGCTAGTCTGTTAATTTGTGTGTCATCTAATCCTGGACCAGGCCTTATTTCTATTGTCCTGAATTCAGAGAGGATTACGGTGGTTATGTATCCATGTGCCAATAATTTAAAACCTTTCCATTGATCTTTTCCAGGACACTGAGTTTCCAGTATTGTACACTCAGACGAGACACTGTGCAAACGGGGAAGAAAGAAGAGCAGCCATGCATTCAGAGATGCATTGTACCTCCTGCCTAAGCTGGCCAGGGTACACATACTGTACCTTTGAAGCTCTCTGGGCATTTTAAAAGACCAGTGATAAATTATTAGTTGGCCAGAGTTCACAATTTCACTCTTACTGTGAAAGGGGGAAGAATACAAAGCCAGTCCCACACTTAGGCTCCCACACTAAAGGCAGAAAAGAGAAGCTGTGCGTCTTGTTTTTTAATAGATGCCTTTAATAACTGCCAAAGTTCTATTGAGCACTTATGGGTCTTTAATTGCCAAAAGTTAATGACTAGATAAGCTACAGTCAGTCAAAAAAAACCCCCAAAAAACTAGTACACTGTAAAGGTATGTGTTTAGACTGTCTTAAAGGCTTGTTTTATATATATATGTATATATATATATATATATTTAAAACAGTATAATATTATGTAAATAGATTATTTGTCTGTTTTTTTTTGCAATTGCAGAAGTATGTTTTTACCTCTGATTTCAACAGGCTGCAAGGCAAAGGTGTGTGGAAGGTTATTACACCACTGGCTCTGTTTGTCTTCTTGGGGCTCATCCCTAAGACAAAAAAAAACGTTTCTAGCATCAGTGATAACTTTACAAATTATGGGCTAATGGCCTACTGGCCTCGGTACACCTGAGTCTAAAGTTGGCTACTAGTCCAAAGTGCTATGCTATCACTTATTGATTGTGCATTAGGTGAATATGAAAAAAGTTGAGTTAAATCAAATGTCATGTCTTCTATTTTAACATTTATCAGCTATGCCACCTCTGCAATGTTGCAGCTTCTTACCTTTGTTGACTTGTTGAAGTTTGGGTCAGACGTAATGAGAAAAACAGCAAAAAATGGCCTAAATACACCAAAACTGCCGTCGTCTTGGGGTCAGAGATTCGCCACACAAAAACACATGTTGTCACATTTTCAGACTAGCTTTAGTTGGTAACAGAGGCAGTGACATGGGGCTAGCAGGAAAGAGAAAGAGCAGAGGCCGCTTGCTCCACAGGTGTCCTGCAGTCTGAAGGTTTCCCGTCGCCATGACGCCGGCGCACGCGCGAGCAAAGACGTTCTCAGGACGCACACGGCGCTCAGCCTCGTGCGTCCTGAGCAGTTAGAAAACACCAACACTCAGTAAAATTCATACTAAAAAACTAGCGATCCAGGTTAACAGCCGATGGCATATTTTGTCAAACAGGTACAATTTTACACGATTTTAAAAAGCTTTAAAAAAATGTTTTGCAATTTTTTTAAATGTGCAGACATGTCTTTTAATTTAAAATCAGTCAGCCCCGCATGCAACTTTCAGTGTTAATTCTAGACATTTAAACTTGTTTATTCATTAATATTGTGGCTCCTATGTTACAGTATCTATTTTAGGCAAGGTTGCTGCTCTCAGCTTGTCTGGCAGACTGGCACACACCTGCGTCTGGAATAACTCGGTCATAGATTGCGTTTATCCAGCTTTGGTGCTACAGGATACACAGTATGGGACCGGGAACCAAAGTATCCTGAGCGCAGAAAAAGTCAGTTCTGTGCAGAGCATGTGAGAATAATCGACGCCCTGACTGATATGCAGTAAAGTATATTCACAGAAAATATTTAAAAAATGCACCAGCCAAAGACTAACTATATTTATTCTCAATGTTATTTATTTATTTAATTATTATTTTGGTTCTATACTGAAGCAAAGAAGTGTTCCTTTCTGAGAAGCTCATCTTGCCTCCACTGAAGGTGCAGTAGGTTAAAGAGTGTCGCTCTTAATGCGCCTTGACACCTCAGGTGCACTTTCAAGGCATCCAGCAGCGGCTGCAAGACTCCGTCACCTGTGGAGAATGCGACTACTTAATGTTTAGGTGTTAACTGCGCAGAGGCAGGGCAGGGCAGGGCTTGGCCAGATCATAACTTGACATTTTCCGGCTTTCTTTCTTTTCGTTGCCGGGTCCCGGACAGGGAGGGAGGCTACATGGATTGGTGGACGTCGCTGGCAGCAAGTATTGTCCTGCTCTGGGTTTTTTTCTTTATAGACGGTAAGAGAAACATGCTCGATTGTTATTTGGAAGCTTTTCAGGATTTTTTTTTGGCACAGGTCGTCTGCCTTATGGTGTAAACTGCATTCATAAATTCACAACGTAAGAAATCTTCTTGGCTTCTTGGAGCTTAAAATCATTTTATTATCATATTTTGATGCAGACAATTGAGCTTGATTAACGCTGCTGTTAGAGGAGCACTGCATGCCACCCACTAAACTTTCAAGCGTTAGGCAGTGGAGAGTTGAGAAGACTGAATTTATTTACAATTTTAAAATGTATTTACATAATTTATTTATAAAATTGATGTATTACAAACGAGATCTATTTTTAATGAGGTATTGTGATGAAACAACTCATACATTTATAGTTTTTTTTAGACTAATTACTTAAAGTGTCCCTGTTTTCATAACACAAACCAAACGAAAGAAAGACTAAATTGACAAGAAATGAAACTGTAGTCTTCAGGACTTGTGATGTTCATAAGTTCGATAGAACGTAACTCCACGACAAAGGCCGCGCGCACTAAAGTGCCAAACCACCCGCTGTGCGTGCTCAGGTGACAGGCAACCCGCCGCCCACATGGCTGAAGACCAAACTTTAATCCAGTTGCAGACACTGTTTGTAATGGTTGCTGACATTAGCCACAGTGTTAAAGTAGACTCCAGCTGACCCCGTTACCCTCTTATCTCTAGGCAATGCCGTGCTTGAGCTGCGGCTGCTCTTCCATGCTCTGACCAAAGCTGCTTGCCACCTGTACCTGGCCCTGCTCCCGCTGCGCCGAGCCGCCACCCACTTCGTCGACTGCGCGAGATACCTGATCAACCATGCCCAGCAAGTCCCTTCTCCCCAAGGTTACCACCACCAGAGTCCGCCCTTCGCCAGGAAAGGCACGCTGCACTTCCTGGAAGGCATGTGCGTGGTGTGCGAGACGGTGCCCAACCTGCTGGGCGCGGCGCTCAGTGTGGGCGCCGCATTTTGCCACATGATGCAGGGCACTTTTTACGTCCTGGCGGCCACGCTGCGCACCATCCAGATGAACCTCTTCTCCCAAATGAACGGCGAGAAGGATAGATGGGACAAAGAGCGACACAGAGCCAAAGAGAGTGAGAAAAAGCTTAATTCTAAAGTGTTGGAATACATCTCGGTGTTTTGCCAAGACCCTGTCAGCGCTTTACGCATCAAAGTTGACGTACCACCTGTGTATAGATAAATTGTAAAACAATATACGGGCTGATTGGCACATAAGAGGCCTTCTTTAAACTGCTAAGGGATGCAGGCAGACAGGTGGGAAGTTTGAACTTTGACCTCTGATTGTCACTCACTGTCCTTAAGGGAATTGTACCAACAGTGTGAAATTCAAGAATCATTGGTGCATTTTGTTACACATTTGTTTCACATTTATTGTAAAGAAGTTAAAATAAATGTCTCAAACAAACAAAACCTCACAACTTTGATGGGTTATGGTATTTAGTTTTCATTGTTATATTAATACACATACAATCAAGTGTCAAAACTCAGTGTCTAGTATTTAATCGCACTTACCAGCATTCTATTTTATTTTAAAGTGCTCTACTGTTCATTCACTTATTTAAAAAGATCATCTAACTATACACCTGTGAAACAAAAACCACAGGCAACACGAGACCTACATATGTCTGGTTCTAATTGTAGCCTTTAAAGAAAACCAACAACACCATCACATTTGAATTTCTACATCAGGTCTCTGTAGATTCCCCTTAGCTCTGTCAGATCTGTAAAGGATGAGAGCAAAGGCACAGAGACGGGGGAGGTAGCTAGCGTTCAAGAGTGGAACGGCGCCAGGTTAAGTCAGGCCACTCGCGTCCAGGATAGAAAGTATTTTGTCTGAGTGCAGAATTAAGGTCCAGTAATTTGACTGATGGCTGCATAAGGGCACAGAGGGAAGAAGAAGTGAGGTGGGAACTGATGGAGGGGTCACGCAGGGGTAACAAGGCCTGTGAGCTGATACTGATGATGGATCCGTTCCAATGGAGACTAAAGCCTTGCGTCAGGTGTAGTTTGGAGCATCTGGGGAGGGATTTTCCCAGCTATAGTGAGAGAGGAAAAAAAAAGGAAATCCCTCAGGATTTGTTGTGTGATAAACACAAGAAAGTATAAAAACAAAATTTCCAACATGTGTCCATGTTTAAAGTAATTTTAAAACCAGCTTGGATGAAAGTTTTCATCTGCAGAACCAGAACTGACACAAAACATCTTTTATCAGTCTCAACTCACAAAGTATGTCTCCTATTCTTCTGACAGCTGCTTTGTTCACTTTGTACTCATTCTGCTCGGACCTGTGACAAGGAAACAAAACAGAGAAACTGAACAAGTGTATCTCTGGCATCAGAAATAACAGACAGCTTATCAAGCACCGCAGAAAATGAGCTTAAAAACAAACAGCTTTGCGGGGGCTAATCTCGTTACTCACGCCTTCAACTTTGTCACCGCCTCCAGCCTCCTCAGTGCCGATAAAACGTTCTTCTGCATGTCGGATGAAAGGGCCTCATAGGTGTGAAGTTCACCTGATGCGCACAAATACAATTATGGTAAAGACTGGTGAGAGTTTAAATGAGCTGGAGATGATTCTGGAGGGTGTTTCTGTTTTACCTGAGAGGATGAGCTTTGTAGCTGTGTTTCGCACAGCAGGGAGCAACTTTGTCTCAGAGTGCACAGGAGCTCCCTCTTCACAAAAGTACCTGAACACAACCTAGTCACAGAAACACGCCTGATCAAACGGAGAAACATGAACAGCATTTTTTAACTGTTAAAAATACAACATTGTTAGAGACAAAGTTATGGATGGCTTTGAAGACGCCTGTCTGACGCAAAGTGGTATTCCAGTCATATTATGGCACCATCGGAATGCGATTTTACAAGCTGAACATCATTCTTCTGTAGCAAAGGGGGTGCCTTAATTAAACACCGAACTACACTACAAAGATTGATATGTTTACCATACATTCAGATGGTATCTTAATAAATAAACATAACAAATACCACATTTAAAGAGCACAACAAAACAAATTCTGTTTCATTAATAATTTGTATTAAGTGTTGTGTCAAAGCAAACTAATTGTATTTTCCTTTTGTTGTTAAATACCAAAAAGTTATCAACTAACTTAGATTAAAAATCACAACCTTTTTTTTCTCTTTTTACTCTTAAATATATTAAGTTAATTTTGTTAAATAGTACCAGATGATGACATAAGTTCTGTCTGGGCACTTTAAAAACATAAGTGTGTTTACATTCTTGGTGTTATAGTGTCCTGGATGTTTTGTGGTTGTTGTTTTCCTTGTTTGTGTGAATGTTTCCCTGCCCAAGAACAACAGACGCAATTTAGCTACTGGCCAACTCTGAAGCAGTTACTTAGAACTGCTCACAGCTAAAATCTACAATAAAAGAAATAATAGTACAGACTGCCCCTGCTGAAATGAAATATTCCTTACAATACTCATCATCCCCCCCCAAAAAACTTAAATCCCATTGAAGTGCATTTGTTTTTTCATGATCAGATGCAGCAAAAGTCAATGGACCTGATAAGAGTCTATGAAGGGCTGCAGAACAGCCTGCAGGAAGGATAGAACCTCTGTCCCCGTGTCTGACACTGTCACTTCCTGTTGACTGATGTGGACTGCTCCGCATTTCTTCAGGAGGAGGCACGCCTCCTCAAAGTCCTGAGCAATGGAGAGACAGATATGGACAAGCAGATAAAGACAGTGTTGTTAACAAGCTGATGTTGCACACCTTTGCAGATGCACATTCATCTTCTGAACCAGGGATTCTGTCCCAACTCCAGTTTGTCAGAGACGGAGCTGTTGTTGTGTCTGCACTGGACGTTTTAGATTTGTCCTGTCAAACCTGTTAAACATTTCTTCCTTCAGGCATCTCAGGACATCAATCCCCCTAGGATCTTTGTCCTGAGATGCCTGAAGGAAGCTCAGCTAAAGGTTGTTACCTGAGATGACTTTCCAGGTATGAAAATGAATTCGTTGGAGAAGACTTCCTGCAGGAAGCAGAAGAAGCTGAAGAGGTCATCTGTGAACCGAACAGAGAATCAAAAATAGATCAAAAACAGATTCTTTAATCAGGGGCATAGTTAGTAATCATGTCATGTGTGACCCTCACCTCTCTGTGTGGTTTTTGTGACATGCATTGCTGTTGCGAGCAAAGCAGGACGCAGGAAAACGTGCACAGACTGATTCCTGTAGGAAGCCAACATCAAAACTGGTGCTGCCGTCCTGATCACACCCTCCTCTGGGCTGATTGGACATTTCCTCGCAGGCTCTTCCTCCTGAACCAAGTGGATGCGTCCTGCTTTACGGTGAACCACAGAGCGATGAATGGCCACGGTGGATGACATCACATCCGAGTCCGGGACATGTCCTGTGGAAAAATGGTCTCCATATCATCACTGTTCGAGTGGTAGTTTGGAGCTCACGGGGGTTATGGCAACCTTAGAGCAGTTTGTAATGTATTTGAACATGTGTGTTCATGTGTCTGCACAGTTTAGTGAGGTTCTCTCAGGATAAGTTACTTAAATCCACAGAACATCTCCTAAGTGAATCTGAATGCTGGTGCCAACCTACATTCATCTAATCTGTGTGATCTCCCTCAGACTGCTGGGAGGAGCCGTCAGTGTCCTGAGGTGAGACGCTGACAGATTCAACGCGACAGGAAACGCTTTGTTACAAGTACATTTACTCAAGTACTAAACGTAAGTACTAGTATGCGGCACTTGAACTGTACTTGATTCTTTTTTGTCCATGCAATTTTTTTTTACTTCTATACTACTTGATTTATCTGACAGCTCCAATTAACAATAACTTTATGAATTTACTGTTTCATAGGAAGTCCCAAAAAGTCCAAAGTCCCAAATATGCACAAGATATGATCTTCTGTTATAAATGTAACTACCCAAAATTATAAGATTGTACAGCTGAAACTTTTGGTCAATTAATTTGTTAGTTAAAAGAAAAAGGTAACTATTTCAGTGATCATTGAAGTCATTTTTCATGCAAAAATATTTTGTGTTTCCAAATTCTCAAATATGCTGTTCCAATTTGCAGTTCTGTCTTTTGATTAATTTATTGATATTAAATAGTTTTTATGTTTGGACCTGTTAGACAAAAGAAGCACTTTGATTGTGTTACTGTGGGTAGCTGAGACTTTACAAACCAAACAATCAATATATGGAGACATAATCAGCACATTAACCAGTTGTAAAAATAAGCATTAGTTGCAGTCGTAGACAAAGTAGTTTTTAGGATAAGATAATATATTCCTTTATTAGATCCACAATGGGGAATTTTGCATTATATGAGCTTTACCTAATTGATTAATGCATGAGTAATAACAATCTAATGATATAACAAATGATAAAGACACACTTGGTGGAAATTTTTCTGCATTTAATACTTTTCCTATAATACTTAAAGTTTGTTTTTCTTATTAAAGCTAGCTACTTTTTGTAATTAACATTATTTTTTGGCAGGAGAGAGAATGCAAACCTTACTTAAGTATACATTTTAATAGAAATTGCTATGAAATAACTTTTACAGTGATGTTCTTTTGCTCAAATAAGAATTTAAATACTTATTCCAATACTGAAAATTACTTTCTGCATCGACTTTGTCTGGCTTATGGCAATATAACACGCACATGCCACCTACTGGCCACCAAAAAATAAAAATCTAATTAAAAGCCCATTGAAAGCAAAGCACTCCTTTATCATTTGCTCAGGCTTCATGGAGCAGCTAAAGTTATATTTTAATTAAAAAAAAAATTTTAATAAATCATATCCATCCATCCCTGTACCCACCGGGCCAGTTGAGGCGAGCTCCAAAGTCCAGCGCCAGCTTCCGGAGCCAGAGGGTTTTTTCTGTGAGCTGATGCCACGGCAGGCCCTCCTTTGATAAGACTGTGGCGGGAGCCTGGAGCAACAGGCAGGCCATCAGAGACCAGGGGCTGATCAGAGAGCTCTCCTCTTGGATTCGTACCATCAGATGAGCCAGCCAGCTCACACAGGCCTCAGCCTCTGCACTGGGCTTCTGAGGAAGATCTCTGTGATGTGAGAGGAGAGGAGAGGAGAGGAGAGGAGAGGAGAGGAGAGGAGAGGAGAGGAGAGGAGAGGAGGGGAGAGGAGAGGA
>JAQNCA010000012.1:10433609-10448471 GCA_029783725.1 Acanthurus tractus
CTGAGGAGAAATGCACACAGTAGTAATACATGCATTATATCGATATTTGCATGCAAGGGAGTAGGGGCTGGACATTTCTACACTTGGTCATATGTCAACATATGTAAGCGAATCAATAGAAAACTACTGAGACCTAATCTCAAAGATAAATGATGATGAACTCTCATTACTGAATGTGTGTTTAGCCTGATTGTGACTATTATGCCTTTGTTGTGGATGTGTTTTCATTGGAAATGTGTTTCTACATTACATTTGATTTTAACACCTATATGCACACTGCAGATGAGTTGCTTTTAGATGACACTGACTCCTGAACCTTTTACATTTGGCGTGTTTAGTATTGTTCAATTGTAGCTGCAGTAGAAACCCTTTATCAATGCTGAAACAAATCATCAACTATCAACATTATGTTTGAAGTGTTGCAAGTTTAAAAAAATTAGATACAACACAATAAATATATCTATAGCTGTGGTTGTGATCCTGTGGTATTAGTTCCTGCCTTTTTTCTCTCGCCCAGGTGATGATGAGCAGAGCGACTGGTTCTATGAGGGTGAGCCAGGCTCCGGTTCAGGGCCAGGAGGTGCATGTGGAATAGCAGGAGTGGTTCCCTGGTGGGAGAGGGAGACGGGATCAGAGGAGCTAGACCTAGCTGACCCTGTCTTCAACAGCATCCTCACCGGATCCTTCCCCCTCATGAGCCCTGGAGCTCAGAGAGGTGAGCTGGAAACAAGCAGGAAACAACAGTGGAACTCAGTCACACTGACAATAAATGACTGTTAAAGATTTTGAGATTTAGTTTAGATAATGCAACAGCACTGTAAATGAGTAGATTTAACAGTAGTATAACAGTGAGGGTTTGAGAGCCTATGGAAGTGTTCAGCTACAGACATTTTTTAATGTTGTTGCAGTCTCCTTCATGACCAGTAGGAGGCAAACATGTCTCACAGTCAGAAAACATGGTCATGTTCAGCACCACGACTCATAAGCATTATAAATAAAAATTAGGGAATAAAATCTCCTACCTTCAGCACAAGTTAACAGGAATAAGTAGAAAAAAATAAATCATACATATATTATTGTCTTCCACATAAATATTCCAAATACTTCACAGAATACAGTTCATCCTCAGTGGTCTGCAGTCTGTGTACCAGCAGGTGTGCTATAATCAAGCAGGAGCTTGAGTAGCACTTTGCCTCTTGTTAATTAAAGCTGCATTTCTTTCACTTACTGAGATCCTAAAGGACCCCCCCTTGTGTAGTATCCCATTGAGACTGCCGGGAAATTTTGTGCTCAGTTGCTCCTTGTCTGACCTGAACTGTTTGCTGCACTTCAGTGTTAAAAAATATCAAACTAATTGAGGGCAACAGACTTTTTTTCAGCACCATCCTATAAAATCTTTTAACTGTCCAAAAAGCTAAAATATTGTGTCTCTATTTTGTGGTAAATGTACATTACACCAAACTCTGAACTAACCCTAACCCTCCAAACTTGACTTAGTGGAAGTACTTCAGTACATATATCACTTAAAACTTGTAGTGTCATTATAATGAACTGCAGTTCACTATTAACGCTTCATTTCCCTTTGAACAGAAGCTCTCAGTCCTGCTGTGTGTTTAACTGTTAGCTCCATTAGCCAAACAAACCCCGGGGCTTTGCTGGGCACAGGCACAACACCAGCTGCTAACAGCTAACTAGCTTTCCTCCTGCAGTTTTTATCACAGATTTTTTTGTTCACATTGTATCATTATCAGGGAAAGAACAGGGCATGTCCCTTGTCGATTGTGAGTTCAATGTTACAACGTCTTTTGGGTTTGAAAGGGAACATTTCCAAATCTTCATATTTTCATATCGTTCCATCTCGTGCCGAGAAGCCAGCCAGTGATAGTAACGGCATGAGAAGACTTGCTTTGTTGTGGTCAATGCTCAGATCACTTTGTCATTTACTTAGTAACTGCATAAATACATTTAAAGAAAACAAAAAATCCTTTTATTGGTGAGATGTTGTGGGGAAGATCACTGTTTTTCATGTGTTTTCTATCCTCACTGTGGCAACTTTAGTCACAGTCACAGGTCTAAGTGAACCATATCATTTCAATAATCACAACTTTAGTGTAATTGCTGAAAAACCTGCGCTGTGTTTGTCAGGGTTCCAGGCCAGGCTGAGTCGTCTCCATGGAAACCAGCAGGCGTCTGAGGCGGGGCTGCAGGGCAGCTCCAGTCAAAGCTTCAACGACAGACTGGGCAGACAGAGCCAGGACTCCCACGAGTGAGTCTCCTTCTCTTTTAAATTATATTCATTCTGACTGTTGTGTTATCTGTTTTCCTCAGTATATTTTCTTATTGTTTATATACTTCCTTATTAATCTGCTTTTATTCTAGCACTTGAAAATGCATTTAACTTATTGAGAGGTGCTACACAAATAAAGTGGTCGAGAGTAAAGTAGCCACTCAGGGGCCACTGTTTCTATTTAAAATCAATTCAGATTTAATCGTCAAGTACATAAATTTGGTTTGCAGACAGCAGGGCCAGATAAAATAAAGGCTGAAATTAGTGTCAATACAATATAAATCAAGGAAAACAGAAATGCAAAAGACAAGCAAGATCAGACGGGGTCTCTTAGGGAGTTTTTAATACTATTGATTTCATCATTTTTACATTAGTGGTGCTCATTTGTCACAGCCCTTGCCGACTAATCAATTAAAAGTATTAAGCTCTAACTAAGTTCCTGCAGTCCAAATGTAAGTAATGTTCTCGAGTTAGAGTTTAAAAAGGTTCTTGGGTTTGTGTAAAAGTTTCTTTGGTGGATAAGGGCCAACAATTCACTTTCGAAAAGAAATGATGATGAATAGCAGTTTACTTTGTGCCTCTGGAACGCTGCCGCCTTGATGGGTTTTCTTTTTTTTAAAGGCCTGAATGACACTGTTATATCTCTAACAGGCCTTGGTTCAGCCCAGGCTCGAGGAGAGAACACGGACAGGTGAGCTGGAGTACTTAACCTTCATTATTTTTGTTTTCACATCGGTTGAAAAGCAGTTTTAACATTTTGATAGACAATCCTGATCCAAAAAATTGAGAATGGTGTGGGAAAAAAAGAAAGAAAAAGTTAATCCGGTACTTCTATATGATGAATGCTCTATTTAAACAGTACAAAGACAACATTTTTATTGTTTGTCCACGTCAACTTGATTGATTGATGGATTTAGTAAATTTATCATTATTTTGAATTTGATGTCAGCAACAAGTTCTGAACAAAAAATGAAAGGAACAACAAACGACAGGGGAAGTTGTTAAATGTTCCATAAACACCTGTTTGGACTGTTCCGTAGGTAAACAGTCTCTTTGGTAACAGGGAATAGTATTGTTATTGGGTTTGAGAAGTGAACCTCAAAAGGCTCCGTCACAAAAACGAGGATGGGGAGAGGTTCACCACTTTGTGAGACACATGATTGGATAAAGGATAATACTACATAGACTCAGGAGCACCTCATAAAGCCATTCTTTGTAAATACAGTTTGTTTGCCAATAATTACATTCTGCTTTTATTTACATTTTACTCAGAATTCCGACTTTCTTATGAATCAGTTGTACTGCAGGGACCCAGTGTGAGTTGTGTTAATAAACACACTGACACACTGTTTTATTGAAGGGACTGCTTGCTGACTGTTTGAACATTTATTTCTGTTTTTGTCTCTCTTCTTTCCCTCACTGCCACTTCAGTTGCACTGGGACTCAAGGTCAGACAGAGGGCACCGGAGAAGCTGTTCAGTAAAAACAGCCAGCAGGTGAGAACAACAATTTAACCTAAAACCCAGATGATTTATGACCGCGACTCGGATTAATTTCCTTTAGTACCCACTTGTATTCCTGCTGCGTTGGTTTCACAGTGTTTAATGGTGTTTTTTTCAAAGGAATACGAACACTTTCTGTTGTGTTATTTGAAGTAAAACTAACACTGCCATATTTTTGTCTTGCTTGGCTGGTTTTGCAGACAGACCAGCGGGCACCTCGGCTCCCTATGTACAGGGGATGTCAAGCGGAGGCGAAAAGCAGCCCCCCTCGGCTCCACCGCCCCCTCAGGTATTGGATGCACACCTAGCTACACCTCACACACCATCTGGCACTTTTACCAACTGGCCCTTTTACTGTATTTTTGGCTCTCGCTTTCTCACTTGTTTTCCTCCCCCTCTTGGTCGAGCGCAGTATGTTCACCAGCCTGCTTTCCTTATTGCCTTCTGTCTGGCACATGCACTGATGTAAACACAGGGGAGCGGGATGAAAAAGTGAGGGTTTCACTACTTTTTCAAAAGAAATGAGAAAAGAGAGTCACTCATCCTACAGATTGCTGTCCCTCTCTCCTCCTCTCTCACTATTAAACCCTGCTTTAGCTCTTAACCCCCTTTCCTTCTAAGCTTTGTTGGACAAGAGTCAGCTGGCTAGTCATGCTGTCAGAGCAGAGATACTGGATTAGCTCTCAGCCAGTAACACTTGTGTAGCCCCCCTCCTTGTCCTCCACCAAGCTACTCTCCTTACCTCTGGGCAAGTTGATGCTTTTGGAGGATGGAGGGGGAGGCAGTTAAGCCTAATGCTGTTAGGTCAATATATATTTTTGTGTTTATTCCAAAGCCATGTCCTGTTTTGATCTTTATTTACAGCTTGATGCCGTAATTGCTTGCACAACCATTTAGAACCAGTTCTCCAGCTTGCAGTTGGGTTTTCTTTTGTGGATGAACATGCTTTTTTAAAACTGTGCTCCCCTTCCCCTTTAATCCCCTGACTGAACATGCAAATAAGTATTCCTGGTTGAAATTATAAGAAAATAAACCAAGAAAAAACAAAACTAATCAGGAATAAAAACTGCCTAAAACTCAGCTACTTAGGTAGCAGGCGAATATACATTTTCCATATTATAGTTGTCATAGTTTTTTCTGTCCAAGTGACACAATCAGCAATGCGTTGCAAATATCAGGCACATTTGATACCTGTTCCAGACACAGGTGCGGTGCTTAGGAACAGCAGGTGCCGGCCTCGCAGCAGGGCGGAGGCGAGGGCACTGCCAAATTCACATCCTGACAATTTGGCCCGAACTCACCTGGGACTCAGCAGCCATGTGTGTTAATGAGGGCGGCTTGGCCCGGTGCTTCATACAAATAAAGACGGGATTAAAAAAAAAAAAAAAAAGGTGACTGGGCCTAGAACTTCCAGGAAGAGCAAAAACAGAATAACCACCGTCTGGTTGAGACGGACGTGTCTGCGCCACAGCGCTGGAAATGTGGCTTAAGTTGATTACAGGATTCCATTACTTAGATGCACCCAAACAATTTCAATGGAGTGATGATGTACTGGAGCCTTCAGTGCTCCAAGTTTAACAGATGTTTGTACGGAGGCAGTGCCAGAAGGTAGACAGACAAACAAGAGTGAAATAAAAATAGGCATTTGAACTTTTTATGTGACTTTGAAGCACTGACATTAGAGCATTTTTCTGAACTCAATATTTTAATGATTATTTAACATCATAAACATTACAAGTACCAGAGCCAAAACTGATGTCTTAAAATTGCCTGTTTCCTGCGATCAACAGCCCTAAACTAAATATCTGGGCTACAATGATGTGAAAAAGACAACAAAAACAACAAATCCTCACATTTGAGCCACTGGAACTAACAAATGTTTTTTATTTTTACTTGACATCACTAAAATAGATTTATGATTTTTAGAGAGGGAGGCTAATAATGATTTTTTTAGATAACCAGCTTATTAATTAAACAGATTGTTTCGGCATTGATTGCTTAAAAGGCAGGTGCTATTAGGGCTTATGTAACAGAGTCCACTAGGTTCCTGTTTGCTCGTGTATGACTGGCATATGCTTAAGTGCTTGTACATCTTATAAGTTAGTTTGACTAATGCACCTGCAGTTTTGTTGAAGCTCTATTATTGTCTGTTTGCTTTTAAAGCTCAAATTTCAAAGAGCTGCTTTCTCTTCTCTTTAGTCTCTATTACAGTTGACATTCGCTGCTAATCAGCATTCAGTCTAACCTGAGCTTTCTTTGTTGCAGGTTTAAATGTGATTAAGATAAATAAAAGTTACGAGCTCTCTACTGAACACAAACCATCACAGTTTAACATGCAACCTGTTTAGATCTTTTCTCATCCGTGATCTCTCATTCTAGGATTGGTCGGGGAGAACGCACCTCCAATCCCTGACACCAACATGGGCAGCCGCATGTTGCAGAACATGGGCTGGAGCCCGGGGATGGGCCTGGGTCCAGAGGGTCGGGGCATTACCGAACCCATCCGGGCCACACAGAGACCCAAAGGCACAGGTTTAGGTTTCAACTGAACACCTGGTTTCTGGATCCTGGACCTGGATCAGGCTGGGATGAGACACCCTATAAGAGCTACAAAGGAGTCCAGAATAATCCAGGAATGTGAGGCATAAGAAAGGAAGGAGGAGGGGGGAGGCTTGTCCCAACAACAGAGTCTGTGATGAAGAAGAAACTTTCCCATATTGGGGAAACTTGAAGAAGCCTGCGATATCCACACAGACTGATCCCACAAGCGGGGAGGACAACCAGTGAGAGTGACTGACCAGACAACAGACTTCCTGCAAAAAAAAAAATGTCCTCAAGAAACTCCATGTTGGAGCAAATAAATGACATTAATGCCTCATTGTTAGTGTGTAAAACTGGCATGCTGCCTCAGCCCTGTTACCTCAGACGCCAATGTTACAGGCAAGAAAAGAAAAACTGGGGGGGTAATTTTGACCATATACTGAGTGCAGTCTGTGGTTTCAGTTGAACGGTTTTGCTCAATATTTCACAGGAGTTTTGAAATCAGACACCTGCATTGGTAGACCATACCTCGAGATTTATTTTTGGTTTTCTTTTTAACATAATGGCAGTAGGCTACACTGTATGGATGTGTGTGGGATTATCTGGATGATTCTACCATTGATTTTATTGTTAACTTAACAGAAGTCATATAATCAAAGTGTTTTTAATATCTATTCACAAGAGACAAAAGCAGATAAAAATCATAACTACGGTTTTCCCCTTTATTCAGCACCATTTTTTTTTCAGGTGCAGCTGATATTCACTTTGAAAACACCCATTGGGAGTGAGGTAGTCTGGTCAATAACTTGCTAGATTGTTGAATTTTTCCCAGTTTGTTAAGATTTTTGACCATGATAAATGTTTATACTGCAGACTGCGGTGCTTAGTCGACCATAGTTATGCCCTTTGTAATCATATGAAAAAACAGCTTTGTGATTATGACAAGAACTTTAGTGTTTCCTAGATAAGAAAAGTCCAGTGAAATATAAAAAAGTGGTTTAGCCTTTAAAATGCTGTCAAAATTAGAAAAAAGGATAACTGAGGGAACTAAAAGCCTACAAATAAAAACAACAGTGGACCTTTAATTACTTTTTTAAAATTAGTTTTAGACCCATTGTCATTTGCTTAACTGTGCTATTGTATTATTTGTTTGTTTAGGCTAATATAGTTTGCCTGCAACCCTTGACTGTCCTGAATATGAATGTGAAATTATTTTTACTGCAGGCAGAGATTAAGATTAAGATCTAAAATGAAAACATTGATTTTTAAAAAAAACTGTGCCGCAAGTTTTACTGTAACAATATTTGTTTCCTGCTCTCCATTGTTGTACCCATTGAGCATCAGATGGATGGTCTTTTACCCCACAGGGCCTGTTCAGAGAAGTGTGAGATGAGCTGTCAGTGACACAAATATTAAACTGAGAGACTGACTGACTGAACTTTGTGGTAGTTATTGTCTCATGTGGCCGGTTTACCAAATTTCTTATGATGGTTCATTTTGACTCGAGTCTGATTGATGCTGGGTTTTGAAACCATTATTAACATCACAAGGGTCCGGTAAAATATGCAGTAATGACTGATTGGCTAAGATGTTTTTTTAGTGTGTGTATACAAATACTTTTGATAAACACTCCTCTTAAGCTGTATTTCAGAAAAATACCGCAGAAAAAGCTAAACAAGCGAAAAAGTGGCGACAGTGGTGCACAAACTACAATGTTTGATGCAGTTACATGAGTGAACAGTTTCTTGGTCAGGCACATCATTGGCTGCCTGACAAATTGCCCGGAAAATAAACCTGTGCAATATCTAAACTAGTCATTTTTACCCTTTAATTTTCATACAGATTTAAGAAAAAGTATTCATTTTTGAGCCTCAGAGGTGCTGGTTTTCCATGTTTCAAGCTGATTGGCCGCTAGCTTTCACTTTATATTGAACATACAGAGATATATTAATTTACCCAGCAAACAAGCATGTTTTTTCAGAACTACTCCTTTAAATTTTGTTGCTCAATAATTTTGACCAAGAAAGGTGCAAAGCGTCAGGTGCTACAGTTGTAAAATGAAGTATGGCACATGCGGCTGAGTATTTAAAAAGAACTTTCTGGCTCTGACAGACTCAAACAGACGAACTCTCTTATTTTCTGACATTATGTCCACACACAAATTTTATTAGTAAGTGTTCACTTATAAACTGTATCAAAATCAAACTTGTTCAAATATTTTTGAAGTTCTATGTGGATGACGTAGATTTATGGCTAACCCTGACAAAGACATCACTGACTGAGCTCAAACCAGGAGAAGTTTTGAAGGGAGCTCTAAACCATAACTTCACATAAAAACATGCTCTCCAACTCTATCAACACATGCATCACATTCACATGCTGACTCAACATCGTTGAAATATGATGCTCTCTCCCTCCCTGTCTCCCTCCCTCCCTCTTTTCTCTCCCTCTCTCTCTCTCCCATCTTTGCAAGGCTGCAATAGAAATCCCTCCTCTGTATCTATGGGAATACAGGAGCGCTGTGTGTCCTCTACCCTCCCTTCTACTCACCACCTCCCTCTGCATATAAGGGAACACTGGCTGTGCATCCCCCTCCTCCCATGGCCAGCCTCCCCCTCCTCACCCCTTCTCTTAGACACACTTTCTGTCTGACACACTCAGAGACTCCCCTGCAAGCAAGCTAGGCAGGTAGGTAGGTAAACTCAGCACTGGATCAGGGAGGAGGGAAGAGGGGGAGAAGGGAATGTGTGTGAGTGTTGTTGTATATTTATGTGTGTGTATGTGTGTGTGTGTGCGTGCGTGCGCTGCTGCATCGCTGAGCTACAGAGACCGGAGGCGAGGAGAGCTGGAGCGTTTGTCCTTGAGACTGACTGACTGACTGACTGGCTGCAGCTGTAAAGCGGAGGACCAGCCATCCAGCCAGTGGATGAACCTGACAGTGAGTACTGAGCAAAGGCGAGAAGACGAGCGAATGGGAGGAAGGAAGTGGATGCGGTCTTCTTTTAATCGCAGTAAATGTGTTTTTGTTCCTTGTCCGCTTAGAAACAGTCCAGTTTGGTATGTTAATGGATACAGATGTGTGTACATTGCATATAAATACATGTTAATGTGTGTGTGTGCATGTGTGACCAGGTGAGAGTCTACTCTGCTTCCAGGTGAACTCTCTCAGGCTTTTTAATGGCTTCCATCAATACTTGCTTTTCAGCCTATGTGGGACTTTGCGAGCAGTTCAGCGATTGTTCAGCTGCTCTGTTTGTCTGCAGCGGCGTCCACTGTGCCTGTGTGTGTGTGTGTTTGTGTTTGTGTATGTGTGTGTAAGTGTGTGTTTAGCATCACAAAAGATGTCAGTAAACATAAAATTATTGTACATCCCTACAGCTCCTCCTCCTCCTCTCCTCCTCTCCTCTCTCCCGCTGCTTCTGTTGACAGATCGATAGTTATGCATCTATAATTGGAAGTCATCAGTTATGGCGACCCTCCAAAGCGAGTCATTATCAAGTGTAATCTTGCAGAAAATTACATTTTGACTGGTGTACCTTGGCGTGGCCAGGATTCAGTGAACTGTGCTGAGTGGGCTAACCGGCTGCAAAGGAATGACCGGAAGGTGGGGTTACTACAAGAGGACCCCAAATACTGGAGAAGGGTGATGTGAGTTAGAGTGAGAGGGGGGTGGAGCAGACAATAGGCCCGGAGTTACCTTTTTTTTTTTTTTTTTTACCCCAAAACAAGAAAGTCTCAGCGGTGCCTCTGGGTGCATCTGTGTGTGATCAGATGAGGAGAGACAGAAGGAAAGCATGGCAACACGGTGTGGAGGATTAGAGAGAGAGAGGCGAGGGAATCAGAGAGGCGAGTGCTGGCGTTGGCTCTCTGTGGTGTGAGACGGCGATGTGAGCTAAGACTGGCTCACCTGTGGAGCTTCTGACAGAATGTGTTAGGCTACGTTAGAGGGGCGGCTGCAGATGAATGGCTAGAGGAGGAAAGAAAGCCCCAAAGGCGAATGCATAAAGCTGTGGTCGACTTTTTTAACTAACACGACAGGGAAGCTCTTTTAGTCCGTGTACGTCTGTGCTGATTTGTTTATCGTCAACGTGCTGACAGCGAGCCAGAGGGGCTAAATTTGCCACCTGTGGAGATAAAAGTGATATGATGAGATAGATGGCATGCTGTTTAGTGTGTGTGTGTGTGTGTGTGTGAGAGAGAGAGAGAGAGAGAGAGAGAGTGTGGGGTGGGGGGGTTATGAAAGTGTATATAATAGTTCCTGACATCAGCAGTAGGTGTATGATGCTGACTCCCAGGATTCTGTATGTGTGTATTGGGCCCGCACTGGCGGCTCCTCGCATACGACAGGTCTGGGAACCAGGTGTGTGTGTGTATGAGTGTGTGTGTGTGATACATATAAAGTGGAGTTAACTTTCGAGGAAGCATGTATGAACTACAGCTGCACACAGTGCAGATCACTGATGGAAGAAGCACTCCGGTCTGTTTTATAAAGTACCTTTACCACAAAGTAAAGTTCTCTATTTCACATCATGCAAGTGTGTCATTGAAATGTTTTTAAATACAGAGGTTTCATTTCAAACCAAATGAATAGATTTAATGAATGAGGTAGAGCTGATTTCAAGAACTACTTTATTTAGTTTTAGTTTTGTCCGGTGGTTTATAACTGAGAGATCAAAGGTCATCTGATGACCCTGAGATAATTTATTGTGAAGCAAAAACCAAAAAACACGCTGCAAATCAAATGTGTTTCTTCTGTTTCTAATATTTGCTCTTCTTACTCAGGTTAGCAGCTTGAGGGAAAACAACGTTGGTCGGTCGGTTTTGTCATTTTGGTAAAGACAAGAATGTCTCAGCGACTTTTAGAGAGATTGCCATTAAATTGGTTTGATGCATTCATGTCCCCTCGAGGATGAAATGTAACAACTTTGCCGATTTTTAAATCTTTGTTTGACCTCCATCACCTGGTGAAATTTTAAGTTCTTTCACTTTGGTTTATGACCAAATATCTGCAGAACTAATAAAATTGCCATCATCTTCAGTTGCACTATGTGTGTAGCAAACAAAGATGTGGAGCAGGGCTAGCTTAATAACTGCTAAGCATCTACCATATGTTTTGTCGACAGCATGTTAGCATGCTGATGTCAACATTTTGCTTAAAGCCTTGTTGTTGCTATTTTTATCCCCATTTTCTGAAATTCTGCATAATTTCACTGCTTTGTGCCGCAGACAGTTATTTAAATTAAACCATCTGGGAAGTTCAGAGGGCAAATTTCTGTTTACAACTTAAAGACATATGAAGTGTGAGAGGAATCTCATCTACACACTGCACTTTTTTGTAAAATGTCATAAGCCAATAAAGTTCTGAACGAGTGGTTTATATTATATTTCACTTTACAAGCTTATTATAAGTTTTATATGTAAGATAAAGAGGCAATTTGCTAATGCAAATCACAGTTTTGACTTCTTTTTTGGCTTTAAGATCTGAACAACATACGACACTCTTTATCCACCCCTTAACCAACGTGGTGGAAGAGCCATAATGACAGTATAGATCAAGTTCAAACATACATGACAAATATGGATAAGAGAGGATGTTGGGAAAATTCCACAGGTGCCACAGAGTGCTGGCTGGACCTGGACCACAAACCTCCTCTGCACCATGAAAACATAAAAGATAGAATACACAAACATGTGGGCTCAAGACTCAGGAACACAAACATGGAGGCAGAGATGTTCCTCCTTTTTTCGTCCTTTTACAACTCAAAGCACACAGAGAGACTGAAGAGGGTGAAACAAATGTCAGAGCTGGAGACCAGAAGTTGACCAGTTAATCCAGTACTGCTTATAGAGAATATGAAGGGGGCTGTGCTGTGGTAATCCACATTATGCTGTTAGGAGAGGCTTGGTTATATAATCACCCTAAGAACCTCCAGATGGGCACCTGCCAGAAGACTACATTACACGATGACTGGACGGAGGGGAACAATGAAGTGCACTCAGCTGTGAGCACGCTCCATAATCAGGGTAAACTGTTTAAACTTCTCTCACATTAGACTTCCATTAGAGTTCTTAACAATGCTTTTGAATAATCAGCTCTTATCAAGCTCGTGGTCGACTCTCGGCAAGATGCTGCATTGTAAAAAAAAAGCTGCTGTGAATGTCAAAGAAGTCTGCCCACTAGGGGGCACTCAAGCCCCTAAGTTATTAGGGTATGCAAACCAATTAAAGTATAAGAGCCTTTGTGCATTTCTGCAGTTTTTTTTCCTTGGTGCATTTAGTCTCAGATATTCATAAAAATGACCCAAAATTAGTCCTAATGAAACCCTGCCTGCTTGAATGCCTTCCTGTGGATATATGTTTCACAGCATCGACTCTCTTCCTCCCCGGTGGGACCGTAGGATCTCCGGATAAGTGAAAACCATTTTAAGACCACTGACCCTCTGAGGAAAGCAGCAGCAGGTCCCGGCAGCTCTAAGTGACATCTTTGTGGTTATGATGCTTTAAGTGTCTCCCAGAGGCTTTCTAAGGTTCCTTGCATAGATATGTGTGTGAGTGTGTGTGTGTGTGTGAGTGAGTGTGTGTGACCTCTGATCCCAAGAGATCAATACAGTGAAACTCATCCTTTTGCAACCACTCATCTGTCAGTCAGTCCATCATTTCATGTATCATTTCCCTCCCGTTCATCTATTTAAAGACAGCAGACTGTCGTGCATGCATACGGAACAAAGCTCTTTCTCTCAGTTTTTATATTACATGTCTTTCTGTTTTTATCATGCCCTTCATCTTAATTTTCTTCTCTTTCTTTCCTCTTTTCTTCCTCAATCTCGCCTTTTTCATCCCTCTGCTCCCCACCTCTTTCTTTAAACGGTTTAAGTGTCTGAGAGGTATTGTGTTGGTGCAGCGAGACAATGGTGTTTGCACACAGTGTCAATAGTCTTTCCCTCTATCTCTGTAATTGATGGATGACTGTGAGTCAGGCATAAACTAAGCAGATTACACTCACTAGATCCCAAGGCTGATGCTAATGTGTGTGTGTGTGCGTGTTGGGGGTTGGAGTTGCAGAGTGACTGTCCAGTTTTGGAAGTCAATCCGACAGCTGTCCCCGGAGGCTGAGATTTGGTGGCTGCGAGTTTAGGGATGAGGAGAAAAGGGTGAACACACACACACACACACATACACACATACATGCAACACACACACGCACGTGCCAGAGCGTCTGCTTCACTTGTACTTTTTCCCTTTCTTCAGAGAAAAACGGGATGCATCTGGTGTGTGGGGTCAATAGCTGGCAGCTGGGTGCTCTGTTACAGGCAGCGTCCCTCCGGAGAAGCTATTGAGCTCCTGTCTTCGGTTCAGCCTCAGCATGTGTAAAAATATTTTTGATGTTTAACCGCAGCCATGCGTGCTCAATTTCATTCGCTGCAATTCACTTCCTCCCATTGCTTGTTGTGTCTGCATTCTGCTTTGCTTCACGTCATTGTTCTCTCCGTTCAGTTTACTTGTCAGTCGTCGTCAGTGGTTTTGCTATTTTTGTGTGTTTGAAGCTGACATGTTTTTATAAGCCCTTCAGGTTTTTGAATGCTGCTTTTTTGAGCTTTTTTAAAATTATTTATCCAAATGTATGTTTTGACCTACAGTATAATTTTTCATTAAACTTCTTTACAGCACGACTGATGGCTGATTTTGAAGGGCAAATATGAATATATCAACAAACAGTCATTATTTACATAAAAAGAAATCATAAAAAAAAATTCTTTAGAGTCATCCATTTATTTATGTACTGAGTGACACATCTTACAGTTTATAAATAAGGTCATCATTGTTCTCTGGTGGACAAACTATCTACTGGAGATGTTGTTTTTCTCAAACAAAGCCTTCAGCATTTCTTTCCTGCTGTGTCTTGCTTCTTATTGATTGACATACACAGCAACAATATACAGTGTTTTCTGCAAGCTGACACTGTCTAGCTTTTTTAATATAAGATGCTACAAAAATTATTGTGCAGTCTGTAGTTTGTTGTTGATTCTTAATTAATTAGCCAAACAGCAGACAATTTATCACAGCAGTAACAGAAACCTGAAAGCCCCTTACTAAGCAAAAATGTCTTAAACTGTTGGGAAAAAGCTTCTCCAATGTGAGGATTTTCTGCCTTTCTTTGACTTGTGATGTTAGATAGAATATAATGGAGTTTTTTTTGACAAAACAATCAAACTGAAGGCATTCCTTTGTATTCTGGGAGGGGCAATTTTAATTAGGAATTCAATAAAACAGAGCCCACAAGCAATTCTGAGAGCTTGCACTTAGAATGCTAAATGCTAATAATAGCATACTCACAATGATCAAGCTAACATGCTGCATGTGGTTGGTTGCACACTAACCTTTGCTAATTAACATTTAACATACTGGGAAGATTAAATTCTGTGGGAAAAATCCCCCAAAATAATTGAATGAAAAACAACAAATGTTGACATAAAGGTTGTGTAAAAAAAAAAAAGTCAGATAATCACTAATGCTAGATTCATTCTCTAGGCA
>JAQNCA010000012.1:10457070-10469185 GCA_029783725.1 Acanthurus tractus
TTGGTCAGAGCTCTCTTATTTGCTCTGTTTCCTTTCCTCCCTTGTTTTCTTCTCACTCTCCCTCACTCCTTCCCTCCCTCCCTCCCTCCCTCCCGCTTTCATCCGTTGGGTCATTGTCTGCATTATGACTCTGCTCGTTTGAAAGTGAGTGTTGCCTTCTCTCTTTTCTTTCAACACCCCCAGGTTAATGAGCCACAGGACTGTCCCTTTCTTTCTGTCCCTGCTCGGCCTTTTCACACTCCCTCTATCTGTCTGCCTCTCTTGTAATTTCCTCCCGCCTCCCTTCTTCTTCTTCTTCTTCTCTCTTTTTGTCTCCGCGTCGTTTCACGCTGCATTTTGGCCTTTGTTACCAGGGTGCAATTAGAGTTGTTTTGGACAAAAAAAAGGGGGTAAGGTATGATAACTTTGAATACCCATCCACACACACTCACACTCACACACACACACACACACACAGACCCTCTATTATTTATCCTCCTGCATGCTGCTGTCTGAGCTGCACCAACAGCCTTTTGATTGGCTTTTATGTGGGGTTGTAAGATTAGTAATCTGTCAGAGTGAATATTACATCACATCTGATCACTCCACTCTAATATCATTCCATTATGAGAGCAAAAACACCAACACCCCTCCTCTTGCTCCCTGCAATGCATCGTAATGGGAAAGTACAAAGGATATCTCACTCTGTACCTGTCAGAGACTTGACACAGCAATATGGACGCCAGTGATGGATAGCCATTAAGTAAACCAGTGAGTCACTTTAAAAGGAAACTGAAATCCCTCCTCTGTACTGTTTTTATAGTCATCAAAGTGGATTGCGGAGGTGAGAGATGGCAAGGGGAGCCTTAAATGTTACCTTATTATTTCTTTTACCTACACAAACACTACCTAGCTCATTGTATCCGCAACTGCATGCAAATTACTGGCCATGTTGTTGGAGGTGCAGATAAACTCAACGGGAGGTGCTTTTTTGACACCAAATGAACCTGATAGTTAATCTGGGGATGAACTTCCCAAAAGTGTTAAGCTACTGAAAGACACCAGCATATTTAAGATTTTATCCCTGTCAGCTGGGGTGTGGATGGTGTTTTCAAGGTTTCAGCATGTCTTTTTGGTAGTTAACTGGCAAGTTGTTACCCAGGCAATTTAAACTGCTTCTTGAAATCCTACAAGCCACCACATTTTCAAGAAAAGAAAAAAATTGTAGTCCGGCCTTTAATTCCCATGTCTCCTAGCTTGCAAATATTTAAACATAAAAGTGAATGTCAATGCCGGTAACCACCTTGTTAGCTTCTCAAATCTACAGAGTTTTTAGCCTCTTTAAGCTAACTGTGTTACAGCCCACAGCTTATTTTTTTGATTCACTCACTAGACAGCAGCTTTTTTTAGTTAAAAAACAAACAAACACAAAAACATGTTAGTAAAACTGTGCTATCTACTCAGCACTAAGTGGCAGATAGGCAAAATTAGCAGCTAGCTTGTTAACATAGTGCTGCATTTAGTGACTATAGAGCCAAATATTCATTTTCATTTATAACCAAAGTTTAAAGCAAAGTGAATTTTGGACTTAAATTAGTTAGATAACCTGGAACACAAGTTCAAAAATAAAATAATGTTGTTTTGTCTGCTGGGTGTTTGAAAAGGTAAATGTTAGCTAATGTATTTGTTATTACACATCAAGCCTGTATGGTGAAAATATTTAAATTGTTTTTGAAAAAAAAAAATACAGGTTTATTTTTACAAGTAGCTGAACAATAATTCATTAAACTACATAAAAAAAATAAATGATAACTGAAAAATTCTCGTTATATCAGTAAGATGTAATATGCCAAATTTGACAGTTTTTAAAACTGTTTTCTGTGGACTAATTTTATCTCTACCAAATTAAAAAAACTAAGGTACAACACTCAGGCCAACTTGAGACAAAAGATAAATGATTATTTCGATAGAGTCAGTTGGTTTTCTTATGGAGATGTATCCTGTTGGCTCTCTAGGTATCTTTATTTGTTGTCAGTCTGTCTGTTACTGTGCATCTGTGTGTCTGTCTTTGTGGGTTTGTAGAGGGTCAATAGCCCGTGCCCATGGTTTACCCTGGGGGTGGTTAAAAGCAGCCAGTCTTTTTGCCTACCAAATTGTGGCTGAGAAAACACTGATTTACATGACAGGAAACAGCCTGGCTTTGATCCACCTGACCAGGCCAAGATTAGAGTGGTAGAGACGCACTGCTGTGTGGATAACGCATGTGTGTGTGTGTGTGTTTGTCTCTGCACGTGGAAGTGTGCGACAGAGGGTGAGACACCAAAGGGGGCTTTTTTAAAGTTGGCCTGGCGACAAACAGTTGCATGCAAGTATGTGTCGGGGTGTTTATGAAGACACTAGCTTTAAAATGTGTCTGTAAGCATGTGTGTAAGTTCGCAGAGAGCTTGAACATGTTCCCGTTCACGTGAATCCGAAGTGTATGTAGAGATGTGGGATCCTGTCCATGATTTTTATTTTTACATCCACACATGAACACCAGACGCCACCATTTAAGTGTGGGTGTGTGTTTTCGGGATGTATGTGTGTGAGTGCATGCCTCTGAGTGTACAGCACACCTCAGCTGGTTTCAGATGCTTTTCCTCCTCAGTGTGGTGACAGAGAGTCTGTTGTGGTCACATTGTTATCCAATAATAAAGTAAGAATACCCACTTCAACATGCAGGCATAGAAGATCTATTTCAAGAGGTTATAATGGAGGTATTCTTAGAAAGCACCTCTGAAAAATATGTTAGCAATGCCAAATTTCAAGACATGTAACGTGTCATGTCATAAGAAATTATTTAGATAACTATCAACAGAGAAGCAATTGATTTTTTCCTTATTGTCCTTTGTGGTGATTTTTTTAGACGGACCTTCTGTTGCCGGCAGAACAAACATTTTATCTCAGCATTGCAAAGCACTTGCTCATCATTTACTGTTGTAACAACCCGTTAACTGTTGTGGGCTGCAGAGTGTTTGGAAGGTCAGGTCTGATGAGTAACTGAGAGATACAAAGAGACAATGGAGAGAGGTTAACAGGCAGAACAAAAATATGTGAGAGAAACACCAGCATGATTGGATTGAACATAATGGCGATGATGATGCGAATGATTGCTGGTTTGGCCATTTCCCTAGGTTTGCTTAAGCTATTTCCTTCTTTGAAAACAAAGCAGTGTAATGGACGGCAGTTTTGCATATGTGGGAAATCACAAACGGCTGGTTTAGATAGGACAAGGATGGATGGATGCATGAATGAAGATGGGTGGAGATGGAGATGCGGAGGTAGTTGTAGCATCAGGAAACAATTAAGAAATAAAAGTGTAGAGTTGAAAGAAAAATCAGCTTTCTATTGAAGTTCTCTTTGTTTGAAAATCATATGATTCTAGGAAAGAATGGATATGATATTTCCAAGCTGCTTTTATATGATTACCATCTGTTTAAATGATGCCTGACTTAATAAAACTCATCAATGCTCACAGACCTGAAGGTCAATTACAAGTCATTAATATTAATAACAACACCAAGGTGACTCATAATATAAAGCTGACCTGAGAGTCGAATCTCTCACCATCATGAATATGTATTACAATAAGGTGCATGTACCATAAAATTTAGTATTCTTTCTCTCTGTCCTCTGTTTTCTTCAGACATCTCGGCAGGATGTCAGTGAGGGGCTTGGACCCCACCTGTCCCTCCACTATAAAGCGTGAGCCCTCCAGCCCCAGCCCCAGCTCTCAGGGCGACGTCAGTCCGGCCCAGCCCAGCCCTGAAGGCTCTTCCTCAGACACAAACTCCAGCTATGGGCCCCTGATCAAAGGTCACGGTCACAGCAACGGGCTTGACTCACCAGGCCTCTACGGTCACCCTGCAGCGTTGGCCAACAATGTTGGAACAAACAGGTTGGTGTATGGCTCATATACTGTCCCTAATTCTGTAGTTTTCACCCCATGTCAGCTGTTAAGTAGAAATGCCAATCCTGCTCTCTTAACTTCCTCACCTCACCTCCTCTCCTATCCAGGAGGTTTGGGGAAGAAGAAAGCCCAGCAAAGTGTGAATTCATGCTCGGCACAGTGGCCAAGCGGTTGTGTCTGGTGTGTGGAGACGTCGCGTCCGGCTACCACTATGGTGTTGCCTCCTGTGAGGCCTGCAAGGCCTTCTTCAAGAGGACCATCCAGGGTAAGAGAGAGACAAACACCCACAAACAACACTAATTCACGCACAGGTGCAGGTACGCACGGTGAGCTTTATACTCAGTAGCAGAGTTTATTATGCATGGCTGATAAAGCCTTCCTGCATCATATAAACCTGTTTTACAAGCAACAGGGTACAGATGCAGTCGTGCCCAGAGCGTTTGTTTTGATATAAACAAGCCCCGATCAGTTAGCTTGCACCTCCAGCATCTCAAACTGCAGAAAGGGTTTAAATAAAGACCTGTTTGCAAATCGCTGATATGCAGTTAAAGTCACAGCACATGGTGTGTATAGTCAACATGTTAGAGTTCCGGCTCTGAAGCTTCAGATAACATATGGTGCTGAACGTGTGCGCATTCGATTCAGCCCTGAAATCCGTCTGTAGTGCGAGCCAGCAGCGTGCAGTGTGGGTGTTTTAAAGGGATCGTCCTGTGCTCTGTCGGCTCGTGGCCCAGGTCGTGGAGCTGGCAGGATGCATTGGGTCTAGGCCTTTGGAGATCTGATGTCTGGCTCATCAGATACTTCCTGTTTCTGATCGAGGGTGGCAGCTGAGAGTGACTGCAACTGGCTAATTGCCATCAGGCTTAACGTGCACATTTGGCTGCCATGCTACTACTCCCATCAGGCGTCGGGGGCATGTTTTTTAGTCTGCGGTTGCACAAAGTGTGATCGATAAAGCCACTTACAATAAGAACTTTTTTTCCTAAGAAATTAAAGGTACACTCCACTGACTTTACATATGAAGTGGAGTGCACCTGTGGAAAATGACCTGATGATGTCATAGTTATGTCATCAGGGTCATCTCAGTTTCTGCTTTAGATTTCAGATATAAAGGAGAAAACCAGAGTCATAAAAGAAAAAGGTGTGGCCTCTGAAAGATGTGTATTTAGCAGACAATCATGATTTAATAAAAGAGTCCTTAGACTTCCAGCTGCATTGTGGGAAGTCTAGGTCTCACCACCAAGAACAAAAGTCAGGATATCTCACCCCTTACTGCATTGATTTTGATTATTCTTTTTTAATCTGTTTCAAATGAGTCCCCCAACTTTTTAGAAATACATGACTAAATCTGTTGATTAGCCTCATAAGATCTGTGCAGAGAACATGTTTTAATAAATTTAACTCTTGACATGAGAACAGTGAATCTCAACATCAGAATTTTGTAAGAATTAAATGAAAATTTCATGATTGATAGTGTGAAATTATTGCTCCACTGTCTCTGCAATTTCAAAGAAATGTGTTTCTTATCTTCCTTCTTCTCCTCCAGGTAACATTGAATACAGCTGCCCAGCGTCCAATGAATGTGAAATAACGAAGAGACGGAGGAAATCCTGCCAGGCCTGTCGATTTGTGAAATGTCTGGCTGTGGGCATGCTGAGAGAAGGTCAGCTATACACCGAAAATCACTTTAAGACCCAGGTCAAATCATTGTTTGAGCTGCTTTTTCTGGGATTGATCGGTGGGTAGACTTGGCAGGAGTTCAAACCTCATGCTTTAGACAATTAAGCCGCAGAAAAAAAGCAGCGAGAGACCAACAGAGCGATGGCTAACACAAGTCTGACTGCAGGCTCTTTGTTGTGCATTCCTGGAAACAATACTCTGATTACCAGCTGAGATTCCCTCAGCGTCTCACCTGATAAACTGGTGGAGGCATGTGCTGTGGTTCTGTAGACTCCAGTGAAACCTAAAACTTCTGACAGTTAAACTTCAGCCCCTTAGTGCCAGCTGTGATGTATGTGTGTGTGTGTGTGCAAAGGTCTCAGTATAGGTAGTAAACACAGGGAGGAACAATGCATAGCTGTGTTTTTGAAGGGGAGGGGACAGCTACTAACTGGTCAATTGTGTCAGTCTTTGCCTCACCAGTGTTGCTCTGTGTGTGAGTGTGTGTGTTTGAATGTGTGTGTGGTGTGTTGAACACCGCAGCAACTATTGAAATAACTGAGGAGTTGTTGCTAGGAGCTTAAAATTAAATAGTAAGGACCTTTTAAAACGTCTATGACACATTTAACAAAAATGGAACAATTGATCTAATCAACCCAACCTTTTGTTTTGTAATAGACAACAGAATGATTATTTCAGATGTAGAATTAATATAAACAACACCAAATAAAGCACATTCTATCATTTTCCTTCAGCTGATTTTTACAGTGCAAAGCTTAATGTATGCTCAAAACTATAGACAAAGACTTGTGGCATGTATACATGCCTCACAGGGGGTCTGTGGCAGCAGTCAGGTGCTCCTTCAGTCTGTGTGCCTGTGTGGTGACATACTGTTGTCCAGATTTAGAAGTGACTCAAAAAGGAAAACATTAGCTTCCTCCTACTGTACGGGCTACTTACTGCTACTGTGTGAGGCCAAGAGATGATAATAAAAAATAGAGAGAAGATAAAACACATGCTGGTGTGTGTGTGTGTGTGTGTGTGTGTGTGTGTGTGTGTGTGGTGGACTGAGGGGTAGTAAATGTAAAGATGAAGCATTTAATTTGCATTTAATGGATCTCAAGACATTCATTCATTAAAGAGTCATTAAAGAGAAGAGAGGTGGAAAAAAGCTTGATTACCACTTGCTAATTGTCAGTTAGCAGTTTGTAAGCTTGTTAGCTTGGACGATAAGTTAACACTGTTACATACTTTTTCATGATTCCTGCCTCATTACTGTCTGCAATTTGCACTTCTTTCTTAGAGCAGTTTATCCCCTGACAAAGAAGACCGAACACAGGTTTCCTCCGTTTTACACCTTGCAGCTCTCTGCCCTTCAAGTTACTAAACTGTGAATTGTTGATTTTGACACAAAATTTTGGCAGTTTAAATGCTGGTGTGCTCAGATCTTTTTAAAATTATAATCGGAGTTTGGGGCAATTATTGCTGAGGTTACTCTTTGTTGTAGCAGAGCACTAGGTGTTACTTTTACAATTTAAGTAATCGGTTACCTAATTAAATTTTAAAATAAGGAGTGTGTTAAAATGTTAAGATTATACCAAAAATAATATTTATTTAAACAATAATTATATAATAATATCATTTTTTATTTAAATTATGATTAAAAAATATTATCAAAAATTCTATTTCTCTTTTCCAAAGAACAGAAAATCACAGATGCTCTCAGATCCTCTTTTTTCTTTCCTTCTTGCGTGTTGCTCTGAGTGAAAGTCTTTGATGTGCAGCTCAGCTATCAAGATGGCACAGAGAAGATCTTAAACATTGTGGAACCATTCACATTATTTTGAATTTGTGGGCAAAAGAGACCAGGAGATCACAGTGAAATGCAAATTGTATTTGGACTATAAATGTCTGTCAGCTGCAAAAAGGCTCTGATTCAAATTTACATCGCATATTTTTAGTAAGTTAACCTGAGCAATGACCTTAATGTCACTTTAGGGCAGAATGAAGATCTAACTGAGCCAACTCTCAGCCAGCAGTCACAGTTCATCTGCGATCTGCTTCCATCTACATTCTGTGTGAACCAACTTACCAGCCACCTTCAATGAAGTGATAATGTGGCCAAATTGTTGACTTGTTTACAACCTGTGTGATCACGTAGCCTTTCTATTTTTTGCCTTGTCAGACTTTGATGTGGTGATGCCATTATGATCTCTGATCCCAGCAATTACTTTTATAAGTGTAATGTTATCATAACCGATAGAAGTGGTGGCCAAAACTATGAAAATATGATCCTAGTTGTAAAAAACTGTAATAATTCTTTAATATCACCTCCTCATCTTCAGCATCGATTACTGCTGCTGTATGTGTTTCTTAATGTGTGTGTGAGGGTTATAAATAATAGTATCTTTTACACGAGTATCGGTTTGTGTGTGTGTGTGTGTATACGTTTAAACACATGCCAGCCTCCACTCACATTTATACACACACCTCTGTGTGTTTTTGTGAGCGAGTGTGTGTCTGCCCTTTTTCTAAATTAGCTGCTTTTAATAGGGTAGGGGCATCAACAGCATCCCCGGCCGCCTCTCAAACCCGCCTCCTCTCGCCACCCCCTTTGCTTTCCCTCCCCCCTCGTAAATTCCTCCAGATGCCTTGTGGGATTCCTGGACCTCCGTGAAATGCGAACTGCCCCTCGTAACTCCCATCGTAAGCGCCCTCGTAATGCGCTTCACTGTGTCTCGTAATGCCCCTCTTCCCCGGAGAGGCCGCAGTAAAGGCTGAGACAGAGGAGCTGTGAGCTTTAATAGGGAAAGTCAGAGTCGTATTAAATACACACCTAAAAGACATATAGACCCCAGGCAAGATTTGATTAAGCCCCTGTTTAGTGCTCGCTTCTGCAGTTGCTGTTGCTTCTACGGGCAGTAAAAACATGTGTGTTAGCAAAATGTGTGCAGTATTTAAAAAATACCATATATTATATGTATGTTATGTGCGATTCTGTATTTTAATGGCTTATGCTCCCTAAGAAATATGGTCAGTGGTCCGGCTGTACCTCCATAAAGTACCTTCCTCTCCATCTCTGCCTCCTCACCGTCTCGTCCCAGCTTCCTGCTGGCTGCTGAGGTTGTCTGGTCTCAGGTTAGTTAATCACGCTGTGTTAATCTGTATTCTGAGAAAAGCATCAGAACAGAACAGAGAGACTATGTGTGTGTGTTTCGCTGCCAACTTTCCAAATCCTTTTCATTTGTTAAGGAGACACAGTGTGTAGGGAAGGTAACGCCTCGGTGGCGTCGGGGACGATGATGTGTACATTTGTCACAATATCTGAGAGGCGTGGGATTGTTTATACTGAACACATGCTGGTGGTGGCAGCAGCAGTGGCAGTGATAGAGGAGGGGGCACAGGAAAGGGGCAGAGGGGGAGTGCTGCCATTAGAAACTGGTGGAACGTGGATCAGTCTGGATCAGCGGCTAGATGTCCGTGATCCT
The DNA here is from genome assembly GCA_029783725.1 of Acanthurus tractus. NCBI lineage: Eukaryota > Metazoa > Chordata > Actinopteri > Acanthuriformes > Acanthuridae > Acanthurus > Acanthurus tractus. The sequence continues at coordinate 10,466,146 of JAQNCA010000012.1, forward strand.
GATCCTGCCGCGCTGTGCGAATTTTGGGAACCTGTAAAGCCCCTCATGTGGAGATCCAGACACCCTCAGAGGAAAGCTGAGCGATGAAAGCAGCAAAAAATAGATCAATGACCAAGTAGCCTGTGTTTATCGAACTCTGATGGGTTGCACAGAGGAACAGGGGTGTGTGCGTGTGTGTGTGTATGTGTGTGTGTTTCTTTCCACCAAAGCTATTCTTGGCCTTTCGCTTGTCAGCACATTCCACTGTAAAGAGTTACACTTAGCTCAGATGTGTGTGTGTTTGAATAAGTGACAGATCTGAGCACAAACACACACAAACACAAAATACACCAGCATGAGGCATTTTTCCTACATATCGAACCAACCAACTCCTGGGATTCGTAAGCACCCACATCCCACATCTCACATCCAAAATAATCCACACTATTTGCTCCACATGGCACCAGAGGGTCAGAGGGCATCGGGTTTATCCGACCAATCTCTTTCTAAGACCCAACTTATCCTCTTTAACAGGAGCTCTTTACTTCTTACACTTAACCCCAAAAGTGGCCTGTATGACTATGACAAACACTTTCATTTGGGTTTGACGTCCTTTTTTTGTTGTTTTTCACCTATAAGTTAAATTAAACAAAGCTATTTTGATAAAACAATCCTAATTAATGGTTCACTCGCAGTCTTTTACCATAACTGTGAATCACATTGTACCATCTTCTTTAGTGGTTCGCTCAGTTGTCACAGAGCTGAATCTGTTTATGTCTGAGCTCAATAGCTGTTATGATTTCATTCTATAGTTTCCAGGACTGGGGTCCGAGCCCCTCTAGGGAGCCACCATAAGGCGGCAGTAGGGTCTTGACAACTGGAGTGAAATTGGTGGAAAAATAGAGAATATTAACAGTTAAATTAGATTTTTTTTTATTCATGTGTAATTATGTAAGCTTTTGCAGAACATTTTTATGTTTATAAAGGTCTCTCAGATTAAAAAAATGCACACAGCACTGTAATCAATGTAGAAGTATACTGTGATGCAACACTTACGTATTATGTTTCATTATAATCTTCAGGTAGAGCCCTTTGGCTTACTGTGAAGGTCACAAGCCACATTCTCACGCTATCACTTTTTAAATATATTTTACATCTTATCTTACTCATATCTCTGCACCTGGTACATTAATTAATAGGGCTGAAAATCTATGAAATAGTTTTGATGATAATAGCTTTACTATAAACTGACACAAAATAGCTCAACAAACCAGTGATGTGTTAAACCGAGAGCCTTTCATTACATTGATAATAGCCTTACAGCACATTTACATGCCTGATTAGAGGATCATTTCTTTTTTAATGTTACTGTTTATGAGCAAATGTATGCACATAGGAATGAATGCAGGAGGCAGCAGGCTCAAAAGGGATGAAGTATCACTGTGAGGTGTCAAGTGGGCAAATAATACCCTCAGAGTGTCTCTTTCAGACACGAGTGCCGTTATAGATCCATCCAGGGCCAGTATGGCCGTTTACACTGTGTAGATCGGGTAACCCAACACCACTACTAAAGGCTCCCTGAGTCACGTTCACACACACATACACACACGCTCACACTCACATGCACACACACACAGTTTCTTAAGAGGATGCACTCAGTGACTCTCTCTGTATGTGTTTTTTGTCCATGAACATGAATCCAGTCAGCTTTTCCTTATCGTACTGCCCCCTGTATACTCACACACACATACACACACACACAAATACACACACTTATATCCCCATAATGGTGACAAGGTTACCACAATGCTGGTTAAGATGAGCAGTTGTCATCGGCTGCTCTAAAGTTGTTGGGTGTCATGTTTCAGGATGCCCGCTGCTGTGGCGGCATTAGACGTGTCCTATTCTGTCTCCTTGGGATTGTTAAGACATGTGAGCAGATGACTGAGCAACGTCCTGAGGGCCAAACGAGCTCAACATGAAGCCTTTTTCTCCTAACTAATCAGATATTTGAACTGTCTCAAATATTCCTTTAATGAAAAAGTGACTGGAGATCCAAGCAGGATTCAAATATCTTAGATCTTTTTGTCAAATGCATTATTGTTGTCCTGTGTTTGTGCGTCTGTAGGTGTGCGTTTGGACCGAGTTCGAGGCGGCAGACAGAAGTACAAGAGGAGAATAGATGCTGAGAACAGCCCGTACCTGCACCCACAGAATGCCTTGCCTCAGAAAAGAACATGTATGTGATGAAAACATCAGTTTACTTTCACTAAGGTTCACTGGTGAACAGCTGTGACTGCTGAATCTGTCAGTTAAAGTTAATAAATTCCTTTCTCTGAAGTATGAAAGGCTCAGGATTTATCTGGATTGTGTTGTGTATATTCAGAACAGTCACATTGTGGTTTCTGGGATGTTAACCAACCTAAACTTAAGGCAATTTTATAGTTAACGTTTGCTATTCGCTATTCTGACTGCAGTTTTAAAAAAGTGTAAAAAAAAATTGTTGTTATTCTGTGAAAAACATAAATTTCCAGAAGACTTTGCAGCTCTGCAAGGAACTAAGAAACACCATCCCATAATGCCTTGTAACTGAGGCTTTTTAACAAAGAAATATCCCATGATCCCATACTACTTCACAACATCAAATGTCTTTTGTTTTCATTATTTTTAATAAAGAGACTTTTAGCAACAGAAACTACAGTTTGTGCATTTAAATGGAGGTGATTTCAACAATAAAATCTAATTTTCCTCTCTCTCCAGCTCTTTCAGTCAGTGTTGGCAGCGCAGTAGAAAACAAGGTGGTGTCTCTGCTGCTTGTGGCCGAGCCGGAGGGCATCTTCGCCATGCCTGACCCCACTGTACCCGAGAGCGACATCAAGGCTCTGACCACGCTGTGCGACCTGGCCGACAGGGAGCTGGTGGTCAACATCGGCTGGGCCAAACACATCCCAGGTACCACTTGAAACTGAAACCCCCCCGAGTCTCTCTCACTCACTCACTCACTCACTCACTCACTCACTCACTCACTCACTCACTCACTCACTCACTCACTCACTCACTC
>JAQNCA010000012.1:10469285-10482646 GCA_029783725.1 Acanthurus tractus
CACTCACTCACTCACTCACTCACTCACTCACTCACTCACTCACTCACTCACTCACTCACTCACTCACTCACTCACCCAGTCAGTCAGTCAGTCAGTTGTTTGTTCACACAATCCGCCGAGCACATTAGCTCACATTAGGTCTCTAATCAGATCAGAGGATGAGATTGTTGTGACTTGCGGTTTGCCAAGACACTCGCTTGATGCCCAGAGGGCATGTTGGCACGACGGTGTGTTTTCTGTCAGTCATCCTTCATCCGTGTGTGTGAGCAAGTGTGAGTGAGTGTGAGTGAGTGCATGTGTGTGTGTGTCTTTGTCTGAGTCTGTGTGTCTGTGTGTGTGTGTGTGCTGTGCCCTTGCTGACCAGTGTGTGTTCCTAATATATCAACCAGATGATCAGTGGCCACCTGGAAGTTTTAATTTATTTCCTGGGCAGCGGCAACCTCTGAAATACGGAAATCCTCCTGACACTTGGAACACAGTGAGCTTCTCCTCTGACACAGGAACAGCAGAAGGGATGTCATGGGATTTTTTTTTCCTTTTGGATGAGAGGGTGGAAAGGAGAAGGGAAGTGCATTCTGACAGATTAGTGGGATTAAAACTGTGGTATGCGGCTATGTTGGCGGATGTAATCGCAGGTGGTGGCAGCAGACGTTTAGATGTCCACTTTTGATTCTTAACTTTTAAGACTTTTTCAACTCTCATAACTGAGAAAGCGCATTTGCACTTATTAAAATCTGCAGTTTGTTCGAGAGAAGAAAATTTCAAACTAAGGCTGTGTGACAGGATTAATGAATGAATATCTATCAGTCAAACATGTCAGTATAAGTATCAAAATGATAAGTCCTTAATTACTTACTTAAGTGAGAAAATATTAAAAATTGACAGAAGTAAAGGACAATTAATTAATCTTTTATCACAAGAAATAAAAAAAAAACAATAAATTGCAATGAAAATCTCCCAAATCACAAGTTCATGTTTATAAACTGCCTGTTCATATTTGACTGACAGTCAAGAACTCAAAAGTATTCAGCTTCAAATGATGTTTAACGAAAGAAAAGTTCTCACATTTTGAAAGCAATGAACATTTTTGCCAAAAGTCTCTGAAATGATGAATCAGTTGTCAAAATTGTTGAATGTAGAATTTCTTTCACTCTAAAATTTGATAAATCAAGTAACTGTTTCAGCGGCACAACAGTTTTGGTAACTGATTAAGTAGTTATATAATTTCTTAGTAGAAAATACAAAATATTTGATGAACTCATTTGAAATCATTTGTTGAACTGTTTTAGCCATAATAAACATGAGTCTTGGTACTGGATGTTTTAGTGTAAACATTACAAAGTTTTAGTAAGAATTAGGTCGACTCAGTATTTATATAAAACAAATTATGTGATACAATCGGACAGGATGGAATGAGATGATTTTTAACCTTAAAGGGAACAATGAAACGGAAAAACTGGATGTTTAGGGGTTAAACAATTAATCCCAAAGCTCCAGCAAAGATCAGCGAACCAGTGACGTTTTCATCTCTCGTGATTTCTCTTCTGTCTTGTTCTCTTATCGTCTTTTCCCCTCCAACTGAAGCCCTGGCTGCTTTATCAGCCGTGGTTATCCGAACCCAAAACATCACCAGGGAAACACCTGGGTTTTTTTTGTTGATGTCTTGTCTCTGAAATGCTTACAAAACAAACAAAGCAGGTGTGTGTATCTGTGTGTGTGTGTGCTTGTATCTCAACTATATTTGTCCTCTTGTTTCTTCCTAAACAGTGGACGCGAAGCAATCATTTGAGTGTGCGTTGGTGGTTATTCTTCATCAGCATTTCCATTGTTCTGTTAGAAAAGGGTGAGGAGCATCACCTCCTCACCCCCTCCACTCACCCCACCCACCCCCAGGCTGTTGCTGTCTGCCCCTTTTTTTCCTCTTGTCATCGGCTCTTTACTGTCAGCGCTGGAGACAGACGGAGTCCGACTGATGTGTGTATTTGTAGCCCTTCGCCAGTGGAGGGTTTGGCTGCGAGAGCCGCGCGGCGGTGAGAGGCGGCCATACAACCAGCAGATACCCACCTGAGGGGGGGAGAGAGCGAGACAGGAAGTCATGTATTCATCCAGCTGTCAAGCAAATTCTACTTATGGTTTTGAAATGTCAGGAAAAAACAAAATGAAATGCAACGAGAAAAAATGCACATCTATCAAAATCAAACTGTTATTACGAGGAAAAGTTTACTTCCAATTAAAATAGAAGGAGGATCATAGTTATTAGCAGGCAGGTTGTTTCTGTTCATTAGTGTCAGTTCATGTTTGATGCTCTCAGGTAAAGACAAAAACAAGTAATTTATCCAATGTTACAAATAATGGTCCTGAGGTCATGACACACCGTTAATTATGTTTCAAAATGGCTTGACTACGAGAAAGTTTTTGTAAAAGTAAAATGACTAATAAGGCTAAACTTTTTAATACCACTTTTCATTAAAACATTATGACACATTTTCACTTGCAAAACAAACCCAGAGAATAAGTGTGAAAAAAAAGTAATACGCAATTTTTTTTCTTAGCTTGATCTCAGACGGACGCTTACTATTTGATACGGTCATAAGTAGATTTTGTCACCTGCGGACAGAGTCAGGCTAGCAGTTTCCCCTTGATAACAGTCTTTATGCTAAGCTAAGCTAAATGGTTGTTGGTCATAGACTCATTTTTAACAGACAAACACAAAAGTGTTATAAATCATCTCATCTACGGCATCTCTTCGCAAGAAAACAAATAAGAATATGTCCTAAAATATCAGTTTGTGTTTTTTACAGCATGTTAGCTCTTCATTATTTTCAGTATTCACTAGTTAACCACTTTCGGTTGCTAAAATTTGTCTTATTTATTTGTTATATTTGTGAAAATTGAACATTTCAGAAATATTTCAGATCAAATTTACAATAATATTTTGTGCTCATGTAACATCTAATGAGCATTTTCTTTACTTCTAAGAATCTTTAAATTTAAGACTAAATTAAAGATCTATTAGCATTTATCTATTCTAAAAGGTTAGATTAAATTAAACAAAATTGCTATCAAAACTGTTGCCTTTCTGGTAAATGGGAATTTTTGGTTGGCATCACAGAAAAACAAAGAGATGCAGAGAAATAAAATGGCAGAAAAAGAGGAAGAGGACAAAGCAAAGAACGTGAGTGACTTGAAATAATATGACAGAGATCATGTGAAGAAGGAAAAAAGAAAAGAAATGGACAGAAGCATCATTCAAGGAACAGGCTAAAGAGGTAAAACGGACTGAAAAAAACACAACTCAAACAGCTGGATACAAAGAAAGGTAGATAAGAGGGACAAACAAAAAGAGAATGGATGTTAAGAAAAAGACTGCACCCTCCTAGCAGGGTAATGACCATGTCACATCAGCTTTGGATGAGTGGCAGGCCACACGGCCCCCATTGCTGGGAGAGCCGGGGTCTTGGGCAAAGTGGCCTAGGCCATCTGAGTTCTTTGCCCAGGGGGAGGTGAGTGTGCTGGGGCTACTGTCCTGGCTGCTCCCCCTCCTCTCTGTCTGCTCTTATCAGGCATATTGACAGTGATGTGGTCTGAAGTCTGAGGGCCAGACTGGCAGATGAGCTGGCTAAAGACCAACCGCCCTCTTTGCTTTTGGCCTTTTTTGAGTCTGTGCTGCAACTTGGCTGTCAAACGTGTGTGTGTGAGAGCGACTGTGGTGTGACTGGCTGTGTGTTGTTGTTGTTCTTGGTATGATGCAACTAACACTGGCAAGACTATTTTCATCACCTTATTGCCCTCAGCGCCCTTTGCAGGGGGAAACAAATTATTTGTCTCTTGAAAACGTGGCCTTTTCTATTTACTGAAGGTTTAACTTGTATTTGTCCTCAAAATCTATCAATATATTGCCTGAGATTTCATCACATACTCACACAGGTCCCTGTCCCTGATCGATGATCAAGTGCCAGAATACTGATCCCTATCGACCAATGAAATTGTGCACAGACAGCGTTTCCAATCAATCAGGGAGCGATAGTGGGGAAAGGGGCGCCACTGACGTCCCCGTGGTGATTGTAAAGAGCAATGAATGCTGATAACAATCAGTGATGGTGTCAAAAATACGAACACCTCCCCTCCCCCCCTTACTCTGTAAAATCATCTATTTAATTACAGTAAACGTGTATGTGAGTGTGTGTATGCGGGTTTATGTGGGCGACGTGAGCAGGTTTAATCATGCTCCTGTGGGGTGTAATTGTCAATCAAAGTAGGTGTGTCCAACAGAGTATAATGAAATTCATGACCTATACACTCCCTCTGTCCTTTGTTATGCCCTTAGCGATGTAGTCTTCTTAAGTGGGAATCATTCTGTCTCAAGACAATTCTGTAACATTTATGATTTTTGTACTGAAAATTATAATTATTATTATAAGGATTATCTAGAGATCCATTGCTAAACTTATTGTATTATATCTCAACTGAGGCCAAGTCTAGCAAAAATAACAATAAAATGACAATTTTCCATTTTTTAGCCAGTTCCTTTGTTTCCAGCCTTTGTGCTATGCTAAGCTAACAAGTTGCTGACTCCAGTTACATATTTATTGCTCAGACCACAGAATGATATTAATCTTTACCTACCTCTTAGCGAGAAAGCAAAATAAAACATGAGCTTAACTTTGGAGATATACTGAGCTGTGTCCTCCTGTTTCCAGTTTTTATGCTAAGGAAGCTAACTGCTGTCTGTAGCTTAAAGAGAAAATAAATTATATTTTCCAAAATGCCACTCCAGTGGCAAGTGTGGTTTTTTACAGGACCCAAAAAATAAAAATCACTGATACTTATAAAACTTTGTTTTTAGAAAAAGCTGGAATTTACAGTTTCCATAATGCAAGTCCCACATTGTTTGGCATCCACAACTTTAGAAAGCTTCCTCAAAAAACACAAAAGGCATTAAACAGCAGTTTTGACAGGCCGGGTAGGACAAACCGTAACAAGATAACTGATTTTTATGAGTTCAATGTGTCCCCATGTACAGTGCCTCTTCTCTGCATTTTTAGTAACTGGATAATTTTCATTCTCTCGTTTCTTTAGGCTTCCCGTCCCTCTCTCTGGCCGACCAGATGAGTTTACTGCAGAGTGGCTGGATGGAGATTCTGATTCTTCGAGTGGTTTTCCGCTCGCTGGCATTGGAGGACAAGCTGGTGTATGCTGAGGACTACATCATGGACGAGGAACAGTCGAAGCTGGCCGGGCTGCTTGACCTCAACAACGCCATCCTGCAGCTGGTGAAGAAATACAAAACCATGGGTTTGGAGAAGGAGGAGTTTGTGGTCCTCAAGGCTATCGCACTTGCTAACTCAGGTTAGATTTGGCTCTTTGGCTCTGTATTTTTCAGTCTCTAGCCATACTTGTTGCATGCTAGATAACAGTGTTGACCAGTTGATTGGTTGGCTCACCACTTTGGTAAAATATTTGGAAATATCTCAACCACTATTGGATCGATTCCCACAATTTTATGTACAGACATTCATGGTCCCCAGAAAGTGAACCCTCAAAACTTTGGTGATCATCTGACTTCTCCTCTAGTACCTCCAGCATGCTCAGATATGTGGTTTCTGATTAAACACCTGCAAAACTAGTGACATTCTAATCCGCCTTAGCTGCTACTCTTGTGTATATTGCTAATTAAATGGTAGCATGCTAACATATTAAGCTAAGACAAGGAACACAGTAAACCTTATACCTGCTAACTATCACCTGTTGCCATTGTAAGCATGTTGTCATGTTGTGCTAATTCTGTCTCTCCTCACAGATTCAATGCAAATCGAAGACTCAGATGCAGTTCAGAGACTCCAGGACGTCCTTCATGGGGCCCTACAGGACTACGAGGTCACCCACCACCCAGAGGACCCTCGGAGGGCCGGTAAACTGATCATGACCCTCCCTCTGCTTCGTCAGACGGCTGCTCGTGCCGTCCAGCACTTCTGCAGCATCAAACAGGACGGCCGTGTGCCTATGCACAAACTGTTCCTCGAACTGTTGGAAGCCAAAGCCTGACCTGAACGCTGACAGCCATTAGTTTCTTCCTGATCCCGTAACAAGGGGTCGGGATGGCAGGAGGTGAAGGATAACGGGTAATGGTATGGTTTGACACTATGTATAGTTTTGAGTCTGCAGTCACCAGGAAGTATGCTCTATAGAGGCAAGCAGCTGGAACATTTTTAGAGCAAGATCCTTCCTATTCTGAATGAAAATTTCAGTGGAAGTAAATACAGAAGTTTGATTTGCATTTAGTGTCCTTGAAAATGGGGGCATTGTCTTTGCTGTATTTGATACTTACTCAAGTGTGATGACCTGCTTCAAAGGTCGAAGACAGATGGACAGAAAGCATAAAAGCAGAAGAAATCGCCTTCTAGAGATATTTACAGTAACATGCCAAAAGTAGAGCTTCTTTCGTCCACCTGATACTTGAAGATCCTCATGGATTATTTCATCCATCTTGAAGCCTGTTAATCTGTATTGTAGCATATATAGAAAGCCTTCTAATGAGTTTATTTTCTTTGTCCTTTTTTGTAAAGAAAAAGACAAAAGTCTCCTAAGAGGTAAGTCTTGCCAAAGAGTAAAGACTCATACTTTCGAATAATACCAGCATATGTCCACAATAATATAATGTGGCCTGTAAAACATTCACATAAACCTGCATTTCTGCTATTCTGTGTATCGCAAAAGTATCTACTCACTCCATTAATAAATAGACAATTAAAGGGAAGCAGTTACGTGGTCAGAATTAAAAAAAATAAAAATAACCGGCCTCCTGAATCTAGCAGAACATTTCAGGGAAAGAGTACTTAATGTCATGATACAACTATACAACAGCGAAAATAATATTTATTTACAGGTGTCTCTGTTCGTTTGCTCTTTTTTTTTTTATTTACTAATGTGGCATTATTGCAGAGTAGATTGAAGCAATTGCAGTGGATAATAATTTTTTAAAAGATTTTTAAATGATATCATTGTAAGATAATTTTTTACTAGCTTCTCTGCTCCAGCACTGATATCAATGTAAACCATATCATGAAATTCAAGGCAACGTGATCATAATTGGACTACATACTTGAAGATCATCATGTTATAGAGTTGTTGTAGACCCATAGATATAACTTTAACAGTGTAAAATGGCTGCCATACTGTATAATCTGGATTAAGGGGACATTTGATGTCCTTTCTATGGTAGAAGTCTATGTGTAGGATGAAATTTGTGCACTACTTTTTTCCTTTTTAGCCATAAAGTTAGGGGAAACTGGTGATGGCGCTGTGTTAATCTGTTAGTGTGTTTGTGTGAAGAGTAGTTATATCTGAAATTTGTCTTTTTCTGCACACGTTAAATGAAGGGATTGAACCTCGAAAGTGAATAAAAGGCCCAAGTCTTGCTCCTTATTTTACTCAAGGTACTGTGACACTATAATGTGCATATTTTTGTGACGCGATGATGGCAGCAATAAGTCAGTTTAAATGTATGTACTGTACGTTTTTGCTGTATATACGTCATGTCTTATGCCAACAGAGATGTTTAAAGATGCAAATAAGCTTTGTTTGGATGAGCTGTGCCGTGCTATTTCATTCTCAGGTGGATTCTTGGGCAATAAAGATCATCCCCTTGATGCAAAGCTCATATCATCTGTGTGTCGTTGTTCTCAATAAAGAGACAGTAAAGCTTTGAGACACATACATTAATAGCTGGTTCGTGGGTGCAATTCTATATTCTGCACAGTCTGACAATGGACTGTCATTTCCAAGTGAGGCCCATTATGGCACATTTAGGCCATTCGAAGCCCAGTTGGATGGAGATTTATAATTAACAGCCATAATGTAATAAAGTCTAGCAGTGGCTCCGGGGAGCGCTGCTCATCAGATGGCTGTTGACTCATCGCTTCATCATGAAATCGTCTTAAGAAGGAAAAAAATACCTCTTAATATGTGTCTAGAGTTTAAGGTACAAAGGAATAATATTTTGGTATTGCTTCTCTCAAACTCACATTTATAAGCAGTTCATGAACACATAATTGATGGTTATGATGCCCTATGATGTAGAAGTCGGCTGATAAAATGTTGAAAAAACTCATGATGAGATATGGAGCTTCAAGGTTTATTCTTGACCTTGAAAATGGAACTTTCATAACTCAAGGTCAACCTGCTGGATCTCTTCTAAGGCTTCCAGCAACATCTTGTGGTCTTCATCAGATGGAGTGTGTTGAGTTTTCATGGAGAATGAAGAGGTATGAAATAATGAATAAAAGAATGCATTATTAGATATATTAAATGCCTTACTGATACAAACCTTCATGAAGCTTCATGAAACATAATGTTATCATTTGCAAATGAAACTCTTTCTGAGTCTTTGTATTAATACAGTCATGTCTTTCACCTAGTGGTGAAAACCCCTCCTCTTGCTTGTGAATGACTGGGCCTTTGAAGAGGATCGCCTGTAACCGATGAACCTGTTTCCATATTGAATATTCCAAACAGATTTTTTTTATGCATTTCACAACTTTTTCAGTCTGTTGTTGCCCCTCTCTTAACTTGTTTCACAGCAATCAAACTCGGAATGAGACTAAATTTACAAAAGTCAATAATATTAATGAGGCAAAACATGATATATATGGGCATTTTACTGTTTTCAGTTAGGTATTCGTAAAATAGAAAAAGCTAATATTACATTATTACATTTCTGAATCAGCATTGTAAATACAATGCAAACATATTTCATTTTCACACATGACTTCACACCATGTTGTCAGTAAATAATTAGGCTGCTGATTTGTTAATACGCCATTATTTTAGACACAAGATGCTTTACAGTAGCAATAATTGAAAATTATTGCCATGATGAATAATGATCTGCCTTTGTTAAACTGGTGATGAAATAAGTAGATATTTTGTGGGATTACATGGTTTTTGATTGAGATTACAATCAAAAAAAGTATTAGCTGGAGAGACGTGTAGATTTTTTGTTGCAAAGGGTCACAACTGTATCTTCAACATTAAGCATTGTGATCTTTTTAATGTGTGTAATGAGAAGAGACCAGCATAGCCTCAAGATAAAGATGAATGATCAGATTTGAAAAACAAAATTAAAAAGGAACCCTTTTATCCTTTATTCCTCCTTATCCGTCACAAAGGCTAAATAATCTTCTTATTTACCTGTGGTTAACACTCACAGAGCGCACCGAGGGATTTGGAACAAGCCGGAGATGTTTCACCACATCAGCTGCAGTAAGTGAGTTAGTGATCTTGAGTGATATATCCACGCGTGTCCCTCTCCTTAAATGAGTTAGTATGTGTCTAGCGGCCGTGTCGCCCAGACACCTCAGTGATGGATGAGGCCCTGAGGAGATGGGCTGTAAAAAAGGCTGATTCTGGCACTCAAGGGTGAGATCACTTCCTCAATAAAAAAGCATTGTCCCGAATCATCACTGCAAGGTATGAATGCTGATTAGGGTATTAGAAGGAGGAGAGCTCGTCGGTAAAAATAAATCAAATGAGCTGTTAGTTAATGTGGGGGGGGGGGCTCTTAGATAGAGAGGGGACATCTGCAACTGGAGACCAGTGGCTACAGATTCAAAGAAAGTGAGAAATAATCCGCCTTCTGTCGTGGAATTATTCTTTTTCAAATATTAAATTGTTTTTGTTACCACACTGAGCCTGTTTTTTTAAACCTTCCACTGTTGAACTCTACCAAAAAAAGATTAAAAAAAAAACCAGAAGTGTTAAACCAAAAAAAACATTTTTTTAAGTGAAGGTGCACTTTGACATTAAGTGAGAATATGCATAATGTTAAATTATATTTGTCCGGGAAGCCCCATCGTCAGTATACCACAGAAAATCATGTGAAATGCAAAAAAAAATTTTAAGAAAAGAGGAAGAAAACAAGCTCACGTAACAGCAAAATACAACCTGACCCCCAATCCAGCCTCCTAAAATCATCTCAGGATGCTGCTTACATGTTTTACAAGTGTTATGTCTTTCTGTGACAGTACCATGAACACCCTGATAAACTTACTAAATCCACTGTTTCACCTCATTTCTGTCATTCTCAGTGATCCGAACAGCAGATAGAAACTGTAGAGTTAACTTAGAGGTCACTTGAGGACGAAGAAAAAAGACTTTATGCAAATCAGGGCCTTTCCAGCTAACAGGGATGGCATATAGTGTTTTTTTAAGTATTCTTGAGAATTAATGTACCTCTGAGAGAAGATGCAGAACTGTTTTCAGCCTCAGTGTGTATTGTGCAGCATGAGACTGAGGGAAAGTAGGACTGCAGCTGTACTTGCAGATTGAGTTTCCTCTCAGCTGCTGTTGACTCATTATAGCCGCTGCTGCCCTGCAACTACCCAGCCAGCAGCTGCTTATTAGCGCCATCATGTGGTTACATGGCACATTGCAAAGAGCACCATGAGCTGTCCATTTTAAGTTAAAGAGAGGGCTTCTAAAGGGGTCACTGACTCTGACATTCTCATTTCCTGTCTTTATATGTCAGTCAAAATTTTTGAACCAGGTCAAATCTAATTTGCATAACTCTTATAAAAATATGACAATACTGTAGCTTTGAATGCTGCTTTCCATGGTGATTACAAGTGGCTCAGCACATCTGATTTGATGTATTTATTGTAATAATAGGAATAATTACACTTAATAATAAGCTTAAAACCAAAATATAAATATAGTTGCACTACCATTGTTTGAGAAAAAAAGGCAGACTCTCCTTGTAAGATGAATGATTTTGATGATGATGTTATTAAGATAATTATCCCATTTTTTCAACAGTAGCTGTAACTGCAGTCTGATAATACGAGGGCTCTGTTGAATTTAGGTCAGTCACAGTCACAGATACAAATACACAGCATTTCTGCTCATGGCCTCATTAAATCACAACCTTTTCTCTCTCACTTGTGCAGACAAAAGTGTTTTTTTTTTCTTTTTTGATGGACTTAAGTTGGAGCACTTTTGTTTAGTAGTTTCAAAATGATGACAAACTCAAACTGATCTACTTCATTTATGCCTTTAGTTTGCACTGAATTCAACATCATTGTTATGTTTACTAAAGTGTCAATACACAGACAACAGACAGAATCATGTTACTACAATGATTAAATCAAAACCATTGATCGATTGATTAACTTTATCAATCCTCAGGGGGGGGATTATATTACTGTGTGTAGAAACTAAAAAGGGTTGTGCCATTATAATATATGATAAAAGAAATGTGACACAAAGAAATCTCAGTAAAGACTATAACACTTAACAGAGTGTTTACGTGGTGTACACACATTTTTAAAAAGGCAATATAATAAGTGTGTATAACACACATGTTTGCATTTAATCTGGTGAAAAAGACACACAAACACGAGCACCTGAGGATCAGAGGGGTGATATGGCTGCTAACATGCCTCCTCAGGTAAACTGCAACCTGACACCCGGCTGTTACCATGGCACCACTGAAGAAAAGCAAAGGTTGATGGGAGTTTTGGAGCGTCAGAGGGACACACATGCAGTTTGTTCGAGGCCCTGTTAGCTCTGGTACTAGAAACTACAGTTTTTCTGTCGCTCTCAAGGAAATATTAGTCTCAGGTGGGAAAACATGGAGGATGGAACATTTTTCTCACGTCTCCTCCTCTGTTTCTTGTTAAAGACAGCAAGTCAACAAGTAGAAGTATCAGGTGTAAAATATTAATGGGGCAACAGGTGTGATCCTAAGTGTTCTGACGGGTCTTCACCTTTCTGATCGATGCATCACATAGCGAGGGGCTGCCAGCACCCCCACCACAGGCCGAACCACGGACCTCAGCACTGGTGAGTCTCTGAATAACCACACTCCTCTCACTGAGCTTTTTTCCCCCATAACTTCTTGGTTAAAACTGTTTCTACTGTAGAGCTTTTCTTAGAAGATGGTGGAGTGAAGCATGAAAAAAGTGACATAATTATTCTCAGTGAACACACCATGTTGCCTTCAGGGTCAAACCAGACACACAAACAAAATACTGTATAATTTATCAATATACTTCCAGGGACATCACATGTCGAAAACTACATACACTTATAGGAATATAAAAGGATAAAAGTGTTGTGTGGTGCCATCTGCAGGCTGGAAACTAGGCCAGGAGGACGAGTATGTCTCCAGTTACAGTTTTATCTCCTCTATAGAACATGTGTGATCGACTTTCTGGCTCAGTGTTGACTTGTGATCTACTCCAATCAGACATGAAACCAACAGATGTCTGAATTTTTATAGAGAAAAAAGGAAGTTGTGACAGAAAAAGAAACCTCATTCACCAAGAAGTTATTAGAAGAGCAGGCAACATTTTCGATAATAAGACAAAATGGTATAAGAATAAACTTGAATTTTTTAAAAATACTGTACTTCCTTCCAGATTCGCCGAGCCCCACTCCTCCTGGAGGAGCTGGAGGGGGAGGAGAGCGAGCAGAGGGGGGTGTTGGAGGGAAGCCGGTCGTCCAGGAGCTGTGGTTCATTGTGGTGATGACAGGCATCGCCCTGCTGCTGCTGGCCATCGTCTTGGGTGTCATACTTCATAAGGTAAGAGACAGTTATTTCGTATTTGTCTGGGTTGACAGTCGGGGAAGGAATGATCCCAACATCACAGTCCTGACATCTTCGAGTCAAGAGTCTTCCATTAATTTTTTTTTTTTCCCATCTGTAATCCCATGCCAGGCTGTAAACAAACCCCCCTTCACCAGAGAAAGACCCCCTTTGGTGGCCCAGCCAATGCAGAAGAGGAGCCCCATGGCTGTTTATCCAACCAGCAACTCTGTTCTAGTGAGGAGACATTTATTTACCAATCACTTTTCACCTTATTTAAGGAGAAGAAGCCCTTTGATGAGCATAGCAAAGCAGAGAAAAGGCACAGCTGGAACTAATTACAGAAACAAGGAGTGACTGATAAGTTAATGGTCTAAGATAGATAGAGATGACTTATACAGCTCTCTTCACATACATGTGCAGTTCAACTCTTTGAACAATTATGTAGAAAAATTGAAGTCAACAACTTGGTGGCTTTTCTGTTTTTTGATAATTAAGAATTTGCGAGTCTAAGAAAATGGAAAACATTGTGCTCCATACATTTCTTCTCCTTGTTTAAGTCTCAACCACTCTCCTTTTCAGTTTGACACTGTTCCTGACACAACAGGCTTCTCCAACAGTGTAACACTCAAGGGCTTCACCATGAAGATGGAGGTAAAAACCTACGCTGCAAAAACACTATATATATACTACACATATATTCAGACAAAAAAAATGTGCATGCACAAGCTTACGTACTCTTAAATCTCTATCTCTCTTCCTTTCCACCAGGAGGTGC
>JAQNCA010000012.1:10484172-10508130 GCA_029783725.1 Acanthurus tractus
CATGCTCTAAGTTTCCATACAGAAGACTAGTAGCACAACCTGCAAGTTAGATCTCAAACTTCAAGAAAACAGTCCTGTGAATGATTTAAATATTCAGGAACAGTTATCCAGACAAATTTCCATTAAGTACATATAATAAATTTTTATGTTTTTTTTCAGGTTCTCTTGAGGTAGACTGTTGTAGGAGGTAACAAAAATGCTTTCAAATTCTAAGATAATAATTACAATTAAAGAAAAATGCCTGTAGTGATCACAAAGCTAATGACATTCCTATTTTTTTAAGCTCATATAATTTTTGTGTTCAGAAGATACATGGTTTTCTACAGGACAGTCTCAGTTTATGGGTGTAAATATAATAATACCAGATTGTTAAATTAATGCATCTTTAACACACACACACCTCAGTGAGCCCAAACCACATAAAAGCTTTCACATATTAATTTATTTGAAATGAGTCTCAATGCAATGTGGGCACAAAACACTTGTACCATTACAGTCAATAATATGGTTACAAAACGAACATTTACATAATAAATTAATAAACTGCAGTACCACATGAGACAGTAAACATAAAACCCCAAACTGGGTGATTATATTGCATTAAAAACAAAACAAACAAACAAAAAACAATTGGTTTAATATACAAAAATTTTCAGGCATTTACAAAGGCAGCCTCTTTTACCATTGCTTGTTTTGTTGTACATGTATAAATATAAATCTCTAAATTGTAGTTACACTGATATGTCTGCTCACGAAAGACCAGATGAGAGACTCTGGCCTGAGACGAGATCCTGCAGTAACTTCCATGCTGGCTGCCATTTAATTATACAACAAAAGACAAATTTACACAGTTGGTGTCATTTTCAATGAAGCTTTTGTTAGATTAAAATCGACTGAGGGATGTTTGGCTCATGTGTTTCACTGCCACAAGCCTTCTGATCTTTCACCTTTTTTTTACATTTCTGCATTTCACTGCAACATGCACTTGTCCCTTTAGTGTGATACAAATATGTCCATAAATAGAACAAATAAACCATTTAGAAATGTGTTGCAGCAGTAAAGTGCATTGTAGCACATGCTAGCTTGTAAATGTTTTTGATCAGAAAGATAGAAATGCCAGTTACGAATAAACAGTTAAATATAGCACTACAAACTTTTATCTAAAAATAAATGGACCCCTCAAAAAAAGCGACCGTTTGTGCAATCCTTCCCAACATTCATGAACTTTATCACAACCCTTTTAATCCTTCTACGCCTTTGACTTCTGGCCACATGCAATAGAACCATGCTAAGAAACCTCTAACCAGTAAAAGTGAATTCCTTCTCTTACCTTCTCTTACATATTAACTATTGATTTTCTAAATAATGAACATTCACAGCAAGATTTTTCAACTGCATCAATACCATTAACACTGGACTGCTACTCCAAGTGGATGCTACTGCAGCCCAGGCCGTTTAACTGCTGGCTATACCTAATGCTATCACCACTACACTCGCTGAGTCTAGGACTTAAAGCAACAACTTGTGTTTCAACAAATCATTAAACATAATAAACAGCTGTAATGCTACCCTGATTTTTAAACAAGACGCTGCCATGTTCACCTCCACCTGCTCGTCAGAGAACTCTGAGTGATAAAAGTGCGGCAAGTTGGAAGTCTAGTTGATCGTAGCCAGAAGTGTACAAAGACTCAGGAATGTCAGAACCTTTCAGAACAAGATTTTAAATTGCTAACACTGGTGATCGTACCTGAGAGCTAGACTACACCTGATCTGACAGTGTGGGGTGCACCTGTGGTAGCTGGTGATCTGAACTGGTGTACCAACCTGCTGGTGACGTGGTGGACATGCAGCTCTGAACTGGTGGTACACAGTTTTTTATAGGGACGCTCCAGTGATTTAGCACAGCCCAACCATAAAGTTGGAAGACTTTTGCAAGAGACACGTGTTATAAATGATGACCCAGATCAATAAAGCAGAGGCTGAGATATTCTGACTTCAGGTCACAAAACACATGATCCTACATTTCTCGCAAAGCAACTTGACTGTGTAATTTTGTTGGACTCTTCCTGTCTGTTATAGATGTGTAGTCTCAAGCCAAAGCCAAGATAACCCTGATTATATTATCCTTAAGAGCAGCTGATTACATTATACACCTGTCTTTATAGGCTGAGCAGTACCCTGTTTGGCATGTAAACTCATTGTTAGTGTAAAATCAGTGGAGTGCCCATTAGAGGTTGTTCTAGTCCTCATGCTCATAATGACCAATAAAGCTAATTGATGGAACAACGTGCATGACAACAACTCTTCCTGTTGACGTGCATTTGGCACCGCTAGCTTAGTGCCTGAGAGACACTGCTTGTGTGCGTGTGTGTGGTGTCCACACAGACAGCTGCTGCTGCAAGTTCTATCTTTCTTTACTGTGTCTGCACCTTTGATATCAGCCTTCCTTTGTTTGTTCTCAACCCTCATTTCCTTGTTCAGAGAGAGAGAGAGCTACACTTGATGTTTACATATTTTTACAGATAGACATTGGAGCTGTGAGGTGTTGTATTGCTGGTATGAAGTCCATATGACTATCAACAGATCACTTTCACTGTGTACATTTGCATTAGTGTGTGCATCACGTGGAAAAAGTAGGCGGCATGCTGAAGCACTAATTAAGTACCGCCTCAGCTGCTCTGCTAACGAAGGCAGCGTGGCTGCTCTCACTAGCTAACATGGATGACACGCTAACACTGATGAAATGAAAACCAGAAGTGTCTGTGACGCACACACTGCGGACACAGGCAGTGTGTCCCAGGCGTTACGCATTAACTTTATCTATTGAGTACCTCCACCACATATTCCACTACCACATGACCAGGTCACTGACAGTCTAAATGCTACCACAACATTTACACAACAGTTAAAGGGTTAATAAA
Source organism: Acanthurus tractus (assembly GCA_029783725.1). Classification (NCBI taxonomy): domain Eukaryota; kingdom Metazoa; phylum Chordata; class Actinopteri; order Acanthuriformes; family Acanthuridae; genus Acanthurus; species Acanthurus tractus. Next base: position 10,487,094 of record JAQNCA010000012.1, read on the forward strand.
TAGAAAATAATCCACAGCTTTTAACAGAAGCTTAACTACACAATTATCAAATCTTAACATGATCTTAATTACACTATTTATCCAGCAACATGACCAGTTCAGTCATTTTCTTCTAATGCAAAAATGTCGTACAAGGTATTTGCAAACTAGCTTTATAACAATGTTTGGGGAGGTGATAAAGGTGTCGAGGATGGCAGTTACTAATTGAGGGTTCAGAGGTCAATGAACAGCATTTACAAAATGATGATGCATTGTGGTCACAAAGGTAGCTACTGGAAAGTCCCTAATCTCACTAAAAACAACCCATTTTCTCCAAAAATATGCTTTTAATGTTTGTTCATCAGCTATTACTTTCTCAAGACTTTTTTCCCTTTTTCAAAAAGTAAAAAGTTCCCAAAACTGTGCAATTTCTCTTCATTGTATACAAAATATTTTCATTTCAACATTCAACTACTGTAGTATTGAGCATAAACCCAAAACCAACATGCAAAGACAGGTGGAACTACCATTCCGGATTTTGAAAAATAATATTTTGCTCTTTTTGATCCTTAGCAAGCAGTTTTAAACCCCAAGACATTAAGTTTTCATACAGGAAAATCAGGATTCATGCTTGAAATCACAACCAGCCTGACAGTCTGAGATTAAGAGACTCTGCCAGAATTTGTTTTCCCTCATTATATATGTGAACGACATATGTGTGATGGCATTCGACTGGACTGAATCTTTCTACTCGGACCTGCTGATGAAGCCCATGGAATCAAATACACCGAACCCTTTCTCCATTCAAGAGCTGCTGGTTAATCAGGAAGGGAGGTGCTCAGATTAATACTGATTACTGGCATCCATAGACAAGTCATCATGCAGTCAGAATATACAGGGTTTAGCACTCAGGCATTAAAAAGTTAAAACATTACAACTGATAAGAACTATATAGACCGAGGAGTTATAGCTAGAGTTAAAATCTTAGGAGAAACAACAGCGACAGAGTTTAAAAAAAATGAGGAAAGAAAGTCTATGTGTTGAAAAAAAAGGGAAAAAGGATTGGGATTTTTTTAATCCATTCTCCTGCTTCTTCTAGATTACCAGAACCCTCTTCTGATGGTCCAGTGAATGGTTCTGGAAACAGGAGGCTCGCCTTTGGCTTTTACGTGGGACAGAGAACTGTGGAGACAAGAGCAGATTAACCAGTGATCAATGCTGTTTTATAACCATTGTGGTGCATGAAGGAGGAAGCTCTAATTTATGGAAGAGCAACAACTACCACAGGGACAAAGTGTGGGGGTGAGAGAAGAGAAAAAAAAACACAGGTGAGAAGCAGCTGCTACTACAAGCACACAGTAGAGGAGGACTCATGTGCATGGCTGTATTTGTGTGTGTCAGGGCAGGTGTAGTGCAGCCACAAGCACCGCACAGCACGATAGGCACTACAGCGAAGAGTGAGTGAGGGAAGACTGCTGCTTTAGGAAGGACGATAATGAAACTACAAAGTAGTACTGAGAGAGAAAGCGAGCAGAAAAAAAGGCATTTGACAGGGCTCAGAAGAAGAGAAGAAGGCTGAAGGTGAAGAATCTGTGTTAATGTGTCAGTGCCTCACAAACCTCGGTTTCCACTGCTCTCATACCAGAGCTACCCAAAGGAACAATGCAGCACAGACGAAAGACAAGGAAGGTACAGGTCAACAGTGAAGGCCGGCAAGAAAGGCATTCATTCATGTCTGTGTTGAGTGATTCTGTTTTCTTATCTACCATCAACTTCACTAAAAATGGGGAACTCTGCACTTCCTATTTCAAGCAACAGGGGGCAGGATGTCTAAATGTCAGGTGGAGCCAACAAACAAAAAGCACCTGTCTGTAGCAAACGTCTCTAAATATAAGTCAGTTTTGGGATACGTTTTCTTTGCTTTGGGGTTTTGTTTTGTTTTGTAACATTATGCAATAAAAATCAGTTTTGCTCACTGATATTTGAAAGTGACTGAAAGTGGCTGTGTTTACCTTTAAGAATGTAATCTGTAAGCAGCGCAGGCACCTTCTCGCTGTCATCCCTCATGGCGTGTAGGACTGGCAGGGAGAGAGCAGAACATTACATTTAGAAAACTGAATATGCACCGAAGCAAAACAAAGAAAACTGCTTGAAAAACAGCACATGTATGCTCACTCTTTGTGAGGATCTGGAGGTCTTCTACTGACGGGGAGCCAGCTTTCTTCTCATAAGGGATTACTGTGGTCAGGTACTGGAAAGGAGAGGATCACAGAAGACAGAATGAACAAGTGCTGTAAAACATGCAGGTGTTAAATACTGCCAGATGTTATTTTAATGTACAGTCTTCTTCTGTGATAGTGATAAGTGAAATGTAAACATGTGATAAACATGTGATGAGCATGCACAGGCTTGTATGTGACTGGTTTCACCTTTTAGACTAAACAGAGTAAGTGTTCACTTTTATGCTAGCTGAAAAAGCAATAGTAATGCAACAGTGTATTCTTGTCTTAAAACAAATGAACATTAAGATGATAGAAGTTGAAGCTGTAAAATATGAGGGATGACTGATAAGTTTGTGGCCTACAATAGAAGGAGATGACTTTCACATCTCTGCAGTTCAACTCCTTACAGTGATTGTGCAGAACACTGGAAGTTAATAACGTTTGTGGTATTTCTGCTTCTGGTAATTGAAAATTGCAAGTCAGCACTGTCTGAGAAAGTGGACAGTAATGACAATAATGGCCTTTCTGCAGTTATACTGGAGTACAGACTTTGACTTGTCACACACTCGCCCTTTATCTTTAAATCAATTGCATCCTTTGACTTTTACCTCTTACCCAAAATGGAGAGGTAGCTCAGTGCTGACTATTTTGCTGATGACATGATCACTGCTATGAACCACTTTGTGGAGATCAAAGATGCCTGACTCCTATAAGAAAAGGATCCTTTTTTTTCAAAAACAGAATTCCTCTACCATAGGCCATATTTTTTTCCATCACCCCTCAGAATTTAAATAGATAAAAACTGAAACTAAAGGACAGAAATCAGGTTATTCAAAAATGACTTAAGTAAAGCAAAGAAAAAAATCAAAATCAAACAGAGAACATATTAAATGCATGAATGAACAAGTGACAACAAAAGCAAGTTGATTCTGCAAAAAAGGAAACAACATGCCATGAAAGACAGGAAAATAAGAGGGCTGATGAAAATCTGCCAAGAAAAGGGATATGAGTAGAAAGAAAGAGCAGGGGCACCTGTTTGTCCCCTCCTGTGTTGCCAAAAGTTTGACGGAGGCCATTTTGAATGACATTGGAGAGTCCCTCCAGAGTGAGGAGCTACGAGGAGTGAGAGGAAGGAGGAAAAAAGGACAGCAAAGGCATATGAAGAGGTTTCTATGTTAAGGGAAAGAAGGAAAAAGGCTTGACGCCAAACCCCGGCTGATGGTATAAATGCAGCTCTTCCATGCAAAACTGTCAGGTCATCTATCACACATTTCTGCCCAAACTTTCTACAAGTGTGTGGCTGTGTATCATCATTGTAAATCATGCACGCGTTTGTCTTTGTTTAAGCTTCAAACAGCACATGACTCACCGTTCCTGGTATGTGTGTGCTGGCTGTCCTCTGGCCATTGGGTCCGGTTGTGGTCGTACTTCTGATTTTCTTCTTCTTCCTCAGCAGCTCGCGGTGCTCTTTCTGTCTGTTCTGCACGTCGATCAGCAGCGAGATGAAGCTGTTCTTCACCTGTGTTTTCCAGCAAAAAAATCTCCTTAATGCTGTTTTCTTTCATCTATTTATATCTCATGTTAAAAATACACTGACAGAGTCTTGCCATTGAAGCAAGTCACAATGTAGAAATAAAGCTGCTAGTGTTTTAACTGACCTTTGTCACTGCTGTGAGCACTGCAGTCTGTTCTCACTACATCCCAGATGCTCAGATATTGGCTTCAAATCAAATTTCTAACATTTCAAGGCTTGCCTTCAATTATTTGACTGAAACACTTCCAATAACTAAGTCGTTTTTTTGCCCTTTATGTCATCAATTCAAAGTACCTCTTTTTCATAGTCCAGTTCATCTCGCAGAGCCAGAGCCTGGATCAACTCTTCACTGTAGCGGCGAATGGCTGTCTCCACTTCCTCCAGAGTCTCGGTCAGCTCGGACACAGACAGCTGACGCAGCCCTGAGGATGGTGTGTAGATGGATTAGACAGTAGTTAATGAACGTCTCATAAATTTATGAACTTCTTGTGTGAAAACAAGGTAGATTTGATGAGATTTCATTGTATTTGGATGCTTGTTTTACTTAGGAAGGCAAATTACTCTAAACAGAATACTCTTTTTAAAGCAAACTGGCTGCAAATGCCCAGTCTGCACTAGTCTAACAATAGAAAATGTATTAAAGCCAAATAAGAGCGGCTGATTATATAATATGTAGGACCAGCGTAATTGCTGTCTGCTTGCATTTGTCACAAATTACATAAGAACGTTACCACATTTGTGCATTTGTGTGTAGCAGTTTCTTCATGTGCTGTACTGTGGGAACCATCACACTTCACTGAGTGATTTGGACAACCATCAAATGGAAGTGGAGTGTGAAAAAAACACAATACCATTAAAAGCTTTATGTTATTCACTGTCTTCTTGTAAATGTGGTGTACTCACTGTCCTCGTAGCTGCTGTTGGAGCCGGAGCGTTTCAGAGCGTGGAGGTCCTGAGAGAGCATTGACAGGTCGGACTGTGAGGGACTCTCATCGTCCTCTGGGTCTGGAGATTCTTGCATCATCTCTTCTATCTCTTCTATCACCTAAACAAAATCAAGTAAACAGACACAAATATGTTTACTTTTGTGTGGTAATACACTTAAGACAGAGTTTTCTTTGTTAGTTTTGTGGATATTGAGGAAGGAGTTTTTTTTAAATCTTATTATTACTCTTTTTTAAATTTCTTTAATGTTTATTAAGGTGCTGGCTCTTATGTTGATGTTTAATATTCAGGAAACACCAGAGTGGTTGTCTCACCTGACAATAAGTTCATGTTTCAAGGTAACTATTTTTGTTCTGCTTGGTTCAACCTGTTTGTAGTTCAGCCCTCTACAATCTATTTTAGATCTTAATGAGATTTATAAAAGCTCTCCAGAAAGAAATATCCTGACCAGAAATCTGACATCTGAGTGTATTTTCAGATGTATTTCATTCACATGAATGTATGAGGCTAAAAGAACCTATTATGCTCAATACTGTTAAACACAGAACAGACATACAGAAACAGGATGGACTTTAGATTAATCGCTTTGCTGAGCTTAGGCATTAGGAAGAGAGAGAGAGAAGCAACCTTTTCATTGCCACAGCCATGAATTTGCATAAAATGTAAATATGTTGCATGTGTGAAAGGTGTTAAACATGACAAAACAAAGTAGCTTCAAGTAGAAAATGGAAAATGCAATGCAGACATGTAATTTATGGGTCAAATATCCTTAAATTCTGTGAAAAAGTCTGATGTAAATGTAGCGACATTAACATTACCAATGTATTAACATATTTTGACATTAATTTCATACATAATATGTTCTAGAGCAACTAAATGAATTTACAATTTAAAACCAATGGGAGCATGAAAAGCACCTGCTCAGCTGTGAAGAGTGGCTCATCGTTGATGCAGGAGACGATGATTGAGTGCATGTCCATCTGCTCCCTCAGCTCCTCGTCGTCCGACAGATCCAGAGACTGGTTGTCTAACTTCTGTCCACCAGGAAGGGACAGACAAGATGTGACAGGAAGACAGAGAGAGAGAGAGAGAAAACTAGGATGAGACGACAAACAGGTGGTTAAGCAGATTGGGAGCAGAGCAGCAAACTACTTATGTTTGCTTCTCTTGCAAGGTGACACTTCAACAGACAGAGCAGAAGCATAGAAATGTGGCCTGTGTGTTTTTTGGGTGCCTAAAATATAACACAAGACAAGGCATGTGTGTGTGTTCGTGTTTGTGCCTGTGTGTGTGTGTACAGTACCTCATGCTCTGTGAGGTTGAGGGTGGGCAGGTGTAGGGTGCGAGTGTGCGATGTCTTCCAGTCCACAGCCATCACATTGCCATAATTATCTGTCAGAGCGTTCCAGACCCTGGAGAAAAGAATTAAGAGAATAATATAATATTTTGAGATCCAGAATACGGATAAGTGAAGAGTTTCCAACACACATCAGATAAGACAAACCCTGTTTCCTTCTTCTTTTTACTGTGACACGGCATTACTTGGCAGTTTTACAGTGCGTCCTGCTGTCTGACCACCCCCTCAACACTTCACTGTGTTCCTGCTGCTGTTTCTCACAGCAGCCGCCTGAAACCGCTGACGAATGTAACAGCTCCTTCATCACACATCCCCTATCCTAAGTTAACACTCCTTGATGAAAGACACTGATGCATTTAGGATAGTTCAACCTTAAAGTAGAGGTCTTCTGACATTTTAGTAGCCCTTATGTATTTAATTTAAGAACTGTGTGTTTAGATCATTTGAGCCGTTTTTTAAGTTTGCCAATAATGCCAGCTGATTTCAAAACAGTGTTACCAGTACACCAACAGGCTGCTGAATGTTTATAGTTTTCTGCAGCATGTAAGTTGGCAGAGGACACATCACAGTTGAGCAGATGGTGGGCAAGAGTCTATTTAACAAACACGTATGCTGTGAAATCCATCTTTTAAAAAAACTTACTGGTTACCAAATTTGAGGGATCACTGCAAAAATATGTTCAAGTATGTAAGGTTATGACAGTATTTAACATATGAGTTTTGATTTTTAATTTTTACATTTCATTTAATTTTTTTAGTTAGTTCTGATGGTGTGTTTGCTGCTTTTACTTCTCTGAAAAAAGTTTCTAATTTCAAATATTTTGTGTTTTGTGGTATTTGTTAGGGGCACATGCACAGTAATGTGTCATAAGTATCTACCTATTTATATACAAAATACAGTCACAATATGTGCTTCTAAATGTCTGTAATTAAATTGTTTCCACATTTTCTGTATACTTGTAGTATGATGGGGTTGCAACTTAATTGTGAAACCTTGTGTTGCATTATGACATTATAAGAACCTGACACTTTATTGCTAAAAACTCTAAATAGTTTTAAGATACGCTTTTCTTTTTGTTTTAATTTGCTTTGTAACCACGAATTATGGCTTCAGTTTAGTCCCAGTATTTCTTGAGTTGTTTTTCAACCCTGTCTTATTATTTTTACAGTTTCATCTTTTATTTATTAGTATGAATATTAGTATTTATTTAGGGTTATGTGCAATTTTCTGAATGGTAAAATAAAGTGCTTCTTCTAGTTGCCCCCCCACCGGTAACAAAACTAATAATTGCATTATGCCTGTTTTATTAACAAATTGAGTCCGTGCCAAACACAAAATCCACATTCACATGCAAGTCACTGTGTTTTTGTTCCTGGTCCTGACTGCTGCGAGCTGAGCGAGGATGGATGCTGTGAACCCATGTGTCACAGTGACTCTGCATCCTCATACACACACTCTCTCTCTTACACCCACAAGCAGACAACTGTTTATGTAACTCGCATGTTTCTCCCTGAGGTGTTCATGCACAGCTTGGGGAGTGGGGGGGTTGAGGGGTTGCTCTAAATAGGGCAAAGGCTGGCAGGAAGTAATTTTTGCGCCTGGAGCAAAGACACTGTCTCAGCCACGAGAGTCCATGCCAAAACACACCATTTGCTTCAGTATCACTGAGAGCCTTAAAAAAAAACGAGGCTGATCTAGATTTCAAGGGTCCAATTGTTTAGTTTCTACTTCAACACTGTGCCATTGTGTCTAAATCATTTGCATGATCATTTTGATGCAGATGTTTTATTTTTCATACATGGACACTCATAATCCACATGCACAGCTTAGCTTTAATACAGACACATTTGGCTTTTGGCTTTCTTCACTCTCACTCTCGCTCAAACCCACACACATACACACATTTCCTTCTTGTCATCCCTGTTGTTCGTCTCAGTCATGGTCTTGCTGAAGAACTTGTTAAGCGCCTAAGCACGTCCTGCAAAGTGCAGTCATCCAGAAAAGACTCTCCCTGAGCCTGGCGCTGCTCTCTGGGTTCCTGTCCAATTATTCTATTCCCTCAACCCCCGTTTCTTTACTTAAAACAAGCATAGATGCTTCTGTCCCTCTCTGACCAACATTATGACAATTCCCAAAACATTTAGAGGACAACTGACAGCAGGACTATTCTTTGCCTCGCTCTGACTGGCTCTTCACTTCTGTATTTACGTTAAGTATTGCTTTGTGCGACAAACTTGCAGTTTAGTAACACAAGTAAAAAAATCAAAGATCAGGCTCCATGGTCTTGTTTGGGTCCAGTCAACAGTCCTTAATTCTTAAGTCCAAGTAACCTGCTAGATGTTGTTATGTGTTGTTATTAATATTATTTAAATAGCATGTGTTCTGATACCTGAACTTTGTGTAAAGGCTGATATAGAATATGGATGCAACATCTGTGTGATAAAAATATTTCTACATGCAGGAGAGTTGGGGGAAGACAAGAGCTTCTGGAGAATGAGACACCCAGAATCACACTGGATTCTGTCCTGATTCTGAGCCTAGTAGAAGAGGAGCTCTGTTAAATTTTTGCTTAAATTTTTTAGCTTGACAAGAAGATCTGTCTTTAATTCAACCTTCACAAGATCCAGCAGTGAATCTCATGCAAGCAATGCAAGACAAAATTAGCCTCGTTTTTGCAGGGGTGGTAATGTCATTAATTATTATGACAAGCATTCGATGATGGGCTTTATCCAAAGCTTCATTTGAAAATCTGATGAGCTTTAAATGGCGAGGAATTACATTCAGTACAACTCTATGTTTTGATTATTTCAAAACCGAAAAGCGACAAATTATTAAAGTCGAGAAGTTGAGATCAGAAAATATTTTGCATTTAGATTTAAATAATGAAAAGTACTGCAGATTACATTTCTGATGACCAGCTAATTAATTATTCAAATTGATGCTGCTCTATAGCTGATGTTAAAAAAAGATGCCAAAAGCTTTTTATAAACATTAAGTCCACATACATTATATGTCTATACAATTAATCAGTGAAACAATTGTGATAACATCAAACACACTGTCTAGATTAATGAAGTCCCAAACTTAATTTTAAAGTCTTAGTTCAGTCATATCTAAGATTAAGCAACACTTTTCTGGAGATGTGCATAAATGATCAACATCCTTTTAGTAAAGCAGGGGGAGCTTACACACATTATGTGATTAGATGCAAGAGTGTGGCAATATTGCAATGTTGGGGAAGTAGTCAAAAGGCAAATATAGAGTAATTTATTGCAGCCTACGCACTTCTGTAGTTACAGTGGCATCTGTGCTTGTTGTGGAACTGATATGACCAGCTGCTGGGAAATAATTGTGTGTCGTCATGTGGATGCCTAGTTTTGACATTCAAGAAACTGAGACATAATAAATGCTGAGGACAACAAACTGAGATAACAGGGGCTGTAAAGGTGGTAGGAAATTTTGCTGACAGTGTAACCTCGTAAAAGTAATTTTTACATGTAAAAAACAAGAGTTACTGTGTCTGTTCGCAGTAAGAGGGAAGTGCAGGGCTCCTAAACATCAAGTCATAAATGATTTGTCTCATATAATCGAGATGATTAACCAGATAACAATACAGGATACAAGGCAAGTGTTCAAAAACCAGCAGAGAAACATTTACTCCCAATATACAGCTCGTGGATCAGTGGTTTAATGGCTGAAAACCAAACTAAAGCCATTACTAAAAGAAACTGAAGTATTGGTAACGTGGCATGACCCCTCCTCTATCTCTCTCTTCACAGACACACACGCACACACTCATACTCACAAATGATTATAAGCAACATAACTTCACAAGTCAGAACTCTTAACTCAACTTAAATGAACAAATATCTTGATATATTCTGCCGTTTTCATCCCTTATACTGTCACAAGAAGCTGCTTTCGTAATTCCAACTACCTACTGAAATTATTCTTAGTCTAATTAAGAAACAGGTGTAACACGTTTCAAAACAGAGGCAAATGAAAAGCGTTTTCTTGAATACAAAAACGTGTAGCTGTCTCAACTTTGAACAACAGTGATTTCAGCCAAGCTAAACACTCCCTCCCTGTTAACATCAACGTTAGGTTAGCCCTGTTAGGCTAGCTAGCTAGCTAGCTAAGAGATTAAAAGTTAGCGTAAATATAAACCAATGTAAAATTCACACTCACTCGTCGTCTTTCAAGTAATTATCCTCTGTGATAGGTTTAATGGGGGCTATATTTTCCGTCGTGGTGTTATAGTTTCGGAAACACACAGTGAGCTTCTCGTCGAAGTCGTGGACAAGGTCCTCCATCGACTTGAAGCTGCAGATCTCCCCGGAGAAACTGTTGTCCAGGTCTGAGAAATCGTCTAGGCCCGACGACGAATCACCAACATTTGAGTTCAGCTGGTCCAGTTGGTCGGCCGACGCCGAGGAAGGCTTGAATTCGTTAAAATCCTGCCAGTCCTCATCGAAGTGGGCCAGCGGCGCCGCCATGACTGCGGTAGAAGCTCGGTTGACAGTCTGTCAGACCCCTCGATGGTGCTCTGTTTTCGGTTTCTAGACACTGGGCGAGACGGTGAGGCGGAGAGAGAGAGAGAGCGCGAGGGCGAGCGAGAGGAAAAGAGGGTGGGTCTTGATGACGTTAGTTTAGACGCCCCTCCCCTTTTAGAGGGAGCAAAACAAACCTATGTCTGTGCAATGGATATAATTACTGTGCTGTCTATGTGGGCTTCCTCTGTCTTATCAAATTATAAAGTCATTCTGAGAAAAAAAACATCTCATAATTGTTACCTCTCATTTGCCATAAAGATAAAAACCTGTTTCCTTCGTCTTAGTAACATATCATTCTGGACATTTCTTAAATTAAAAATAGCTAAGAATTCGATTAAAAAAAGAAGCATTCAAATTACCGTCGTTATTGTTATAGGATAAACTGAAGTTGGGTTATCGGAATTTGTTGTGCATTAGAAGAATTTTGAGTTGGCCATTAATCTTACCAATACATGTATGGATCTTAATATTCACAAGACCTTTCGCTTACCTTATATTTTGAACCCTTTCACTCTTTTATTTTATTTAGGAGTTCAATATTAGTCCTGAGGGTGATATATGAAATATTTTGGCACCAATTACAGTACATTTTCAATGCTTAGGTGAAACTAGTATGATGTACATAATGTACAGGGTCATGTCTATTTAAAACTGTACTAATGAAGTACAAGAGTGTATGACAGCATAATAAATGTTGACTCACAGACACAAAACTGTTCCCATAGCAGGAATTGAACTTAGGCCACTTGGGTCAAATAGTGTGACTGCCACATTTTTTTTCCCACTCTTTAAGTCATGAGATAATTGAGGAATTGTACTGTACCTGGTGCATGAGTCTTTCACATGGTACCTTTAATGTTGTTTTGATTTACTTCCAGGTGGCTCAACGTGTCTAGTGTTAAAAATGACTGGAGACCCAGAGTTATGTGTATTGAAATGTTATAAAATAAACCATTTAAAAATAAATGAATAAACATTATGATTTTTTCCAATTTCATAATGTGGAGGCATCAGAATGTAAAAAAAAAGTGATTATTTTCACACAGATGCAACCTTATTATGTATTTTGACTATATCAATTCATATGGTTTTGACCTCTTTATAAAATATTTTTTAATGATGAGCACATGAGAGTATCACGTTTCATCAGCATCCACACTTTGTGCACCTATTTCTAAAGTAAACTGGTAGTTTTGTATAGTAATGTATAGCACACAACAAGACTTACTCAAAATAATGTCATTTTATTGGCAATTGTTCTTATTATCCCTAAAGGCATTGAAGCCTCTAACCAGGTGGTCTGGCTCCAGACACTGCTTTCAAGAAATAAATGACTGAATACAAAGTAGAATTTTGACACAAGTTCAACCCAGTGTTGCCCACTACAGATCCCGTGACACATGCTCTGCCAGAAGTAGCGATTCAGGGCCAAGCTGGATCCCCTTTCTGTGATTAAGAGTAGGGGCCATGAGTTTTTCTGGCTTTCTGAAACTTTGTTCTTGAGGCCTTCAGAATCTCTTGCCCCATCAAAATTCCATGGGCCTTTTTTCAAAACCCTGAATGCTTTATTGAAAATATGCGTACATAACACTTTTCCTACACAACAATACAAAACAGTACAATCACTTTTGTAAATAACACATTGAACGCAAAGCCACACGTCACCCCTTCCCACCCTTGCCCAAGGAGCTTAGAGATGCTACAGTAAGCCCTTAGTATCCCCCACCCAGCCCCAACCCACCACCACCATCACCACCACCACCACCACCACCACCATCACCACCATCATCATCACATCTGAGAGAGAAATAAGACATAGTTAAATCAGAAACAACTCCCTTGGTAAACTCAAGACAGAATAAGAGTAGACACCAGGTTGCATACAGACATAGCATTTGCCACCAGCAGGTAAATGATGGGCTTTACTGTAAAACACGTTTGGAGTCTTGGTGCGTACGATTTGGCCTCAACTCTTCTAAAATCATGTCGTGTCTAGGAGCGGAGTCCATTCTGCAGTCTCGGAGTTGAGATAGAGGTTTCCCAAGTGCGAGTGTGAATATCAGACCATAACACAGGTAACTTTACAGAAAGATTTGGCTTTGATGAGGGTCAGATCAATAAACAATGGCATACCAACAGAGATTTTGGTCAGATACACAGACATGTGATAAAGCAGATTTTCCCGTGAAAGAAATTTTTAAAGGCGAGGGGTGGATAGTTTAAAAACCTGATTTGATTGTAATTATCACACTTCCCAAAAAAATTTCCCACTCCACTGGCATGGGTGTCAGTGTGCATATGCATCTGTAACGGTAGTGGTAGATAAAATGCAACTGAAAACAAAGAAACAAAAAATATATACGTATATTGAAAAAAGGATATCAGGGGTTATTAAAGATTACAAAAAAATGAGGACTCCAAATGTCTGGTTATATTTTAATATGATCATACAGGGATAAAGTCAACCAAAAATGATATAATGTGAACAAAAAATTTAAGTAACAAAAAAGTTCAATAAAAACAGACAGAAAAGCACTGATTTTAAACATGTTTTACTGTATATCAGTCTGTAGCAAATAGTCATTACATACCCTGAAAAAGGGAAGAAGAAAGCTTTAAATGGCGCACTGACCACTGAATAACTTGGCTGGAGAGCAAAAAGTGGGTCTTTTAATGCTGAACTCTCTCTAAGCTCCAGGTGTGGTACCCTCCAAATGAGGCTGCTGTGCCATATATGCATGAACTTCTGTTTTTACAATGTCTACATGTAATCAGTCACTGCTTTTGGGTGCATAGAGGCATAGTGAGGGAAAAATAATTCCTTTAGCAATCTCCAGTTAGGTTTTGAGTCTTTGCCAATGTCACCTTTTGTGTCATCAGAACAGCAAGTGTGGCGACCATAAGCCTGTGAGACCCTGGTGGGTTTATGCCACTGCAGTGGGTGCAAGAGAGCAGAAAGACCACTCAAAGTGCAGGGGCGAGGGATGTCATACATACTGAAGGGTTTGTGTGCAACTGTATGAACAGGAAGGCAATTTGAGTGTGTGTGAGTGTGTGTGTGTGTGTTTGTGGTTTAGGACTGCAACAACACTCTCTAACACTGTGCGCTCAGATGCTCAGAGTGGTTCTGGATATTGGTGCCTCTTCTAACTCCTCGTCTGATAATTACAATCATTAGCTTCTCATATGAAATGACCCTTTGCTAATAACACTTTACAGCTTTTTCAAACATGCTCGTTCTAATTTGCTCTTTTTTAATGTCCTCTTCTTTTCCCCGCAGAGATGATTTGTCGCCAATAATTCAGTGCTGTTTGAATGCCACGTGGTAAGGAGAAACAAATTCAAATGTAAAAATTAAAGCCCCACATTAAAGAAAAGTTTTTCTTTTACAAAATGGCTCTCAAGTGTTCTTTGTTCCACAGATAGAGGTCCCTATGGGGCTTTGGATAACTTAGAATTGGTTTAAAATCCTCTTTACAATTTTAATATGGGATTAGGAGCATAGGAGGGGTGGATCTTCTGCTGGTGTGAATTGAGCACACATACTAAAACACGCACCACTTAAACCTGCACCCACAAATGTCAACTCTCACTAATGTGTGCATGCATAATTGCTCTCACACACACTCACACACACACATACACAGAGGAGGGACAGCAGTCACCGGGTGTGCAATCCAAGTTGCACTTGAACTCTTTCACATCTGAAAGCATGTCTTTCCAGAAAGGTCAGAGTACATGTCCCGTCAGAGGGAAATCCCACCTCACCGACGTCTGACCCCCTCCCTCACCGTTGATATGTGACCTGTGAATCCCTCTGTTCCTCTCCTCTTAGGCAGATGTGATGGAGTTGTGCGGTAGCTAGCTCGACGGAGGGGGTTTGGGGCTGTCAGTTGGAAACATTACAGCGACTGTCCTTGTTAGAAGTTAAATTAAGGAATAAAAAGTTTGTTTTCCTAATGTCGAGAAACAGAAAGTTGAATCTTCACGCTAAAGCTTTCCACGGGCACTACTTGAGCTAAGATTCACCTCTTAAATGAGAATTATGCTATGACTATCATAAAAAAATTCCAACATTTAGCATAGCCTTTTTTTGTGTTCTTTGTCAGCTGGTTGGTCAGTGTTTTCATGGTGGATTTTTCAGCCTTTGTCCAACAGATCGAATGCGAAGAATATAGCAAGAGAGTGGGGAAGAGGAAAACATACATACAGAAGAGTTGCTATATCCCCTTATGCACCGTCCTCCCCCAACAACACCCCGCCCATGTCCATGGAGACATTATACAGGAAATGTGAGAGACAAACGGGCAGACAGTTGTAGTCCAGTGGGTAGACGGCTGGTCTGCGGTGCTTGTCTGGAGGCGTCACAGGGACGCTCTGAGCTCAAGGTGGAGTTTGTGGGTTTCCTGGGAAACACTTCAAGGACCTGGCATGGCTGGTGACCATGCAACAAGATGGCGGGGGGTGGGGAAGAAGCGTCAGTTGGAGGAGGAGAACAGCCTTAACAGCTCACCAGTGGATGGTGTTCATATCCTGCTGGGTGTGTTGACTGGTTTTCCTCTGGGTCAGGATCAGGTTTTTGGATGAGGACCTGAATTTTTTCAGAGTGTCCGTCATCAGATCCACCATTTTGTTCAGGCCAGTCAGAGGACAAATTTTTCTCACTTTAGTTTTCTCTTTTGTCTTGGTGGGTTTTTGTTTGCTTTTCTTGACTTGCTTTAGGTCGGTGTTAGGTTTTATTTGCCCGTTCAGGTTGTGTTTTATTGTGAGATTCTTGGATTGTTGTTAAAGAGAGATGTCATCTGGTCCACAAGTGACCATCAACTGTCCATGTTACTGCAGTTCTCTGAGGAGGAAACAAAAAGATTAGGTAAATATAAGAGAGTAAAATCTAGTAATTCAAGATTAAGCAACACAACATTAATGTCTACTTTACAACCCTACTTTGACTCCCGAAGTATGGTGAGTATTAGTACGAAGATGCAATCAATGACCATTATTAGCTAGATATGCTAAGATGCACTGTGGGAAAAACAGATCTGGCTCTTACCGTTGAGTCCGTCCACTTCTTGTGATTCAAGGAAGGGTGCAGGACCCCAGACACGCACTGTGCCGTCATCTGAGGCGGAAGCCATGAGTCCTGGGATGACCGGGTTCCAGCTCACACAGTTAACGGTGCGTGTGTGGCCTGTTAGCTCAGCAATGGGAAGTTCACCACGTCGGTGCCAGATATACACTTTGTGGTCTGAGAACAAGGGATGACAGTGGAAACAGAACATGTGGAGGTGAAGATATACAGCATTGAAGGGGGAAATGAAAACAAAAAGTCAAAGACTGTGAATATGACATTTACAAACATAAAGTTTTTACAAGCCAATTACTGAACAATCACTGCCAAATCAGGCTGTATGTCGAGTTCAAATAGTTGCTGCACTAATCAGTGGTGAACCTGTGCAAATGGAGACAAGGAGATTATTATGATCACCCTAAAATGGCGCCATATCACACTATATTGAGAGATGACTTGTGCTTCAGGTCTCTGTTGATTTTAATAAACACAAACCAAACTCTGTCTATGTAATAAGTTTTATTACACAGATGAACATCTATAGTATTATTCTTCATTATATGTTCTCTGACTGTACCTTCGCTGCCACTGGCAATGAAGTCTTCGTTGTGTCCTCCAAAGCAGGAGTGGATGGTGTAGAAGCCCTGGGTCACACCTTGGTACTTCCTTACAAGCACCCGGTCTTGAAGGTCCCACAGGTGCACTCCCTGTGGAAGGTTTCAAGAGGAAACAGTCAGTAAATACTGAAACCTGTTGCAGTGTTTGTCAAAACAGAGTAGCTATGTGCTTTAGAGGCACAAAAGTTGATACTAATAGTGACTGAGTTAATTAAAAAGCTCACCTGAGTTGCTACATTTAACAAAGCTAATCTTCCGTTCTTTGAAACAGTAAAAGACATGATAGGGTGGTCCTCCTGAACACTGTAAAGGACATGCAAACAAGACAGAGGGAGTCAGGGACCATCTGAATAATGCAAATATATCAAGATATATTTAATATATTTTAATATATATTTGGTAATTTAAGTACATGCTACAATTCAGCAGTACCCAAATGTTTGGACTGACCTCTATCTATGACACAACCTGTTGCGCTATGAATTTGTCAATAAAGTTGTGGCTTGTTTGGTGGTAAAGAACATGAACTTTATTGAGAGTATTGCACATATAAATCTATCAATTTTATTTAAGTATTATTTACGATGCAACCAATTTGCAGTGTGCCTGAATATCTGTGTATCACTATAATGTACTAGTGAAATGACAGATTTAGCCAAATGCCTATCACTTATGTCAGCATCAGGCCATGCATGCATGGAAACATGCCTATTAAATATCAAACTCATTCATGAGCAAGAGTGCTATTTTTTAATTCATGATTTAATCTTAAACCAAAATGCTACAAAACAGAGACCAGGAGGCCTTATACGTACATGTTTCTGTCCGTAAGGTCCTCAAAGTTGTAACCCCGAATACGTTGGTGGGTGTCGGAGGCCAGCACTGCCTTGCCATCACTCAGGCACCACAGGCACTGCACTCTCACACCCTCCCAGGAGTCCAGCAAGTTACCATCCAGGTCCTGATAACACAGACAGCAAACCACTGGTCTTTTATTCTGGACAGGCAACCTTATTTGATAAGAGGATTTAATAGATGCTCCTTCTCTCTGCTCAGATAGCGACCAAGTTCAACAATCAGACGATTGCAAAACAGAAGAATCTAAACACACAAAAAAAGACCACTTTACTTCTTTTGAACAATTTGTGATTTGATTGGAGCTTAATAGCAAATATAAGATCATCTATTCAAGAATAATTTAATGTATGAAAGCACACTTGCTGTTCATTTAGGCATTTGTGCTTCACATATTTCTGATCCAGTCTGACAAGTTTTTAAAATGTGTGAAATAAATGCATTCATATGTCATAAGTGAGAAGTGAGAACGATCAGCTGCCACAGAGACTGTATGTTTTTAAAACATGCATAGGATACAAGAATAAATCATCCTGATAACATAATGTGCTAAACTAAATAATAATTAAAAAAAAAACACATCCTTATGGGTTTAAGGGGTTCATGGCCGAAAAATCAATACATGTACAGATCTAGTTAATGTTGAAGCTGCCTGTTTAAGGTCAGAGTAACACGCAACAGCTGCTATACATATAGCGTGACTCACGTACAGTGTCTGCCCTCTTCCCTTTTTAAACCCCCTCCCTTACAGGCCTCCTGCGCTTTCAAAACAAACCAGGCGTTCAGCATTGATTGAATACACAGATGACATGTTATTCTCGAGGAATATGGACTTTAAATATTGGAGCTGTTTACTTGAACAAACACATTCTCTTTGTTAAAAATTAGGTGAGAAAAAATATTTATCCACTTACACATTGATAAAATTGTCCCCTCTGTCCCCCTGTGACAAAGCGTTTGCCATCAGGGTTCCAGGCCACACTGGTCAGACTGTCTTCATGGGACTGGGACATCTTGGTCCGCAGCTCCCCCGTCTGGTCATCAAGGGCATTGTCAGAGACAGTGGGAAAAACAGAAGAGGACAGAAAAATATGGGGGAAGGGAGACAGCAAGAAGAAAACATTAAGTAAGGGTGGGGGAAGGGTGCATTATAGGAGAAGAAAGGGGAGGGGGAGGGATGAGAGAAAAGGAAAGGTCATTGGGTACACACAGCCTACACAATATTTATGGGAGGTTTTGGGCATATTTTTGTTTTTTGTGCTTGTTTACTTAATTCAAATATGACATGTTTGCTTTTGTTCACATTTTGTGCATCATGTACATAACAAACTGGGATGAATCACAAGTATAGGATTATGTCACTATAAAAATAGTGTGTTGGTGTAAGTGTTACCTGAACATTCCAGAGCCAGAGCTCAGAGCAGTCGTCAGGTCCACAGGCAATCAGGTAGGTGTCATCGGGGCTCCAGGCTAAGTAGGAGACACCGTATGCGTGACCCTCCAGGGTTCGCAGCAGCTTCAACTGGTGGCTCTCCTACACGGAGATCGGATGAACAGGATTATGATTAAATTAATTTAAGCAGATGGAGGGTTGAGCCCTTGTTGATGATACTAGGATTTCAAGTTTTCAAACCTGGGTCAAACAAAGTGCACATTGGTTGGCAAGAAATTACTTGAGATTAAAATTACAAAACATCCTAAACCACACTTCAGAGGTATAGCTGAGTGAAACCAGTGTGGCGATACAATTTTCCTCATGCCATATCTATAGGGTGATAAAAAGCAAGTCTTAGAAAAGACAACATCTTAAATGACATAAAAAAAACCTGGAGGATCAGCAATTTCTGTGAATAGATGCCATTTGTCCCAAAGATCTTATTTAGTGGATATACAAACAGGTAAACATGCTATCCACTTCACAAAATCAGACAACACCAGGCAGGTTGCCCTTATAGAAAAGAGGACCAACAGAGCTGAAATCTAAAGGTTGCAATGAAGATAACCATAATCTGAGACAACATCTAAGATTAGAAAATTATCTTTTTTAGCAGAAAATGTCTCATAATTTAAGACATGCTATTTGAGGACCAATATGTTTAAGTGAGTAAAATATGCCCCTAAGGGTTTAGATGGAAAGTTCCAAGACATATTTTAAATAGCCAAGACAGACCTGCTAACAAATCTCAAAGCCCTGACAAATACATTTCTGCAGGGTAATTTTAGCTGTGGACTTCATCATAAAAAAGATGTAGCGTGGTTATTCAGGCATTATTTAAACTCACCGGGTCCACCTGCCAAATTATGACAGTAGTGTCTTTGGAGCCAGTGGCTAGTTTGGTGCCGTCATTTGAGAATTTGCAGAACCACACTTCATTGCAGTGCTCTGTCAAAATCTGTTGGGTATAACAGGGGAACTGCTTCCTGTGACACAAAGAAAGACCAAGGTTAAAGTCTTAATTGTGTATTTAAGCATAAGGAGGTCTTTCTTACCTTTTATTAGAAAAAAATGTAACATACTGCAATCACAGTCAAATGAAATTAACACTGCGGAAGGGAGAAAACTTTACATGTTCAAAATTAGAAAACAACAGAGGTGGTGCAGCCATTATAGGACAGAAAGATGCTACAGGCATAAAAGACTTTAAAGAGAGAGTAAAGAAGAGGCTCTTGATGCAGGAGGCAAAACATTTGGAAACACAAAGAAAGGCCTTTAAAGCATGTGCCTCAACAGTATACTTTTAGAACAACGGGGGGTCAACTGATACATAAATATCAGATGCTGCAGTATGATGATCTAAGACTGAGGCCTTGAGGGGCTTGAACAGCATGCTAGCTGCGCAGCACCAACCTGCTGCAGACATGATCCAGGAGGAGAGAGACCGAGTCCAGATTACTGTCCAACTTGGTGTTGTGATAGAGACAGCGGTCCCTCTGCAGCTCTACTGCTTGCCGCAGCAGGGTCTGCAGCCGCCGAGGGGGCAGCATCACAGAGGGTGGCAGGTAGGCTACAAGGACAGATAAAAGCCCACAAGCTGAATTCCTGAACAAGATATGTGTGTGTTGTCATGAAATGCGTGTGTTAGCTCTACAATGTCAGTGAGCTGATGCGTCTCCTCACTCTGTAATTTGTCGAGCAGTCGGCTGCGTGAGGCAGTGCCCTTGCCCTCCCACTCTGCCTTGGCCCTCAGATCCTCAGCATGGCTACACATTAAGTACCTGCAGAATGACAAGAGCACTCAGATCAAGCAATACAACACAGCAAGGAAATCATTACACTCTAAAACCATCACGGTGGCAATATAAGAAATGAGCTGATACATGTTGAAAAGTGTTCACAAGAGCAGAAGCTCAAAAAATAGTGATTAGTAAGGTGGACATACATACTACAACCACTTAAAATTTACTGCTAAAAACAAAAATGGAGAACCTTTACATGTAGAGGCTAAAACCAGGAAACACAGTGTATTGAATACAGGTATTATTCAAGGGACGAGCTGACAGAAATGCAGTGACAGTCACAAAGCCAAGGTTACATCTGAATAGAGACGAGTGATTGACTTGAGCGGCGGATCAATCAGTTATCCTGTCAACTGACTGACAGACCATTAAGACAAACAGACTTGTAGGCAACACAGACTGATCAATGCACACTGATTGATTGGATAATGGATCAAAGGAATGTGTTCCCTGAAAGCTTGGGCACCACACATTGATCAGGCCATGGATTAGACCAACTTATGGCTTCTGATGCTTGTACACTGTTTGTCAGAAGAATAAACTTAAGGTACATTATGTACAATGGAGAATCAAATAATTAAAAACTTAAGACCACTGAGGAATGTCGATCCAAGACACTGAATTTCTAAATAGTATTAAAAACAATCTACATCAGTGCATCTTTGTACTA
>JAQNCA010000012.1:10508230-10520206 GCA_029783725.1 Acanthurus tractus
TACAGTCCATTTCATAGACTAACTGGTCTCTATTTAAAAGTCCCCCCTTATAGTTGGTTAACTGCCAGTGTTTGGAGCTGTATGAATAGTGATTACAGAGCTATCTAAGAGTAACATGGGTACATAGCTATTTGTAAGTTTGTATTTGAGGAGATAAGGTGAACATACTGATGACTGCTATGAGACAGATCCAATATTAAACCTGAAACAGTACCCGCTAAGTACGTGGATGCGATCTGTGTTGTACTTCAGAGGCGTCAGCTCTCCGCGGAGCACCTGCAGAGCCTCCAGGACTTTGCCATCTTCCAGATACTCAAGGTACTTCTGCTGCAGCAGCAGAAACTTCATACGCTGAGAGGATCAGAGACAAACAGAGAAGAAATATTATAGCAATTGCAAAGAGGAGGGGAGGAAGAATGGAAAGAATGACAAATAAGCTGAACTACTGTAGAAGAACAAAGTATTTTGTTTTCTGGGGGACATTTTAAAAGCAAATCACCACATAAAAAGCCACTATCAGTCATTGAAACCTGACTGCAACGCAGCATGTCATCATTAATATATTTATAGATGTTCCCAAGATATAAGGTAGTGTCAGCATCAACAGATGTAGACCACTGGCAAGTAATTCCCACTCACTGCTGCTGGTCAGCTTTAACATTTGTTCCTTTCTTTCTTATCTCAGGTACGCAGTTGGAGCTGCAGCCCTGACAACGGCTGCGCATAGATTCAAGAAAACATCCACCCACAATAGTCCACAAATAAATAGTTCAAAAAAACAAAACAAAACAAAGCACAGGCATCTCCCAACTACTCAGCTGGGCCTGTGATATAAGTAAAGTGCCTTCTGGTGTTGCAGTGAAAGTCATGTTGACTATGACAACACAAACCTGCTACAACTCAAGACCTAAAATGGCTACCCACATAGAGCATACAGCTGAAGATTAACAGCCACAGCCATTATCTCAATAACCCAACTGGTGATAGCAGTTAGACAGACTCTTGGCAGAGAGCAGCAGGCAATTGACTGAGACACGTGGGACCATTTTTGAGGCTCATCTTGTCTGCCAATTAGCATGCTAGCTGGGGCTAATTAATCAGAGCTGAGTCTCATTTCCAAACCAATACTGTGAAAAATGTAGTATCATACAAATCCCTCCAGTATACCGCTTTAGCTACAGGTTCACAACACATGTGCTTTTAACATTATAATGAATGAGAAATGTATAGAAGATGTAAAGATGTAACTGTAAGACATTGGTAGATCAACAACAGACTCAAAAGAATTTTATCGAATTGGGACAAAGCTATAGTCATACTTTACTAATGCAGTAATATGAATAAAAAGACATTTAAAAAATGACACTAACATTTGGACATTTGAATATTCTGATCATGATATAAGCTACTATAAATGATGAGCTACTTCATATGTCTTTGACATTTTTTTGTTATGTATCTGCTGATTTACACACTAATGTGATATATCAACAACAAGCCTGGACAATAAGTAAAATTCTATTTGCATTTTAAAAAATAAAAAAACGAAAACCTGATGGTTTCAGTCTTTGTTTTCATATGTTTAACTACTCTAAGGACTAACAGAAAACAAAAGAACAAGAGAAAAATGTTTTAAAAGGAACCACCTTTGGCTTAAAACAGCAGAACATGAAGTCATACCCTAAATTTAATATGGTGTGTGCATTGCCATCCAGAACATTTTAGCTTTCATTTTTCCAAAACAAGAACCTGTGGCCCCCCGCATTATAACAGTACCATTCTAGAACCTCGGGTTGTGCCTCCAAACTGACTGGCTGTCATTCAGCCCAGTTCAGGTTTGGGCAAGGGGAGCTTACCACAATAGCATTGGGAGAATGCATCAGTGCTCTCAGCTCATTGAGATCATTCTCAGCCTGGTCCAAAACAAAGGGAGGGTGATGGAGGGGAGAGACAGAGAGAGAAATGGTTAGCTCAGCATTTTCCATGCATACAGGAAAAAATCACTTGAGCAATAATATACATCTTGCTGTCATTAATGTAAAATCTGAAAAGCTGAAGCTAGAACAAAGACTGTGATGTCTATGTTATTATAAAAGATGCCATGACATGACAGCTTTATGTCTCTTAGAGTGAAAAATGCCTCTTTTACTATTTTGTCAATAGAAAAAAAGTAGATTTCTGGAATCAAAACAGATGTGTGGCTGGTTTATGATTGGTTGATAGAGAGTAAGTACAAGACAACCCAACACACCCAAAAATTTACCACCATTTCGCCCGAGGCTGGTATTAATTTCCAACCTTGCAGTTCTGACATGCATTCATTATTCCAGAAGATTCACACGGTCGTTTTTTATAGGATGTCTGCTTTTATGAGCCTCAGCTCTACATTGCTGGAATGAGAGTTATTGTGGAGCGAAAACAGGGAAATACGGCTTAGAGTGTTGTTTTCAAAGCAAATTATGTAAAAACTTCTTAAAATGTGCTTAAATAAATCTGATGTTTTCGAAATCCCCATTACTAGACTCACTAGATTAATTTACATTCTGCTATAATGCCAGACTAAACTTCTGATTAAAAATAATTTTTGTTATTTTTTTAATATAATAACAGAAATGTGGGGCATATGCCTTGTTATTTTGTTTAAAAGAATGGTATGAAATTGTTTGCTTTCAGCAAGCATTGTAATGAACAATTATGCCTTAGCGTCAATGACTGGTGACTGACCATTCTTCCCAAGAACACTTAATGAGGTTTTTCCTTAAGCTTTTAATATTAATCATTTCAAGCAAATGAAATGTTGTTCAGACAAATACAATCCATAATACAAAATACATTAGTTCTCTGCTTGATGGTTTAAGATACACAAATAAGACATGTGGCCCAAAATAACCTGCTCTGAAGCTAAATTACACTTTAATAGTGAGATCTTTTGGTGAAGGAAACAGTTTAATTAGAATTAATTTGTGGTTGGGTGAGTTGTGTATGAAATGCTGACCACTTATAGCATTTTCTGTTGCTCTCCCAGGCTTTTTTAAATACAACCTCACAGGAAAAAAAATGTTCCTCTGTCAGAAACTCATACACGATAAACTGAGATGCACATCTGCTGGTTTCCATACAAGCTCCTATATTACAGTACAATGCATACAACAGATCGGGGAAAAAGGTCAACAATTCCCTGTCTATCCAAGTTCTTGCTATTTTGTAACCATGGTAACTCTGTACCAACCTTGTCCCACTCCCCCTCCATGACATGGTTGCGGAACTTGGTAGCTGAGGGGTGTTCCAGTCTGCAGCCTGACTCCTGCATCAGCAGGTCCACTGTCTGGCTACAGAGACACAGAGAGAGGGAGGGGAAGAAAGGCAGACAAAGTTAATCTGACATATAGACACAAGAGGAGTGGAATAGAAGAAAGGTGAGGATAAATTAAATAAAATGAAATTGAAGTGTAAAGTATAAATGTACTATTTCAGAGCCCACAGGACTAAGAAGATGTGATCTCATTATTATGATTTTGAAAAGTTAGCATTGGATTACACAGAGTGGCATATCTGGTAGATTACTCTTACTTTTTTAAAATTAAATCCATTGTGACTGTGGTGTGTTTACAACTTGAGAAATCAGCAACAATAATCTTAGCACATCAATAAACATCACTGATTGACAGTAGAATGAGTGCAATTTCATGGCCAAAGGAGAGGCCAACCTGGGGCAGCTGTGACACCACAGCATTATCCGTGGACAGTAGGAGGTTCGCTAACATGAACCACGCTTCTACTGCAGTTGATATCATCCTCTAAGCCTGTCAACCATGAACCATGACCATCTGTCCAAACACCACCTCTCTGCTTAACCCACTCCACCACCACCACCACAAGCAGGTCTGCTAAGGTGTGTATGTGTGCGTGTGATAATGAAAGTGGGTTGGGGATGGGGGTGGCTGACACCTTCAGCATGATGACATCATTCTCAGGTATCAATGGAGTGGCGCAGCAGCTCTGTGTTGAGCCTCTCATCCAGCTGGCTGCTACACTGATTTCTCTTGCATTTCCCCAGCTGAGATGTAGGGGCTCTGTCTTTACACCAGGCAATGCCATGTATCCCCCTGACCCACCCTCCTTGTAAACATAGCATAGATATGCTCACTTTTATGATGCCTTGAAAGGCAGCCACACTTTCTCAGCTGGATACCAGAGGTCTGCGGATATCTAGCTATTCAACTGTGGCTACCATAATCACTTTGAAGAAAAGGACTAGATATACATTTCTTGAAAACCCCACTACGCTATTATTAGATTCAAACACAGGCTTCTATCTAAAACTGCTGGTTGAAAGCGCATTCTTCAGCCACCATGAAACCAACGGACTCTGTTCAATTCAGGACCAACTGTCGCCCACGGTATTGACTGCTATCTTCAAATAAATACATGCCCTAATACATTCACGTCCCTGTGACTGACTGTTATAACATCGCCCTGACTCAGTAACTGAAAAATGACATAATCTCCAAAGAAAGTTATTATGCTCGTGAGATAGCTGAAAAAAAATATGATTAACTTGATGAATAAAAGGCTAGTTCGAAATGACAGCTGAAGACACGCAAAGGGTGCACACGGAATACTAAAATAACCAGGACAGTTTTCATAACCATGCTAGTTATTACAGTGTGGTCGACCTATTAATGTTCCTCCCACACGGTCTTGCAAAAAAACATGTTATTCTTCCTGACGCAGCCAAGCTGGAAAATGAAGAAAGAAAAAAAACACACACACAAACCCATCCAGGCGAAAACCCACGTTGACAACCCGCACATTTACATTTCCTCCGCATTTTTTTTGTTCGCAAATCGCATTCAAGCGCATAGATGTACACGTTAATCTTAGCGTGTATTTCATTACAAAGCTACACCAGATTTCGTCATTCGCATGACAAGTATTATGTTTTTGGAAAACCATAACAAGACAACCGATCCCGTATTCTCTGAACAACCGTTACTAACGTTAGATGATGTAATGCCTTTAATCAGTGCAAAAATATATAACAGAATTTCACTCATCACGGCGAAACTGGCTTTAAAAACATACTTCGGTTCACGATGGACATGTTAAGTGACCAAATGTTAGATTGTGTTTTATGTTTGTATGAAGGTTTCATGTCAGGACCCACAACCTCAGCGCAGGCTAGTGCTGCTAGCTCTTGGGCTAACTGTTATTGTGCAAGATGGAACCCTTCTTTCTACCAACTGCCGAGCTCAGAGGCTAACTGCCCCATCCCCCATGTTTGTGTCTGTCAAGCGCATTAATAGCGCTTTTACCAGCTGCTATTTCGCAGTTTCTCGCATGCGGAACACCAGTATTATAGATCACGCTATATATGGTCAAGGCTTATGTTAGATGCTTTTGTGTTTTTTTTTTCTCGACTTTGAATAAACTTACTTTAGCCCTAGTCCGTGGAGATGTTGCCCTATTAATCGTATGACATCTTCCTCCGCCTGCGAAAGTCGTTTTTTCTTTTTCAACGATCCGACCTCCGAGCCCGAAGCCGTAGCGTTAGCCGAGGTCCCCGAACCGGGACCAGCTGAGGACCCATTACTGGTACCGACACTATTCCCGTTGTCTGTGCTGGAGAGGAGCCCATTGGAATGGGCTCCGCCGGCCGAGGATGACTCCCCGTTTTGTGCGCTGTTCAGGCAGGAGAGATCCGAGGATTCTTGTCCCTGTCCTGCCCCGTTTGCCTGCATGGTGCTGCTGAGGTTGTTAACTAAACTTCGGTTAAAGTGGATGGCAGAGGTTGCTTGAGAATGAGGAGAGTGTGTAGCAAGTCCAAGAACAACTCCGGGCAGGCCTGTTACAACTGCTGAAGCCCCGGGCTCTCCTGCTCCCTCCGCCGCCGAGGCTCGGTGCTTCTTACGCGGGGGCGGCGACGCTCCGCCGGTGTCCGAGTCGGAGGAGGAGGAAGCGGAGGCCAGAGTTTCCTCACCGAGAGCGGCCGTGGTTAGAAGCCGGCGGAGCTCCGGGTGGGAAATTGAGTTTAAGCTTCCAGATTTGAGGCCTCGTTGTAGGGCTCAGAGCGGACTGTCACCACAGAAGCGCTGTCAGTTAGCCCGTTTTTGTTGTTGTTTCTCTCAAAACAGCTGCAGCTCTAATGGAGTCCTGACGCCCTGACGTAACCGGAAATTCCTACACTACCAGGCTTCCGGGTAGAATTATAATCCATGGGTGGCGCATGAGAACCTAGTTAGCATAATAATTAACTGATAACAATAACACATCACATTAAAATTCATTTGAGAGTCCCCAGAGACTTGAATTTAATACATGTAGTTTTTTTTTTTTAAATTGCATAATGTGTGAACCTTGTAGCGACTTTCCACAGGTGTCACATTTACAATCTAACTAAACACCTCACATTCAAATAAACATGTAAATACGTTACGTTGAGCTCCTCTTTCAAAATTGGTAGAAAATTATTATAATTATAAACATTGCATAAAAAGTTGTCACATATCTGTTACCACTTTGTTATACATATCACCTTTATCTAAACATAACTACCGGTTAATTTTGATATTCTTAAAAAATCACCTGATTGTCAATATTATTTAACCATTATTAGTTGCCTTGTTATCAATATGAAAGTATGAAAAAATTAAAAAGTATAACAGTGACTTGGCAGAAAAAGGACGTGTGTAACTAAAACAGATTGAAAGACTAATAACCATTAACTGTA
Source organism: Acanthurus tractus (assembly GCA_029783725.1). NCBI lineage: Eukaryota > Metazoa > Chordata > Actinopteri > Acanthuriformes > Acanthuridae > Acanthurus > Acanthurus tractus. The sequence continues at coordinate 10,514,961 of JAQNCA010000012.1, forward strand.
ATTTATTCTAGTGAGGTAAACTGCACAGTAAGATTCAGATTTCCCTTATTTAGTTAAAAAAAAAAATCCATGGCCCTTTAGACATTTGGAGCTCACTAATTGATCAATTCAAGTTTATATTTCAACCGAGCATTACAGAAAAACCTGTTGACTGACTAGCTAATCAATAACTCTTTGCTTTCACATGTATAAATGACTAAATTAATTAAAAAATTAATAGGTGAACAAGTAACATTAAAGTAAATGTATTGTATTTGCTTTTAGAGTACTTTTCAAAATTACCATTCAGACTAAATAAAAGAATGAAAAGTTCATGCAACTAGCACTGAGCTGCCTTTTCCTTGTAACTGTTCATATGGTTCATAGCTTTAGCCTTATAACATATTAATATTAGCATACTATCAGTGTAACATTCAGCATGCTACATTTGGCAAAGATAATTTTATTTTTAAAATAAAACAAAATGCAAGTGCACGATTTACAGATAAGACAGGCATATAAATTCTAATATCTCTATTTTTAAAAATTCATTATTTCATGTCTGGAAACTATAAATGGAGGCCCCTACACAGTCATGCTCCAACCCCACATGTATCTTAAATCATTTTGCCTGATTGGGAACTAAAATGGGAAAAGCTCACATTTATCTTGGTTCTTTAAATTTGGAGAGCATAAAGCTCTATTCATCTTCACCCTGAGCAAAAATCTAGTTCTTCAGAATAATTGTTGATGCTTGTATGCAGGACTGTTAAACCCTCTATTTGGTCATTTACCTAATCAAACCTTAAAAGCTACATGGTCATATTGTGCAAATTACACAATCCAGTTTAAACACTGCTCTTAACAATGTGTTGAGCAACCACCACTGCATCTAAGGATCCACAAAATAATCTCAAAAACTTAGTGCAAACATGTTTTATGAACATGGTATAATTACAGTCTCATTGAAGTATTATTTAACAGAAACCTTTGCTCAAGGAAGACAACAAAGGAAAACAATTTAAATGTCTGTTTGTAATTCTCATAGCACTCTATAAGTCAAGTGCTAAGTGTTAAAATGTAGGAGTTCTGTGAGATCATCCACTGTATTCCTGAATTTAAATACAGCTATGCACAGTTAGTTTCTTTTAATAAAAATGGCATTTCAAAGTTGTAAAGTTTATTACCGTACTATTTGGCTGTGTTAGTCTACTTCCATGTACTTAATATTGCTACAGAGAATATAAAACGATAAAGGTATATAACCTGTGAATATGGCAGTTTACCAGCTGAACTTAGTCAAGAAAGATCCCCAACTTGATGTGGGAGGGCAGTAGTCACTGGACCACCATTACTACTAGGGTTGTCTTTCCCTTTCATGAAGAAGGTTAGCAGCTCCCCTTTCCCTTTGACAAATATAGGTCCTCTACGGATAAAGCGGAAGCCATAATCCTTCAGGATGTTATAACAGTCCTCCACCACCTGAGGGCAGAGCAACACATAATATTTGAAAGCACTAGACCGAATCAGATGATAACAATGAGCATGAAATAAGAAAAAGAGTTGAACAATAGGAGACATTTAAGTGAGCTACATCAGTGATTTTGTGTTTGTGCTACCTGGATGTTTCCCATCACTCCTGTGGACTCCATCCTACTTGCAACATTGACTGTGTTGCCCCAGATGTCATAGTGAGGTTTACGAGCACCAATCACTCCAGCCAAAACTCCCCCTTTATTCAGACCTGAAGGGCATCAACAAGGAAATGTGAAGATACACACTCTTGCACATGTGCACAAGATCAAGCTAACACAAACACTAACATACACCAACCGATTCGGAGCATAAAGTTGTTGAAGGACTGTTTGTTGAGGTTGTTGAGGGTGACTTTCATAGCCAAAGCAAAGTCTGCAAGGTCAGCAAGGTGTTGCCAGCGCTCAATCAGTGACTGCTCCTCTGGCTGTGAAACAACAAAAAATTTCACAGTTACACAATATGCAGCAGAAGTTAAGATAAAATGCTACAACAAACTGCAACTCTTGTTACTAGATATATTTGTAGGACACAAGTTGTTACAGTGTGACCTTGCAGGTGCTGTATCCATTCATGTTGCTCTCTGGAGTGAGACCTGAGGCGGCCATGTAAGTGCTTCCTATTGTCTTGATCTTAGTGATGCAGCGGAATTCATCCCTGTCTAGTAACTGGTTAAGAAAGCAGACATCATCAGTCAAAGAGAGATGTAGGTGTTTTAAGCGCAGAGTTGTTCACACCACGATGTCGCACACACTTACATAAACAACTAACTGTGAAAAACACTGCAGGCACTCACACTATCAAAGTCTGATATGATCTCATTGAGAATCCTGAGACACTCAAGCCCTCCATTGTTGATGCTTTCTTCAGTGTAGAAATCCGAAAAGTTGGGGATGGAGGCAAACATCACACCTATTTCATTGTAAGATTGACTGTACAGCTCCTACAAATGAAACATAAACACAGTATTGATGTTAAATTGTTAAATTGTTGTTTTGTATTATTGTTCTTTTAATTGAATAAGTTTTTCTTTAACAGAAATTCATCGTCACTGAATATGTGACTAGAACAGAAGGAACGCTTTAAATGTAATAAAAAATGTGACCACAAGATGGCCTTGATATCCAATGAATTGCATTGCAATGATGCACAGGTGTCACATGTGGTGCCTTCACTACTTTAATGATGTAATTAACAGAGGTATATTAAGAGGCTTAATCATGCAGTCTGAAATTCCTCCTCTCCTTTCAGACATTTATCACTTTCTTCATTTTTTATCTATGCTCATTGACCCCCAAAACACCCATGTGGCCTCTCATTAGAATGATACTGTATTTTTGCACACACTTGTATGTACCTCATCCCTCTTCTTTGAGCCCAGGAAGTGTTTGGCCACATGCTCTGGCAGCATGTTTGCCACTAGCGCTTCATTCCAGCGTCTCATCTCAAACACCTTCTCCTTCTGATCATGCACACCAATCTTCCACAGGAACAGCTTCCTTGACTGATACTCCAACTACACACACCACAGAAGGAATGAAAATGATATAATATATGGTAAGTAAATTAGTTAGAGATAAAAAAAAAGGATGCATACATGAATTTGATAGCTGTTTTTGCTCTGTCAGGAGGCTTAAAGGCTGTGAGGCAGCAAATATACATATACCCATATCCATATACAACTATAAAAATGAAGTGCCAGTATGTAAGTGTATTGTGTAAGTGCATAACAATGAACACATTTCATAAAACACAGCTACAAAGGAAGATGGTGCTACTTTATTGGTAATAAGTCTAAGATCTAAGTAAAAGCATATAGTTATTAGCAGTTTCTAAAAATAATTAGTTACAAAAAATACATGTTTGGTGTATGTTGTTCAAATATATGGTTTATAGCATCGTATAAGTTAAAAAAGGCCTAACTATTTGTAGCAGTGGTTATTATACATATGTCCACATGTAGTAGCCACAGTGGTGATGATTTGAATGTATAGCAGAAAATGACTCACATGGCGTGCAAAGAAGTAGAAGCCAATCATCATGACAATGATCATCATGGTCATGAGGTACTTGGAAGGCACTATGGATGATCTGGAAAAGACAAAGACAGAGGCAGAACGATGATAAATTAAAGCCCATAAGGTTTCGTATTCACTGATCTGTTCTAACCACCTCTCACCTGTATGAGGCAAACCGTATATAGTCATACAGGTCATAAATGTCCTGCCAGCTGTAGATATTAACAGCACCAGTAGCTGTGACGACCAGCACCATAAGGCCCAGTTTGATCAGGTGGCTGACCTGCACCAACATGGCGGTGGCAATAAGTGACATCACAGCCATGAAGCTGTAGTGCTTTGGATTCTCTGCGCAGCCTCGGTCACCGAGTGACTCCCATACGGGGCCGGAGGTGCTGTTAGAGACTCGGAGGGACGGCGGCACACAGCTCAGCTGCAACATCAGAGATGAAGTGCATGAGTGCTTCTTAATGGCGAAAACAGAAATAGCAAAAAAACATGTTTATTTCTTTTTTTCCAATTAAGTGTTTTTGTCCATGTGTGACTGTCACCTCCACATGACAGCTGAAACAGAAAAAAGTATGTTCATTTTAGCATCCTATTGTTCCTGTCAGACCTTGAAGGCAGCAGTGTGTGTAACAGGCTGCTCCTGTGGGGCCGTGACAAATGAGCCAGCAGGCAGTGAGACAGACAACTAATGGACCCCAGTGGGAGCATGTAGTCAGACACATAAAAGGCAGTGATAGTTTGATGAGGACAAAGTGGAAACACACAAATGAATAGGCAGGTACACACACACACAAACACCCACCCTCTAGGGCTGCATACTGCAATGGCAGCATTTAGTTAGAAGAAGGAAGAACCCAGATTTTTTTCATGAATTTACTGGAGTAGCCAAAAATGTATCTTTCCAGGTTTTTATTACATCAAAAAATGTTTTCTTGATTGAATCTTCCTACACAAAACATATCTTGTTTTTTTCTGTTATTAAATTACATATACTGTGAGAGGAAAACACTGGTGTCCTGCAGTCGCACCATGTCAGCGATCACAGCCATGGTCAGAACAAATATGGCTGCCATGGCCCATGTGTTTCTAGCCCACCGAGTCCGATCGATCCACACTGAGAAAGACACCAACCTCTTGGAGAACATCTGTAACAAACAAACCTTTGTGTTGTTACCAAGGAAAACAGTGTTTTTACTTGTGTGTTATGTCCTATGTCTTATGTGTTGTTTGCATGGTGTGTTACAAAAAATGACTTTTACAAATTAGCATAGCCTTTTCCCAGAATTGTCCTAGAACTCAACACATGCACATCTGCAGAGTGGTTGAAGATGTTACTGGGGCTCTTGAGCCTAAAGGGTTTGGAAGTATTGCACAGAGTCAGGGATACTAATTTTGTTTTCTCACTTTGGGGAAGATGGCAGCCAGGGAGCACACTGTCAGGATGAGCAACAATACCTCTCCTATTGCAAGAGTCACGTAGTTCACAGCCAACCTAGAACAAGAACACACATTTCAATAACTTGGTCCATCTTTAATGTTTCTAAAGCCCAACGTATATACATATCAATAGACAGACAGACAGACAGACAGACAGACAGACAGACAGACAGACAGATAGAGAGATAGATAGATTTTCATTTCAAAGTCTTCATGAATTTTTATATCAATGGTGTTTATTGCATTTTATAAGTAGTTGCTTTGTAGTAG
>JAQNCA010000012.1:10555176-10583439 GCA_029783725.1 Acanthurus tractus
TTACCACTCCCAGTGACATTCAGCACACACACACACACACACACACACACACACACACACACACACACACACACACAGCCAGAGCTATAAATTGTTAAAATCTTGCCCTGTGTGCCAGAAGAAAATGTGAATGAAAAAGTGTGTATTTCTTAGCGCAGGCATTGCGCGACAAACGTGCCTTCGATTCATCACATATAAATGCACAGTGGCCATATGTGCACATGCTTGTTACACGCTTTAACATAGAGACATGAACACGGTCACAAATGTGTGCCGTACACAGAGGCTGTTGACGGCTGGCGTACTTGGGAGAGTTGAGGCTATCATCACTGCCAAGAAACGTCCCCCTGTCCCGCTTTCTTCTGAAACCGGAGACATTGACATTATCTGTGTGCAGAAGTGCTGGAGGGGAATGATAGGGACGAGATTGCAGATGAACCTGTATGAACCTGTATGATCTTTCCTAGATGTACCAAGTTCTTACGATGCTGTTAAAAATCTTGGGAAAACTGTGAATCCTGCTGTTAAATTTGACTTTATGTTGAGGGTTGACAAGCTACAAGCCACAACCTGTAGCTCACCCACCTTGGCCTCCAGAAAGCCCCTGGTTTGTAGTTGTGTGGTCAGCGTCCGTAAAGCTGCCAATTGGGAACACATGCCATTCCTAAGAACTCTGCAGGACTGGGGGATCTGGTGACAGCGGCTCTTGGCTTACAGATAGTCGATGCTAAAATGAGATTCACTTAGGGGCAGGCAAGTGGAGGAGGGGAAGGTGAAGCAGGAGAAGTGTAATGTGGGAGCAATGGGAGGTATGAGAGGGAGGGGGTGAAAAAAGGGAAGAGAGAAGTGTAATGTGGGGCTGCGATGACCACGTGCCAATGAGTTCATGTTTATCCCTCCTTACTTCATCCACAAGTGAAGTAAGTAGGGTCCTTGCTTTGCTAAGTTCACTGCACTGCTGTTAACTTTCTTCCTCTTTTTTTTTTACATTATCTTCTTGGCATAGAAAGAGTTAAGATTAGGCCACTGGCTTTCATCTCCACTTGATTTAACATTGTTTATACAGTCTGTGTACACACTGAAGGAAGAGAAATCCCATTAGGGCTCGCCTGATCGATGATAGGTTGGTTACGTGCTCAGTACCTGACATGAATTCTTAATGGGGGCTTGTTTTTACAGAAAATGCCTTGTGAGATGCATATAGGTACACCCCTCTGTGCAGGAGTTAAGTGTAAGTACCCCCCCTCCCCATGTTGAAATGAAGAGGGGCTGACGTGTTGGACAGAGAACATTCGCTTTAATGAATTCTGCATCGAGTTTATATTGAGGCCATGTTTTATTCCTCTCTAACTTTTCCCTGAATTTGATAAATATTTGATTTAGTCTAGGAAACATGTGTGAGTGTGTATGTGTATCTATCCACACTGAGTGTGTGTTTGTGTGTGTGTCCTCTTATCTATCTGTCCTTGAGCTCCAGCCTGCCAGACAGACCTGGGTGAGCCTGCAAACGCAAGAGTATAGACGCAATTATGCTTTCCCAAAGAGGGACATCTACTGTATTTCTTGGACATTTCTTCCACCTATGTGCACATGAAATCACAGTGTCAAATAGATGTTTTTTTTGCTTGGCAGTCGAACCTAGCAGGCTTTAAAATGGCTTTAAATCACAGTTTCTTTTCTGATCTTACAACCCTATGTTTTAAGGCTTTTTTAGGTTCAGGGACAAAAACAACTTGGTTAGGGACAAATCATGGTTTGGGTTACTTCAATAAGGTTACAACCTTCATAGGTTGCAACAATAACAGTTTGATTAAGGTTACAGGATAAGAAAAAGACTGTAGAAATGCCTAAAAGAAACTAATGTTGACTCTTGATGTAGAAAGCATGAGACCAATAATGTTCTTCAACATTTGGTTGACCCAACCAGCCACGCAGGCTGCCTCCCCTTGTGGACTTTGAGGCTCTCTAACAATGTCACAACACTTCCTCCTTTGCTCCAGACAGACAAGAATCATAATTACTATGGCTGCATGAAGGCTTTGTCGCTTGGAGCTAAACATATGTCTTTTGGCATGTGCTGCAACAACTGATGCTTTCGTTTTTCTTGGGAGGACTATCTCAGTAATGGTTGCTTATTTGTAGGTACCGAAAATACTTGTCACAGTGATGAGACAGCATTTGTCTGGAAGAGCCTTGCTTTTTATGTAATACACTGCACTGTAAGAACTCTGCCTTTCTCTTAAGCTGTACAAATGAGGTATAAGTATTGGCCCAAAAAGACTCCCTTCCTAAAAGCTTAACTCAAGTCCTATGTGATCTTATGAGCTGACATAAAGAGAGCATCCAAGTTCAGGGACATTCTGTAAAAAAGAAGAGTTTTTAGATCATCATACAAGAAATATATAGTAGAGTCTTTTAATTCCCCCATCTTATTGTGCCTTCTTCTTTTAAAGTGATACCTGACTTGAGAATTAGCATCAACAACTTTTTATCTTGATTGGAATTCATACATTCCAATGTTTGATGCCAATGTGTATTCACTCACATTTCCCTCAGCCTTCCTGAAGAACTTGTTTACGCTGCGGCTAAAATTTGGATGGAAACATAGCTTTTGTCTTCAGTCTCACCTAAATCCCGTAACAGATGATGTTAATTATCTTCAGAAAGTCCATTTGACTTTTCCATTGACGTTCCTAAACAATACCGTGTACACAGACAATGATCTGTTACACCGTACCGAGGCCACACAAAACACTTATCTCTCATTGGCTGTCAGATATGAAACAAAGCTCCAGTTTTTGGTTTAAATCAGAACTGTTAAACTGCAGGTAATCTGTTAAAAAAAACAAAACTTTCTCCGCATATAATGCTCCATGTAAACTGCCAGTGGAAAAACAGATCTAATCGAGGGAATAAACAAGTCCAAGTCCTGTGATGCAATAGTTTACAGTGATGCAGCCAATTCCCCCTGTGATGTAACAGTTGGTCGCATGCTGCAACAGTCCACTTGGCGATGCAGCACATCAGTTGGCCCTGTGATACAGCTATTTGTGTTGTGGTGCAGCAGTGTGCTTGGTTATACATCAGCTTCCTCTTTGGGTCCTGGTGTTCAGTGGTGGTTCCTGTGATGCAGGTGTTTGTTCAATGAGACAGCAGTTTAGATCCTGATGCAGGAGAGAGCTTTTTTTTTACAAGTTTTGCACAGCTTTGAGTGATAGGGGGCAAGATTTCCTGAACGGATTTGGGAGCAGCCAGCTATCAATCCGTGTTTGTGAAAATGCACCGTAAGCAGATTACACCAAATCCGATTAGGGTTTCAGATTATTACCCTAATGTATAGGCAATATACTGTATGATCACAACATGAGACCTAATGCGACAAGGTCACACATTATGTCAGTCGAAAAAACAACACAGCGTACATTTCATTGTGTATTTTAACACGACACTTGGTTTACATTATCATTTAACACATTTCAGTGCAAATGTAATGCCAGATTTGAGGTATTAGCTGTGTTGTGGTGGGTTTTGTGGGGACATGAGAAACGAGAGACAAACCTGAGTCAGAGGTTAACAAGGACGCAGTTCGGTCTGCCCAACAAGTTGACTATAAATGTCTATGTAAACAACATGAGCGTGCACACGCACACAACTCATTCAGTTTAATCTATAGAGACCAATATTCCAAAACAATCCGGACAATGAAAAAGCCCCTCAAAACCCTTTTAAACGAGAAAAAAAGCCAGAAATAGATAGAACAAGAGAGGATGATTGCTATAATATGGACAGCCTAGATTACAAAATTATACATAGGTTTTTAACATACACCAGGCTTCAAATTAGTGACTACTTGAGACCTGGGCCTGATCTTTCATTTGAGCTTTCCAGAGAATGCTAATTCATGTTCAAGTGACGTTTACTTCAGACGTTTGACCACAGAGCCTGACCTCCCCATTTCCCTTTCCACTCACATGCATTTTGATCGACTGACAAGCCCCAGCAAAGTGAAAGTAATCACATGTAAATGATTTGAGTGGTCAGAAATAGGCCGATTTCACAGAGAACACGCAGGGAATGTCTTAATCTTACCTTTTACTGCCCCCTCAGAGTGCCCCCTCAAACGGCTAATCTCTCAGAAACATCTACAGCTCCTGGCGTCTGGCTCTCTGTTCTACACGTTAGCGACAATTAGCCGTGGCTAATTATCCACACCAGAAGTTGGCATGTAATAAAACAATGAGTCATTACTTCATGCTGTTTTATGCATTATGGTGTCTCACACGTTTAAAACAAGCCATTACTCATGAATAACTAGTGTAGCCTAATAGCAGATCTGAAGCAGGTAACCGACTCTATTGCTCATATCATGTTGCAGCTTCCTGTGTGTGTATGTGTCATCAACAAAGGCAAAGGTCTTCTTTTAGCTTTGTTTTAGAACCTAGCTAACATTTCCTCTGCTCATTGCTTAACAGATCCCATGTTTTATTTATACTTCTTCCTACACAGTGTTAGTTTTAGTCATTGCATCTTCCAGCAGAACACCATGGCTACATTTCTGCTTGTACGTACGCTTTTTGTGACCACAATACATAAATATTTTTTTAAATTAGATGAGCTACTCCACAGTATTTCCATGTATTCTGGCAACTGTAGAAGAACCCCCTGGTGTACGAGTACCATGGGCTGGGAATCCCCATGTTAACCCTAATGGAGAGCTACATACCAGCACAGTGAGTGAGCTATCACTGAAATGGTATCCAATGAGAGCAGTGTGCGAGAGGGGTTCGGTTCATTGTGGGATAAGTCAAGGAGACTCTGCACAGCATGTTTATTGTCTTGGGCAGCAGATGCCAGTGAAATGTTCTGGTCAAAGTTTGTTGTGGTCATTGAGACGAGAAAAAAAATGATCCCTGTTTCTGCCTTGAGGGAGATCAGAGATCTGAGTCATAGAGGAGGGAAAGGGGGAAAAAAAAGCAAGAAGTGGAGTGAAGAAAATGTAAGAAGGGGGGAGAGGTTGTCAAACAGAAGGCATCAACTTTGACCAAATGACTGAGGCAAAATCTGAGCTCCAGTGACGTGGCAGAATCAAAGCCTGGTATCACAAGACAACACTGTCAAACAACACAAAAATCTGGAAAATGTAACTTCTTCTAAGAGTCACCTTTCAAATAGATGGCACAGTTATTAGGGGGAAAGGCAATCTAAATAAGGGATAAGAGGTACACATCACATCATGAATCATTTCAATGGTTTTATAAAGCACCTTGTGAAGGAGTTGACATAAAGGTCAAATGTTGTTGAGGGTAGAGATATTAGATTTACAGGGTATGTGGGAGAAAGAGCAAAATGTTTACATTGCAGAGTCTGCAGTATAGACAGAGGGTGTATTTATATAGGGCTGTTGAGTACATTTTCTTACAAAGTCAAGCAAACTGTTATTTATAGTAGAGTCATCTTTATACTTATTTGGAAATGAACAGTTTGCACTAAAAAGCTGAGAGAAGGATGAATGTTGAATTTTTAATGCTAGTGTTTGCAGAGATGATAAAAAATAGATAAAATAAACAAACATTTATACTGTTAAAATGTGACACTCAAGCATAAAATAAAGCCAAAAAAGCAGCAGAGTTGCAGGGTTGTTATTGTTTTTAAGTTGATTACAAAAAAGTTATATAATACTTTAGTCATTTTGGGAGGATACATCTCTGTTTTTTTTTTTTATATAACAGGATTCTAATAAATGTTTTTTTAAAAGCTTTTGCAACACAACAATTAACACTGACTAAGATAAGAAGTCAAACAATAACTTGCATGCAAGCACATGTACATAGACACAGTCAGAATTCCCTATTGGACTTTGGGATTATAAGAATCAAGTTTCAATGTGACGACATTTCTTTATCCACCTTCAACAAAACCTGCCAGCATCTCTGACCCTTTAATCATTGATTTTCTTTTGGGTGAATAATAGAGTAAATCAGTGTTTTTCTTGCGCATAATCCTCAAATTTCATGCTTTTTCAAGTCAGCTTCCTCGCCTGTTTTCTGACTGATTTGTGGTTGATCAGGAGTTGGATAGTTCTGCCAAATTTTAACACTGAGCCCTTGTGGATTCTCTAACAAGGCCGGGCCTGTCTCATACAAAAACACAACACAAATCCAGCTCCTTTCTGCCTGATCTGGAGTAATTCCCCCAGCTCACATCACTTCCGCACTTGCAGATCCAGCAGATATACAGAGAAAGTGTTTCACACCACAATGCCCTTAAATTACTTTACCGAACAGCTGAAAAATGGCATTGCAAAGACCATACAAATGGATCATTTAGAGCCAGTCTTTAGTGCATTGATGCTGAATCCTTTGCTATTATCTGAGATTATGTGCTTGATTCAAGTAAAAGAAGTACTTTGAAGGGTAATTAGTTAAATTTCAAAATTGCAGAGTCTGATCTGTGTTCTAAAAGTCTTAAATAGCTTGACCTTTTAGAACAAAAAAACTTTATATTTCTTAGCTCAGAGTTCCTTAAAAAGACTGATCCCTTTTTCATGTTTCCACAGCATCGCACTGCAAATAACCCTGCGAAACCACAAAAACGTTGATTGACAGTTTGTATTCGTTTGCATCGAGCAAATGAGATTAAATGGGGTAATAGTGAACACAGACATGCACAGATTTGTTTTTTTGCCCTGAAGTTGAGAGAACGACTTGAAATGTGGGGCACAGATAAAGAGAGACAGAACCAAACTGCAAAGGGGAGGTTAAAAGAGAAAAAATTCTTTCATGTTGTCTAACCGATCAATAAACTCCACCATACAGGCATAAATATACAAACACACACACACACACACAAAAACACACGCACAACCTCGGCCTGGTGAATGGTAATGCTGTGGTAATGAGTGTAAGCTGGAGTACAAGCATGTGACGGGTGAATGGGTGCAGCCAGCCTGGCAAAACCACAATGGACCAGCTAAGTACATGAAACAGACAGGACATGTTTGAACCTTTGTTTTTAAAATATATATTCATTCAAATCAGCTGTTGAACAGTTCTGTTTTGCATTGCAATCGAGTTTCACAGCAGCATCGAATGAAAAAGGACAAAGTTTAAAGTAACACACTCAAATTCTGGTTTTTCTTTTTTTTTTAGAAAAAAAAATCTTTGTTCCCACACACACACACACACACACACACACACACACACACAAACACACTCAGATGAATGAAGAGACACTACATCTCCCCTCCCCTTCCTCCACCTTATTCCTTCTCAATCATGCTCTCCTCCTTCCCATTTTTATCCTCTTTTCTCTCCCCCCCCCCCTCAGCTCAATTAGTCTCTTTTCCACCCCGCTTCCACTGATCCCTCTTTAAACTGATTTCAGTCTTATTCCCTCCCTCCTTCCCTCTCCAGTTCCCTGCCTCATGACTCATGGAGGATATTTTTCAGTGTCACAATCAGTCGGAAACTTGGGTAAATATAGATCAGAAGCTTTAAAGACGTAGTACGTGTGAGTGAGCACATACCTGCCTACACTGCGGACACCAATCAGGGAGGTGTTTCTGCCGAGTCGTCACTTCTCTCGCTTCACATCAGCAGTGTGTGGTGATATACCTGCCTGGGAGCACGTCGCCTTCCTCAGGTCTTAAAGCTGGCGAGACCTTTAATCACACCTCCGTTGTCCTACATTGCTACTCAATCCTTTTGCTCTGAGACTGTTCTTCATGTGATCTCTACCATGTCACCTTGGATCATGAATATCTGTTACATTTCTCATTCAGAAGGACATTTCATTCATTATTTGTCCACCCAGATTTGAATATGAAATTAAAAACTACTTGTGAAAGTTGCATTGTGACTTGAATCTCCTTTATTTGTTAGACAAACACAGCAAAGCCTTTAATGACCCTGATAACAAGACAAAGCTCTGGTGCGACATGGGAAGCAACACACTAATTTATATGTGCAAATTAGAGACTGCGATGTAAGAGAAAGAGAGTAGCTTAAAAAAACCTTCGATTGTCACCATTTTATGGTCATTTATCCTATTTTAAAGCTGCTTGCATTAATATTTTATAATATTTACTATGCGTTGTAGAAGATGTTGCTTGTAGACATTTCCACAGAGAAATTAGTGCCCAATAGATCATATTTTAGGAGCTTTAAGCATCTCTCATCTCTTTATTTTTGATTTTGCAGCCAGCGCCCTAACTTGTAGTTCAGTCTCACCTCTTTAAACTCTCTTGTTCACAGCTGCTGCAGGTATCGTTTACTGCAAAAGCTCCAAAAACTTTGGGTTCGCTACCTGCTTGGCACCAGATTTTAAACAGATGAAATTGTAAAACAGCTGGTGGAGCAATTTGTAGCTAAAGAGACATTTTTCTCAGTAGTAGGTTTTAAGAAAAAATGAGCTGTAATGAGAATGAACATTAGACCAAGACTTGTAATGCAAACATACATAAAAAAGTCAAAACAGCCAGCTTTGCCCTGAATTCACATTAACACATTCAGGAGTCGCATTAGGACAATAGCGAAAAACAAAGGTTTTAAATTATAATTTAAGGAACACTGAAACAACAAAACAAAATGCTACTGGCCTATTATATGATATTGCTGTCTTGTATTTTTGAAATTGTGTTTGTCACTGCTATATTGCAAAAACTGGTTTGATTGCATCATTGACAAACAGCATAAAATTGCAGATTACTTTCATCTCTTTCCGATTAAACCATTTCCTGATAAGAACACAGGATCGGTTAAATCCTCAATCACGTTTTTCTTCCTTGTTCCCTGTATAATCTACAACACGTGACAAGAAACTGTCCAATGTCCAAATGTGAGAAAGTAGGTGTGATAAGAGTCTTTAAAACTGGGATTCAAAGAAAAGGAAGTAGGCTTCCTCTGATCTGCATGATAAAGGATTTTTTTGGGTTCCTGAAGGGTTGGAGTATGTTTTACTGGTTACATAAAATAAGGATTAATCCACTTCTTAGTTTCTTATAATAACATTCCACTGTTCTCTAGTCTTGAGGAATCCCATTACATGTTTATATGGTGGATATCAACCTCTTTAGAAACTGTGAAAGATGAATTAATTATTGAATTCAGGGGATTAGGCTATTTGAACAAAATATATATCTATAAACACACACACACGCACTCCTCAAAACATCCTCACGCTTTGATGCTTCTATACGTGCCAGATTAAAACATCCTTAAACATCTTTACAGTCCAAACTGATGTTAAATCAACACATTTTAGCTAACAGGCTAGACAGGCAGCTAGCTTGCTTTCTGGGTTCCTCTGGGTTCCTGGTAAATCACAGATTAGACGGTTTATAACATTCTTCGGGGTGTTTTAGCCAGTGAAGGGGGCCCCACAATTTACAAGGATTATATGGTGTGCTTTATATTTAGGTATGCACATAAAGAGCATGAGTCAGGGAGAGCAGAGCAGAGCATTAGCACCATGCAGCAGCTAATCTAGTGGGAAGCAGCAAGCAAATGGGGATAAGAGGGAGCGAGTTTCAAAACAAACATGGCCAAAGATCCAAAAACCTCTGCTTAATCTACATTCATAGGGGTTAGATCTGGTCCAAGGGTCTAGAGATCAGCCTCTGCTACAGTGTCACTGAACAAGTCACTAATCCTGTACTCTGGTAGCTAAAATTGCTCTTTGTCATCCACAGTGGACTGATTTAATAATGCAGTAATGCAAAGAGGAACAGAGGGCTGTTTCTCTTCTCTTTTATGAGGTTACTGATATTATTTTTTTTGATAAATGCAGAACAAAATGTCTAATTCCAGCAACATGCCTAAAAGTGAGAATTTCTCTAAAAAGAGGAACTGTGGAAAAATCAGGTCCAGTGAAGCTGCCGGGCGTGCAGCTCATGTACCAAAATGGGAAATGTTCCAGGGACCTTTTTTCCAGGTAATGTTCTTGAGTTCCCAAAAAGGTTCTTGGGTTCCTGGAAAAGTTCTTGTTGGGGAGGGGGGGATTGCCAGTGAAGGTTGTAGCCTAATGCTGCAGTCAGTCCAGAATGTCAGTTCCATTCATTTAAACGAGGCAAGCTGCTTTGTTTCTCGAGGCGAGTGGATATCGCTTCATTCACCTTGCGCAGTTAGTCTAGCTGAACGTTCACCTTCGAAATGGCTCACCGATTTCAGTGACGTCATTCAAACTGTTTGTATAATGATGAACAAATGCAAAAAGTGAAGTGGAAGCGATGCAGTGTTGATTCAGGTACCTGTGGGTTGATGAGTAACAATCTAGGAGGGATGGTTAAGAAGCAGATCCATGAATTTCTTTCCCCGTCTTGAAAATTTGCAAGTTAAGCAGTTAAAACACGCTTGTAAAACTAGATTTTGTTGCATTGCGTTGAGACAAAATCTTTTGGCTGCATCAGATGTGTTTTTGTGCTTGAGCCCTCTGCATCAGCACCTCCTATGCATTTACCTAATGGTGTCTTTGAAATGTATGGCAAGTTCGCATTTTATCCATGTCTTTAATGTTTGTAATGTGATATGCCTGAATAATCCCTAGGGTTAATGTGGACCTTTCATTGTGGATAGATTCGTGAGCAGAGATGGTCCAACCCATATTCTCACTCTAACTTACTCGGCTAATCATGCAAACAACAGCATAGCTGTTAACTATGTCCAGTGTGTAGAATTTAGTGGCGTCTGTATAGAAGTTGCAAACTGCACCCAAGTCAGTATTTCTGCACTTATTGTCCCTTCCCTTCCAAGTATGTAAGAAAACCTATGGTGGCAGGGAGGATCATGAAAATTCCACAGGACCCTCTTTATTATTTTTAAACCCAGTTGCCCATGTTGGAGGAAAATTCCTCTGCAGGAGAACATTCAATTTTGTTTCCAGGCATATTTTTTTAAGTAATCATTACCAAAATCACAACAGACTTACCTAACCAAACTTATTCTGTTGTGAAATTATAGTTAGTCCTCCTTTTACTTTTAAATGCATTGCTTCATTACAAAAACCTTGGGCAACTGAAAAATGTTATCTTTACCTTACTAGAGACAGCAGCAAATCTCAGAAACTGTCGTCATATCCTCCAGCACACCTAAAAGTTTGTCTACAGTTTGATTTAACAGATGAAATTATTGCACATTGCTTCAAAGTGCCATTTTATTCATAAGGCTGTATATCTGTCTGTCTGTCATGAAAAGCGTGCAGGAATTTCTTATTTCTCTGATCTATTTCCTTTCAGATTACATTCTGCAGGGATACTGACTAGATGTGTGAGCATCCACCTGCCCCACAAAAACATGAAAAACTCATGTTGCCTAATGAAATCTCTTGAAAACACAGCATTCACAAACACAGCAACCTTTTCCTTATTTTATATAAAAACAATATAATTTTAAAATAAATATGCTTTACTGTTTTACATAGACAAGGAAAACATGTTAATAGTGAAGAGGAGACAAAGAACTAATAATGAGGGCTGATGGCAGAAAGGATGCAGGTCGTTATCCAAATTTCAAACGGTGGTGGTGTTGCGGTAGTGTATGCTGAGCTGCTAGCAGTAGTTTATTCGTATTTGCATCTTGCAGGACGGACAAAACACAGGCCGCTACTTACTTAAATACTTAAATACAACTTACTAACACCTACACACAGATGTGCGCATCGTCAAATGCATGTGAATGGACACTCATACACACACGTACACAAACACACAGGTACACACATGATAAAATTGTACACAGCACCCACACCCTTAGATAGAGGGGTTAAAAAATCCAGAGGAGATGTCATTGGCACACCAGTACAAATGATCAATTTAGGGAATGTTAACAAATCACTTCTTGATTTTTGACTTTTTGTTTTTTGTTTTTTTGTTGTTTTTTTTTTGTTGTTTTTTGCTGTTTTTTCGTTCTGTGTCATAGAAACGCACAGAGAGTCTCAATGCTCAGAGTAGCCATCAGTGACCTTACACATGGGGGGGAGATAGGACAGCTACAGATACATAACACTGCATATATAAATAGACCAAATTAAATATGGGTAGAAGAATGAATACTGAAAAATACTCTATAACATTATAAATTATCTATAATGGACTATGGCATAAAGGCATATTAAGTATGTACAAGTTCAAAGAAGATATGTAATCAATGGATTCTGTTTTGAGTTCAACAACTAACAAAACTACTTTGACAATCCCCTCTCCTGAAAAAGGAAACACAAATAATTTAAAAAGCACTCGAAAGATTTCTCAGTACATTTTGTGAGGCACAGTTTTTCAAATGGAATCAAACTACAGTATAGGATGTTTTCAGTGGTTTTCATGTAGAGCATAGCATAACATTAAATGCTACGTATATTGATAACCAGTATCCCTTTAATAGTATATGGCACTCCGGAGTCTCTTCTCCCTCAAGCTGATCACAATGTTGACATTGTGTAAGTCCACATCAGTCCTGCATTGTCCTCACGGCAAAGGGAGCAACATTATGTGGAGACAGATGTGAGATTTCCATCAACCGTCCTTGAAGTCCTGCTCTTGTACTCCAGAGCAAAAGTAGACATTGACTGACGAAAATCCATCCGTCATTTTTGAAATGAGAGCGCTCCCATGTCCACTTCAGCCTCACCCGCTGTTTTAGCAGTTAAATATATCTTAGATTGAGAGGTTTTGCAATTTATGATTGACACACAACCACAGTAGACTCATATCCAGTGAAGTAATTGCATACAATGAATTGACAAGAAGACTACACCTGCATCACAAGCCTGTTAGAAACACAAAACCACATGGCGGCTATGTGCTTTTTGTCAAATGATAGGTTTAGTAATTTGTTTCTGTAGCAGCATAACAAGTCTGTACTCTTTTTTTCTTTTATCATGGTCTATATACACACAGATATACAGAGGGAGGAAACTTCAGTTCTGTCTTTCTTTTTGTTCTCTCTCAGTCGGTCCAAGGGGAATGCTTTCCACAGAAAAGTAGAGCTTACGGTTCAAAGGTCAAAGTGCTGTGCTGTGAAATATTTCTAGAATATTCCTTCATCTTGTACATCTGGTGTCCCCACCTCTCTCATCTTCTTGGCTTGTCACATCTAAACAAGAGAAGAAGAATGAACAGTTATAAGAACAAGGAATGATGCAACAACAAGGAAAAACAAGCTGAATGTTTTCACTTCACTGGCATTCAATTGGGATTGTCTTTGTGTCCAACTGACAAATTCAAGTCCAAGATTTACTCTTTTTTTTAGCTCTGTTTTGGTCTCCACCAGCTCCTGAGGGAAATATATGTCTTTTTAGCTGCTAAATGCACCATTTTGTTCACCAAATAGTCACTAACGTAAGCCCCTTTTACACAGCCTGTTCAAGATGGGAATAGTGTTGCATTTTATTTTTCTGCATAAAACTTGCAATGGTAGAATTTGAGGTTTTTGTTCGTCACTTGCGAAGTTGGCAGGGGAGGCAGGAACAATAACTGTGCCCCGGTTAACAGCACAGTGACTGACATTGTGTGTGCGACCCACTGGTGGTATATTTAAAAACAGCTAGCAACAGTTAGCAGCTAACTCAAAGAAAACACAGCAATTGAAAATGTCTGCAACTTGGGGAGACAACGAGGTCCTGGAGATCTTTACCCTCTGAGCAGAGATCAGCTGTAAGTTGCTGTCTGCCATTGTTTAAAGGCCCTGCTCGACGCATATGTTGTCCTTCACACTTGACGCCAACACTGTTGAGTTTCGCGTCACGCCAATCATTCCTCACTACATTCCACAACCCTGGCACAGTATTTAAAATCCCACACTGGGGCGCTGTTTCGATGGCGGGAATATTACGCCTAACACTATGGCTGCATTGCGCCAACTTTGTTTGCTTCAGTGTAAAAGAACAAAGGGGCTTTGCTGCAACGCTATTGCGTGATCTCCGTGTAAAAAGGGCTTCAGTATTGTGTTTGGTGCTGGGAAATCATTAGTTATCCTGTTACTGATATTTTTTTACAGAAATTTATCATCCCTCACTGGAGAAATGGAATGAACCGTACAACATGCTGCTGAGCAAAGTTATGTTGTTGGCTCCACTCTGGCTGTCCTAGCTGACAGGACTTACTTGCAGGTCCTCTCGTTGAGCTCTAACTGACGTTCTTTACAGTATTCATCTGTGTGTTTGCAGGAGCACCGGCAGGTTGCAGGATCCTGCACGAACAAACGCTTTCTCCTCTCTGAGCAGTGATCACAACATGGCTCACAAACACTGGACGGAAAGAGACAGACAGAGGTGGGGAGGAAGAGGGAGAGAGGCAGATTATCACAGTGTACAATTACTGCCCATAAGAAAGGCCACCGTTAGGTTAACCCTTTCATATGCTCCACTTTTCTCTTCCAAGCCACAGCTCGACAACTTGTACTGCATGTGACAGTCGGGTAGTATTGCACACAGGTTCCCACAGAGCAGGCAAACATTCAAGCAGTAAAATTACACTCCCTGACGCCCCCACCCTCCCCAAACCCCTTCTCCTTTGATTGGAGCGCTCACAAATGCCTTGTGTATGTTAGACATGCAGTGAGCTAAGCTTTGGTTGGGCTTAAGCAACACAAAACGACACACATTGGCTTTGAACTGCAGGTCAATGACAGCACACTTCTCGCTCTCACTCTTGCAAATAATCAACTTTTGATAAAGAAGACTCAAGGGTCTGTTTGGTGCACCGTTAAGAAAGATTTCATTTTATTGAGTAAAAACTGAAGACTATATTTCCCACAGAGAGACATTAGATTCAGAACAGAGGCTGCAAATGGTTCGAATGACATTTCTTAGCAAGGAGGTGAAAACGGACAGTTGAAGGCTCAGATCAATTGACATCTTAATATACAAATTACAAATGAACACAAAGACATGTATTCTTTCACAGTATGAGCACTGAAGACACATGAGATCATCTTTATATTATTATTTTTGAATATAATGTGGGCGCTTTTGTATAGTTTCAGAGACAAAAGCAGGCAAATAAAGAAAACAAAAACAGCACTTGCTTAACAATTTGCTGGTTTACAAATCCCCCCTAGCCACAAGAAAAAAAAAAAAAAAGGCAATAGATAGCCATCACTCATATCTTTACATTACATAAAAAAGTACCAGCATTATGCACAGGACAGCAAAACCTGTTTGTGAAGATGAAAAGAACAAAGAGTGGGAAGGAGACGGGTACGAGACACAGCAAAGCAACACAGACTCAACACTGAACACAGGACTATGATTACAATCCTGGTGATCCCAGCATAGATACCAGGACAGTATGAGCCAGTCTGCAAAGTCATGCTGGTGGGGCTGTGATCTGTTTCAGTAGAAGGTTCAAGTTACAACTAACAGCTGATCTGTTTATTCCAGCTTCTTTAAACATGTCCATTATCAGTCATAAAACTAGCTATCTGACAAGATGTTAGGGGCAACTTGTACTTCAAGTTTCTACTGCTTTTATGATACGCTTCTGTTTCTAATCCCAACCATCGACCCAGAGATATCCTTGCAAATAGGCAGCTGGTAAGGTTGGAAAGAGATTAGATGGGTATTTTGACGGGTGGAGATGGGTTATGGTTTCTTTCTTATGAGGTGGGATATGGCTTGCAAGTCTGCTGCGCTTCCCTGGTTATCGCTATTGTGTCAAGTTTTGCTAAAGCTACGTTAGCAAACAAGATTACTTAGCTTAAACAGTGACTCTGAGTGTGTGAAACATGACTGACCAGACAAAGTTAAGACAATGCACGGAAGCAACATGCTAATTTATGTGGCTAATGGGCAAATTAAATGGTGCAAATTAAAAGGGGCAAATGAGCTCCTCCCAAATGAGCTTAATTATGAGAAGTGCAACACTCAGGTGCAGGTAGGTGGAGAAGGCGGAGCTGACATACGCATCGTAAATTGTTTTGTCACGGTTTTTCTTTCGTTTTCTCTTTTGGCCTTTAGCCTTGCCTTTCCGGGATTTTCTGCAAGAGAAAGAGGACAACAAGGCAGAGAGATGCCTGAGAGACTGAGGTGTTCACTGCTGTGTTTAGACAGCCCTGAACTCATGAGTGCTACAACCAGCACTAACTGAGAGCAATATTTTTGTCATATCTATAAATCAATCATCCAAACAATCAGTCATTCAAAACATTGTGTTTAATTTGATCATTGTTAGTGATTGGATGATAACTTATATCGTCATATCATGAGAAAGGCAACAGGCAGTGTTCACATGAATAGTCAATATGTAATATATCTAAAACTGAAATTTATCATGTTTTCCAGTGAGGGATGATACGAAGTCTGTTAAAATCAACTTTTTTAAAGGAGGAAGCCACCAATGTGTCCGGATTTGTAAAGAGTGAGGATGTGCTGAAGCTTATAGCTGGGGGGGTTCCACATTTTAATGTAGTTTGGCACTGTGATGAATATCAAATATTCCATGTAAGACCTGCTCAACTGTCCAACTTGGGTTAAAAAAATCTTTCTGTTCATCAGTACAATGACTTTGCAGACTGTGAGTGATCAACAGTTGGAGGTTTTGGCTCAGCTGACTGTTCTGAAATTTCCCTTTCTCTTCGTTTTTCAACCTATCTGGGTCAGCTCTTTTATGGCTGATTCGACTTGTTTCAGACTTGTTTCAGACTTGTTTCACGGCACAATGAGAGCAGGCTTGTAAATCACACACCTGGAGTTTTACAGGTGCAGCCCGGATTAAAATATTGGGGTGAGCATTTGACTACAAGCTAGGTCGCACAGGCTTTAGCTGACTAAGGCACATAAAAAGATTACAGAAAACTTTTGTAGTGTTAAAATAGAAATGCAAAACAATGTTGAACATGTCTTACATTACCTCAACATGATTAATTTTTGGCCCAAGCTGGAGAGCAGGAACGGTGTGTTGTGTAAAGACTGAGTACTTGTGATCTCAGCACTCCATATGTTAATCAGTGATTTGGTCACATAACATGTCCCTTTGCAAACCTTACGGAAAAGTCAGAGCAATTTTCTTTACCTGTTATCCAGCAGCAGTTTGCTTCTTTAAAGGTCTTTTTAAGACTTCGTACATGTCTGCTTTCTTATCAGTATGATAAAAAATGTACATTTACATCCAGTATTGACACAGACTCTGCTAAAACATACATTAAGCTTGCTGTGCAGGCTGTGGAAGTAGCTCAGTCAGTCTGTGGGAATACTGTGTTTAAATATTGGTTTTGCCATGGGCAACCCATTTGCTGCCATGTCGACACAGATTGGTCAGGACCCCTTGACTGTCACCTTTTAGAGCAGGGGGTACCCCTTTAGTGTCTGTTGGCAACGCATGGGCCTCTTCAAGTACAAATCATTAAAAAGTAAACATGAAGTAAAAGTATAAAAGGAGACTTCAGTGTAAACCCATCCAAAATATTGGATGTTTGTAGTAACAACTTCATTTGACGAAGTACAAGGAGTGTAGTCCCAGAAGGGGTGGAGCTTGGCATGGAGTGGTGGGTCATACACAAGACTTTTAGCTAGGAGACGAGGTTTAAATCCTGATGAAAACAGTCAGTAATTTTTCCTAAAGCTAACCAAGGAGTGTTGTCTCCTTTCTAAAAGTGCATTTAACGTGTCTAAAGTGGCTGCCGCTTTACAGTTAAATCCGACTTGGATGAGCTCTCTGAAAGGAAGGCTTTGGGGGTTGTGCACAGATGCTAAATGGGTATATATAAAGTGACGGGAAAGGGTCCTGACCGAGTGTCCGTTTGGGAGGAGTAAGACTGTGTAGCCCTGGTCAACTTCAACCCGCTACTAGATAACAAGTAAATCATGGACGAAGTTTGCAGCCAAGTAATAACTCTGTGGTGCTGTAGGCACATTGGTGTTTTGAGCTAAATGCTAACATGGTAAAATGTTCACAGTGGCAATGCAAACATTTTGATGTTGCGCATCATGTACCATATACACCATCTAGGTTTAGTGTGTTAGCATGCTAACATTTGCAAATTAGCATTAAACACAAAGTACAGCAGAGGCTGACGGGAATGTCGTTAGTTCGCAGTTATCAAGTAAAACACAAAGAACGTCTGACCTAAAATGGAGCTATATGAAAGTTTGGTGGACCATTTATCACAGTTATCCTTTGAGGACTATGAGTGTGTTTACCAGTTGTCATGAAAGTCAGTCCAATAGCTGAGGTCACAAATAGAAGACTGAATGATGCACTTGACACCATTCAACAAGAAAATCCAAAAAACAGGATGAAGCTGATGTTTTGTAACCGTGATTTCCTCTTTTACTGTTTTGTTCAGGGTTTCACTGATGAAACTGACAGTTGACAAGTTTCACAACCTCAGCAGGAGGACTCATACTAACAGACCTCCAGTGACCTGTCACTATTGAGGGGTCAACTTTCAGCGTTAAAACCTACACGAAGGTATGAAAGCATGAGAAACCGGAGTTGAACGACCTTAAGACCATCGCTTTGTAGACATATGCCGCCAAAGTTGGACTCATAAACAGTTAAGACAAGGTTAAAGAGGAGGTCTCAAAACTGGCCTTTATCTATACGACATGCGACCTGACATAAAACCAAAATACAACCAACAACCACTCTGCAATAGAAAGATAGTTTGTAGAAGGACGATTAAAGAGTTTTAATGACCCTTAGCATAATGACATCTGTTGCATGGGAAGAAAAAACACTTAAGAAAGGATCATAAATACAAAAGTTTAACAGATCTTCAAAAACACTGTTATCTATATCAGAACAGCAAGTAATATAAGTAACAAGAGTTAAGTGGGACGTAAACATGAAAGTAGAGAGATGAGAGATGTGAAGACAAGATAGAAAAGAGAGGGAAGGTGTAAAGGATGAGTATCGAAAGGGCAACGACCTCATCAAGAGTCACTTATTCACTTGAATGGATTAAGCTGGTATTCCCGTGCTCATCACCTGAGGGCTGCATGCTAATCCCATGTTGTAGCTTGTCTGCTCAGGTTTTCATAAAATATTATTGATGTGGAGTGTGTATGTGACGGAAAAGGAAGAGATCGAGGCAGAGTGAGAAAAATCACAGACACATCAATTAAATAAGAAAGAGCATGTGGAGTAATGTCACGACGGCCGAGAGTTGCAGACGACTGAGAGTTAGAGTTTGTTTGCAGAGCAAAACAGGAAAAAGATCAAATCTCCAGTCCTCATTGTTTCCCCCGAAAAAAAAAAAACCCAATGTCCATGCAGAGAGAGTGCAGTACTCACTTTTCTTTCTGTTCTTTCACTTCTTTCTTTAACCTGAAAGGCAGGAACAAAACAACATGACATTAGATCACAGCATGCTGTTGTTTCCCGGTAAACAGATACATATCAAGATCATCAGAGACCAGAGGCACATTATCAACATGTGTGGACTCCCATCAATCTTTTTCAAGATGTGTTACGTCACCCTGCTTTACCAGAAACAGTGATAAAACAGGCTTTCACTTTCAGCTGCTTTGCTTAGCAAATGAGCCAGACTTGTTGGGAAATAATGCAGCGTAAAACCTCAATGGACAGGCACCCAAGGGGATGTGTTCACAGATGGATACACACACATGTGCGCATGCAAACACAAACATGACTTTAATAACAGGTTAGCGTGTCTGTTTCACTTCTCGTCCTTGTGATGAAAACTCTTGCCGATAACAGTGTGAAGCAATAAATTTTCTGGCAACAGCTATTTACAAGTATTGGGAAACCGTTTCATTCAAACGGGTCACAGACACAGGCTAGGTTTCTATTTGAGGGACTGATACAGGAACTCTACATCAATGGGCTGAATAAAATACTGAGCTGTATGCGTGCAAACAGTAAATATGTAACATTATCTGAGGATGACTGAAACCTGTTGATTGTATGTAAAACTTTACATCTGTTAAGGTTTATGCAGAGATAAAAGGCTAACATCCTTTACTTGATTACAAATAGCAATACCAATAAAAACTACTTACTTATTAGTAAAAGTGAAATAGTTTTAACAATGCCCTTCAGCATTAAAAGTAAGCATATCGAGTAGACAGAGTAACCCTTTATAGAGTGCTCATTTGGATTATTGTTGCTGGTCCTCTGACAGCAGCACTTCATTGTAGAGGGTTATGATTGAAATAATACCAGTGCCTAAAATTAGTTATCTAGTTTTAAGTCATATTGCATGTTATTTGTATTGCTGACTATTCTGGAACACACTCACGGTGATAGGATATAGGAGGATATGTTAAAAGCACGTAATGCTATATACTATTTTTAGAACAATAAAGACAAGTATAAACCTTACAGTGCTGAACAGATCAAGCTTTATAAATCTGCCCTAAAAGTTTACAGCTACAGCTAAATGGTTTTGTATTGTCTCATCACAGACAGCAGTTAATTCACTGGTGAGTCTTAACAACCAGTGGATCTGTACGTTCAAACTGGTGCAGCCACATTGAGACCAGTGAGACTCGTCTGGGTCTGGGCCTGGGATTTAACGGCTCTGCAAAAAGGCATAAATTGAAGACAGAGCTTAGTCCTCAGTCAGCCTTTTCCACAATGTTTGTTTGCTTTTTTCGTTTTCTCGTAAATGTGGGAGGATGATGCATGTTCTCTTTCTGTTGCTGTGTCACACTTAACTAATTCATTCCACACAGCTTAAACCTCAGCCAACCATATTGATCTAATTCCGACAAAACATCCGGGAATGTCGCGTCTCACCACTGCAACATACGACAGAGGCCAGAGAAATAATGAAACGTGTCATATTAGCAGATGATTGATGTGGATCATGACATGTTCATCTTAGAATTTCTTTGTTTCACTTTTCATAAACCATCAAATTCCAACCAGTAAGGCTTTTTTTTTTTAATGACAGCAGAAATCGTGCCACTAATTGGATCCACATATCCTGTAATTGCAACTTTTATCTTTGACTTTACGGCGTACTTAAGGAGATTACATTGGCGGCATCTAAAAGGAAAAGACAGAATAACAAACTCATCCATAAATGCATCAATAAAGACTCATTGTGCCTCATATGTTACCTGAAAAGGTCAACTGACTGTGACTGAAGGCCACAAAGAAGACACCATGCTTATCTAAGAGATCAATAACCCTAGCTGTCACACCTATGTCGTTCCTTGTATGACCTCTGCATGCTTTGGAAGTAAAACAGAGGATTAGACAGCACCGGACCCACACAAATGCATCTCCTTTACTTGAGAAATGTGATGGATCGATAAGATAAAACAGTACTGAGGACATCTGTTGAGATGTGTTCAAACCTGCTCATGTTATTTTAGGATCAGGCAAGTTAAAAAAGCACACATGAGGTGTGAATCCATCTGATATGTATCCGTTAAAAGTGTCACAAAACAGCAACTTTACACAGCCTGTTTTGGTCCATCTCTGCTCGGCAACATCAGTGTACAGCAGTTGATATTTCTTTACAGCATGCGTGTTGCAGTGTGTGCTCAGAGGTTTCTTACCTACACTCACATGCGCTGTGTTCTGTAAAACTCATAAAAATATCATTTTGTTGCCTTTGGGGTTTTATTCTTTTAATCTGTAAAAAAAAAGAAGAAGAAAGAGAAATTGTCACAGGTTTTAAAGAAATACACATGGATTAATTGCATTCCTCAACTCCTTGTCTGTGTTGTGATCATAGACAGACAAGGTAAAGCAACCTGGGAGAAAAAGGATCTACAGGTAGTGTATTATGTTTAAGGTAGAATGCTTGAGTTTCACATCTAAAAGTCTTACACCCGTCTGCATGGAAACTTAAGAGAGGGCAAAACACATCAGAGGACAATCTGACTTGAAGAAGGGATGATAACTAAAAAAGGGGCCAAGTACAGTGTTAGTGTTTCTCTGGTGCAAAATCTGGGCAAAAATATAATATGACACTGTCCATTTGGGGCCAAGATGTGTCTTGGATTGACAAAATATTTCAAAAAAGGTCAATTTTAAAGGAAAGGCAAAAAGGGCTACCCCCCCCACCCCTATCCACCATACTGCACAAACCCCCCAAAGTTTTGCAGTTGAAGATAAAGCTGCTAACCTCCATTGTAATGTTATAGGTAGCTGTGGGTGTGCACTGCATTATCTCGTCAGTGCAGCAGCCAGCGCATCGCGTTAACACCACACAGGACGGGATGAAGATGTGCTCCACCTCCTCCGGATACTCCTGCAGAATCTCCACCAGCAGCTCCCGAGGCTTACACAAACTCTTGTTGTACACCTCCATTAAAGGGATCACTGGAAAGCAAGAATCACAGTACAGGGGTTATGAAATGGCAGCAGGGCTCTAGTCTAAACCACTGACTCTTGAATACTACAGTGCTCTAACAATAACATGTGCCTAAAAGGAGACATTAACAGATGAAGAGCTGAAATACAAATACGGACACACACTGATTTTACTTTTAGAGACAATTATTCAATTTTCCATTGAAATTAACAACCACTAGATATGTTTGTCCATCCTGACCCCTCCATATATATATACTGTGCTAGAGTTTCACCCCCCTTTTTATGGCTCTACTTCTGCCTCTTTGTGGTTAAGTTCACCTAAAGCTGTACAATGATAGCTGTTTTTTCACTTTCACTCCACTTGCCCCCTCTATCAATCTTTGCAGGAGTTCTGCTCTTGAGAAAGATATTAGCACACAGACAGGCAACACCTCCAAAATATCACTCAAAGCCTAAAACAATCCCAGCCTGACAGCCCTCTGGGATGCCAAACTAAACATACAGGGCCTGAACAATATCATGAAGTTCAGCTCCTTGATTGTCCAAATCAGATTGGGCAACGCTGGGATTGTGCAAAATGAAATTGCGGGCCAAGAGGGTGAAATTCCTTTCTATAAATGAGTCTGGCCACCATAACATTTCCCAAGCTTAACCTCAAACAAGACAGAAGGCTGCACAGGATGGAAACATCCAAGAGAAGAGAATTAAGGGTGAAAACTGCTTTCATTTGCAAATGGAGGGTTTTGAGGGGGGCTGAATCTGACAGGGTCAGACTATGCAGTTGTCCACCAGGAGGCGATAATTTTCCTATAATGTCATGATGAATCTCAAACCAGCTCTTTTTCTACTTGGCTATGGGCCAGTCAGGGAGCCCAGTGCAGACTGGGACACCTACCGTCATGAGGACCTCTTTCTGTTTCCTTCGGTATGTGGGCACTCTGCGAGGAGAAAAAAAAAAAGCTGTTAGTTGCGATAGATTGTGCAAGAGCTCTGAAAAAAAAACGCTGCCCATTACTTTTACTTATCCAGTTGCGCAAAAATATATTTACTTTTTGACATTTCCATTGCGCACTGTCAGAATATGAAAAGCACATTACATAGCTTATCTTGGGTTAGCCGAAACACAATACAGGGGCAAATGAGAGTCAAATGTTGATACTATGTTCTCCTCAAAATATTTTTACGAAAGGTTTTTAAGAAATACATCACATTAATATGACACATAGAAATAAAATTGATTCAGACATGAATTAATAACGTATGTTTGAACTTACTCCCTGTATAATTCTGATCATAAAACCTGTTGTAGATAATATTTGACGCCTTATATGGCCAAATATTTAAAATATGTTCCAAACGAACTGATCTCGGTTCCGCCACTGCTACGTGACAAAACCGAAACTCTGGAATCAGAGCTTCGGTTTTGTTCCAGTCACCAAATCTTTAATGTGTGCCTCCGCTGCCTCTTGGCAACGCGGATTAATAACAGTTACTACTTGCTACTTTCCCTCACAGGGGGTTACTGTCACCACACCAGTCTGAACACAAAGGATTCT
Source organism: Acanthurus tractus (assembly GCA_029783725.1). Lineage (NCBI taxonomy): Eukaryota > Metazoa > Chordata > Actinopteri > Acanthuriformes > Acanthuridae > Acanthurus > Acanthurus tractus. The sequence goes on from JAQNCA010000012.1 coordinate 10,578,958, forward strand.
GGCAACTTTCCCACCGTGCGTAATGCGCGCACAGTGGGAATTTTTATCTTGCTCTCGCACACTCACGCACGGCCGCGCGCCCCCTTCTCTCCGTCTCTCCCTTCTCACTAGAGCGCGCAAGTCGTGCAATCGCTCGCCAATATTGCGTGAGATCTGGTCTTGCAGCACCGGCTTGTATTCAGCGAGAAACTTTTCTTCCCCCCCATTTCTTAATGAAAAGTGGAGAAAAAAAGGATCTGGTTGTGTGGGTGCCGCAGTCTCCACCCACTTTTGGTGGCGTGAGGGTCCAACCTCGTGGGCTGAGAGACCCCAGCCCTCCAAAATACGATATACTGTATTATTAATGGATGGGTGTCAAGCTGCGAACACCGGCCCCTAACCCAAGTGATGATAGGCCGACTGATTATTAGCAGTTGTGACAGCATCGTGATACCATTCAGCGTTGATTGGATGGCTTAGCTGTCATTAAATCAGCCAGTTAGTTAAATAAACACTTTATTGGGCTCTTGGGGGAGTATTTCATCAGCTTCGGCGTGAGATGCTCGCAGAGAGAACTTTGTTGCAGCCTGAAACATCCTTGTGGTGACAAAGTCGTATCAGAAATAATCCTGTCCAATCGTGTTGCTGGAAAATATGCAGCCTCCTTTTGAAGTGGCAAGTTGTATTTTTTTTTTCACCTTGAAACCTTTGCTCAAAGCCTCCCAGGACACACTGCACCGATTAATGATTATTTAGAAAAGTATTTACAGTGCGCTGTCAAACGGCCTTTAAGATTCTGGTGCCAACCTGATTAATCTGAGAAGTAATGCTGCGTGTTGTTTTGAAACTGAGTGTTCTGTTTCAGTGTGAAAAGTAGAATTGCTGCTGATTAAAGCCGACTAATCGGTGAAAGTAGTTATAGTGCCAGGGTGAACCTGCTCATAACCGAATGGAGCCACTGCACCTTTAAAGCGTAATAATATCTCCAAGGTGGTTTTAGAGCAGGCCTGTATTCACCCAGCGTCAAACTTCACAACATTATTATTTTTTTTTTTGGTGGGTCGTATAGCCACCCAAAAGAAAATCTCACCACCCACGAGTATGTGTGTGTATGTGTGTGTGCGTGTGGGTTAGGTTTATATGGTGTCGGCTCTGCGTAATGGCCGTTTAAACCTCCTCAAAGCCACTAAACATTTCAGCTTGTCGAAACATGAGCGATGACCTAGCCAGAGGAAAGGCAAGGACGAGCTACACATTAATGACCAGTGGCTACATTTCGAGTTTGAATGATGTTTGTTTTTTCTTTCTTTCTCTTATTATTACTATTTTTTTTAAATGTCGGGTTTGCTTTCAGCAACTCACCTTGACAGCTGACAGCGTCAAAAATAATAGTGTCAAACTGTCAAATAAGTTCATCGTGTTGAAAATCCAATCTGAAGGCAGCCGACGTTTTAAAATCCAAGAGGCCAATGTGGCGATTTGTTCTCAAACAACAACAACAAGTAAAACAACACAAGTAGATCGTCTAAAACTTCTCTAAATAAGGGGCAGGGGGTTGTAATGGCAAATCCATATTGGTCCCGGGGTCGCAGCATACAATCCTTTGCGCATAACTTCTTCCTTGTCAACTGTTGCCAACGATTTTTAAGATATCCAGAAACACGAGGATCCAAGACGCATAACGTCTCACATTGTTCCGCAGCAGACCTCTATTTTCTTGCAAGGGTATAGCAATCCACATTACAAAAATATATCCATGCTTGTTGCGACAGCCGCCTCCAAGTAACTGTCCATTGGAAACTTGTAGCCTGCTCCAATGTGCAATTTGAACCGGTGGACCAGGGTGACGTTCAGTGAAAAAAGAAACCGCACTGGGAGATACTCTTTCCCGCAAAACTTTGTCTATGTACTCTGTCTTTTTTTTTTTTTTAATTCCTCTGTCACTGCGCACTATAGGCGGCTCAGCTGTCCTTGTTAGACAGAACGCGTCCACCTCTGTCTCGGTCTCTCCATACTGTGACTGTGGAGTGGCGACTACCAGCAACCGTGGACCGGGGACGTAAATGATTGGTTGATCATTGTAAGATGGTAGGTGTGTCCTCTATGGGCTGACCCGCACCGCGCGCTCGACTCCCTTTTCCAAAAGTTTTAGAAACGTCGCTTCATGTGACCACATCAGCAGCTATTAAAAACGCAGCGCTGAGTTCCAAGCGCTGAGTGCCGGTCTATTTTTAATGTGTCGTTTGAGGAAAAAAGAAATGAGGGCATCCTGGTATTGTGCCTGTGATGTTTTATGCTGGAGTCTCTGACTGACTGAAAAATCACCCGCATTATTTAATTCTTTCAATCTATTTCATCATCACATGTAGCATGCCGGCTGCAGCTTTTGTACAGCTTTAAAACACATAAAATACCTAATCCAAGAATACACAGCAGTGATATTGTGTATATTACTGCTCTTTATACTCGCACACAGACCTCGTCCTAAAATGAAAAGGCTACGTCTATTCTCATGTGTGGAAAATGAAATTTTAGCGCACAATTACTATATAGCTACAATATGACCTTGGATGCTCCTCTTATGTGATTTTTAGAATAAAAAAAATAATTTTCTTCTCGACAATTGTGTCTAAAAATGGTCAAATGTGTACTTTATTCAGGCGGCTAAGGTGAGCTGAAAGCCACGCCTTCTCATTTAAAGCTGCTCTATGATATTAGGGTAAAAATTTTCCAGTCTTGTGGCTACTAGAGGTTAGAGAGCGTGTGTGCCCGGACACGTAGCCAATACGTCTGTGTGGGTGTGCGTGCGCCGGGCAACGTTGCCGTTTGTGACGGCATGAGTCGTCGCCGCATCGCGCCGGTCAGTGCGCGCCGGCACGCACACACTTATGGAAAGTAGGGATATACGCATTCGTGACTTCCTCCCTGTCACCACAATGACGGAGAATGGGTTTTCTGTGTAATGTCCCGGTCAGGTGGTCGAGGCCGACCGCTGGTCAGTCGCATTTTTCTTCCTCCGGTTAACAGCTGAGACATCACGGCGAAGAAGAGGAGGGAAGAAGAGAGTCAGAGAGAAAAAGAGAGACATTCGGTGGCTGATGAAGGAAGTGACTCCCCTTGACTCATTGAGACTCCTTTACTGAAATTATTGATCATGGTGATGAAGATGATGTTATTACATCAATAAACTGTCTTTTCTCCTAAACTATGGGTGACTGAGCATGTCGCACACGTCAGCAGCGGGGAGCAATAACTTACATGAGTAATAGCAGCTTTACCAGATCATAAAAAAGTACATGTAATAAGTGGAAGTTCACCATTAAAGATTTTAACAAAGAAAAAATAAGAATAAACAAAAAATTTAAATTAGCCACTTTTTAAAATGGCCCTGTCATTGTTATTGGAATGTTGTTGGGTTATTATTATCATACAATTTGTAGGTAAGAAATAAAAAAGAAGTACTCAGTTACACGTGGTTTATCTCAAATGTGGAAAAAACTGCTTTATTTGGATAATTGTTTTTAGTTACTTTTTACCATTTGACCCGTTTATTTAGCTGAATTGAAAGAAATTAGAGTTTGATTGCTTTTCCTCTGCTTGTTATTAAATAAAAGCTTAAAGTCGGTTATAAACTTTGTTCTCCTCTGTAAAGGCAAAAACTTAGCAGAATTAAAAAATGATATTCAGAGAAATCAGTGTAAAGTTTCCTTTCTTTATCTGATTTTTTTCTCAGGTCAAAGAAGTAAAAATTTTAGGCAAAATTGAACCAGAAATGAGAGGCCATTTCTTACTGTGTAAAATGTGCAGGACCATTGTCTCAAATTAGTTATTTTCAGTATATTTAAGCAGTGGAATATGTTTTTAACAAATATCTGGCTCAAATCCTCTTTGAGGTGCTCTGTCAAACATTTCTTAATCATATTTTTGCTTGTCACAGCTCCACATAGCAGTGATGCCCTCTGCTGGAGCAACACGCCACTGCAGGACCATGTTACGTCTGCTTTGAGCACACTGACAGATTGACAGACACCAAGGAAGTGGAAAGAGCTGATAACTATGTAATGACATAAGTTGGCAGCTATGTGCCTGACATATTACGGCTTGCTTGCTAAAACCCATACCTTACCTTATAAATGGAATGAGGAAAAAAAAAATGAAACAGAGAGACAATGAGACTTTACAGGGAAGGGAATTAATTGAGGCATGATGGAGCAAGAAAGCAGAGAGGCAAAGGAAATGATAGATTAGGAGAAAGAGAGCTTTCAGGACGAGAAGGATTCGGCTGTCATGCAACTTGAGGAGTCCTGAGACAAGTTTCCTGGCTCGCTACCCGTCTGTAGTTTAATTGAAGAATAACACATGGGTTCATTAACGGTGTCACCAAGCTCCTGTTTCTGCTGACTCAGTGTGTGTGCGCTTGTGTGTGTGTGTGTGTGTGTGTGTGTGTGTGCTCTCAGTGTTCAAGGTTACAGTGGATACAGTGTAATCCCAGTTTATGCTGAC
>JAQNCA010000012.1:10592952-10631456 GCA_029783725.1 Acanthurus tractus
ATCATGTTCAAAATGAAACTTTCCGGACCTGAATAACTTTCAGATTGAACTAGACATACCCTCAAACATGTTTAGTAAGGCAGATGTTAATCTAAAGAAAATGAAATAGGAGAGAGACGACAAGTATACAGGTCACAAAGAGAGTGTGTGATCGAAAGCAGAGGAACTTTGCAGAATGTGTGTGTGAATGTGTGTGTATCCTCTTTCAGGTGGCTAAATTGCCTTGTCTTTGTTTGCACTTTTTGTTTCTTGACTGAATCCACAGACTGGTAGTGAAACTTAACACTCACTCAGGGGAGTAAAGCCTTTCCCAAAACTCTGGCTTGATTTCTTTACGAGGTGCAGTGTCACACTAGGTGGGCCCTCACGCTGGGGAGTCCGCAAAACCTGACACTGAACACGCCAAACGAGCCCACGCCACTTAAAATTTACTCAAAGAAATTAGGACGATGTGTTTTTCTAGAGCAAGATGCCCCGGTTTTAAAACGGTAGGTGTAAATCAAAGGGGAGAGAAAAGAGACGTGGAGGGAAAGTGGAGTGGACCGGACGAAGTTGACCCCTGGTTCTTGAGGGAGGGTTATTTATGTGAGCGAGGTGAGAGATCAAGTTGGGGTTATGAGGAGGCTGATTTCTGGTGTTGACAAGAAACTTTGACATTTGGCATAAAACTGGAGGCTTTTTAAAAAAAAATGTTAGAGAGTGGTTGTATTTCAGAAAGTTCTGGTTTCCCAAGAGGATTGTCTGGCTGCTCCGATGATGTCCTTAACTGATCAGTGACGTGGAAAACGTGTCTTTTTCCTTATTGCAACAGTAGAAAGACATGAATGTACATGATTTTGACATACCATCTCATTTCATAATGTTTACCTAATTTAAAATGTCGTTTTTCATGTTTCTACCTGTCCTTTTTTCCTTATCTTACATCCCTCCCACTCTATTTCATTTACCCTCCTCTTTCTGGCCTTTTACCGTCCATGCAACCAATATCACTGCTGTCTATCAAACACCCTGTCTTTCCCTCTAAAGCCCTTTTAAATGACAGATTGTCCTCAGTTTGTTCATCTGGCTGCCAGACATTAAAAGATATAAAAACTCGTGTTCTCTCTCACTCCTCGTCCCCTCGCTCCCCCGAGGCTAGCAGCTGTAAATCTCAGCAAGCTGCTAACTGTCTTATCTGTTGTGTATATTGGCTGTTTCTGGTTTGCCCAGGCAGAGTTTTAATGAGGACACAGACACCCTCGCTTGCTCTGTGTGGTCTGCTTGCAGACTTAACGATATAACACTGCACTCCATAAACCTCGGGAGGCCATATGATCAGCGAGCTGCAGTGCCCGGGAGACAGTTTGGCGGAGATGCTAAGTGGCTTGTGCTAACATTATGACGCATGTGTCTGAGTCAGGCGAGGCAGCAGAAACACGCTTATTACGAAAATGCAAAGAGGGAAAAGCGATTTCCCAAGAACAAACCTTCACTTTTATTGCATGTATGAAGCACTTGAGCCAATGTGTTACATGATCCAGTGTGCCTTAAAGGATGAAAGCGACCAAACACCTAAAGGCGATTGCAAAAGGTTTGAGACACCTCTTAGAGACGGGGGGGGAAGCGTATTTATGCTGTATGACCCAAACCCTTGTTTTATTAAATTATGTAATTTAGAACAATATCATTTAATTAAGAAACCATGAAACTGTTTGTCCATTTTTGGTTGTTGTTTGATAAGAGGAAATTGCCCATTCACATCTCAGACTAATGCAGCTTCATGCTGTTGTTGCAGCGTTGTGTTGATAGTAATTACTTGCTAACAAGTTACAGCTGTGACGGCTTACTTAGGTACCTGTTTACATTTAGAAATTACATCAGGGATTACCAAACATTTTCAACCTGAGACCCTAAAGAGAAGTTTGAGGCCTTTTGGACTCAGACTTAAAAACTATCATCTCAACATCTGCATTTATACACAAATCACTGATAAAGAAACAATAATTAATGATTTTCAAATGTGTTTATTTCATTGTGAAAGTTCATAATAGTGATTGATCAAATTTGCTGAAAATAATGTTTCTTTCTAAATATTCATTCAGTATGTATGTACAATGCTTCTTTTTAATATGTCTTTCAGTGACAGACCCAATAAAAACTAAGCCATTTTGGGTCCTGACCCCAAGTCTGGGAAATGCTGCTCTCCAGTTACTAATCCTAGTAACTTGTGTTAAAGCATTAAATTGTACACAGCTAAATAAAACTACAAATGCCATAATTCATACAAGCATTTGCTGCTCTGTGTTCTGTGTGTAGCCAACAGAGAGCCAGAACAGTGGTCGTCTGTGGGCAACACTCAAACAACTGCTTGTAATTCGGGACCGTCCTGAATTTTTTTTAGATTTCTGGTCTAACACATTGGACACACACACACTAGAAAACATGATGTCTCATTCCTGACAGCTAAAAGAAGAACTGCTTTGTTGAATGAGGGATACAGTTCGTACATGCAGTGCTTGAAGCAAACGTCCCGTTTACTCCACTCATGCATGCACAGTCAGTGAAACATACACTCTCATCTTTTATGTTTATTTATGTTAAATGTAGAAGATGAGATGCAGATTTGGAATATTCTGAGTTGAGGTACCTTCAATGCAGTTTGAAATTCACAAATTGCTTTTGCTGATGAGAGCATCAGTATGTCACTAGCAAGTATTGAGTAATTGGATGAATGTACAAATGTCCGACATTGACGTGAAAACACTGTAAATCAGTTATTTCAAACCATTACTGCGAAGGATGTCACATCACACATGAGATGTCACAAAAAGATGAATTACTTAAACAGTGACGTGTATTGGGGGAATTGCAACAGCAACCATTCAGTGACCTCTTCATTGAGCAGTGGTGTCATTGACAAAATGTCATCAAAATAGAGAAATTTGTTTTAGCAGCTTGTTAAAGCAGAAGTTCAAGTGACCTTTGGCAGATATTCACATCAGCAATAACTGCTGGTGTTTGTCTATGAAGCATATTTCCCTGTTTGCAACACCATCCTCCAGCCATGAATTACAAATATACGTGTGAAGTATGAACTGAGACGTGACTCTAAACACCTGCAGCCTCTCACACATATGGTCATCATATGTTGCGAGGCAGTAAAAATCTTATTTACAACCCTACTAAATTCATTCATGACTTGAGAGGATGGGAATATGTAAAGTAGTGAACCTAGAGGAGAGAATAAGTGTGTTTTAGCTGAATACCAGGTGGCTAAATGACAGTGAATTGGATGAAAACTTGCACAAAATTCATGATCAAAACACGTGAGCGATGTTGTGATTTGTAAAACATATATCTACCAGTGTGCATTGGACACACACACATACATTCTCCTTTCTGACCTGTTTCAAGAGAATAAGCCTGGAGTTTTAAGTTGTAGTTATAAGCCACTGACCTCTTTTGGCCTCAGCTTACTTTTCCAATTGAAGTAAGAGTTCACCCTAGCGTGGAAGTTGCTGATGCTTCATGTCGAAGGCTAATACTTCAGCTTCTTTGAAGATGACCCACATTCTACACATGGCTGAGGACACAGCAGGAGAAAAGGACTACTTTCTGACCCTGTGCTACGCTGACCTGCGGATGACCTCTGTTGAAGCAAGAAAGGGATCCCTCCACTGAACACTGTCAACCAAAACAGTGGCCATTAACATGTCAGCTTGCACCGATCAGAAAGGTGGTCGGCGAACAAAGGCGGTGTCAAACAAAGGTAGAACACATATGTTTTAGCTTTGACGTGTTTTCTAATTAAGAGCCAGGGTCAGACAACATAATCTGACCTTGATTTGGAGATACGAACTGATATCCCTGTCTCTTTTTTATCCAAATGGCATCTGTGTTACCAAAACATCCTCTGGCTCAGCTATTTTTCACTAACTTTATTTTAAAAAGTGCCCCGCTTACTGCCACAATTAGATTATCCTGTTTGGGTAAGGAAAACATCTTTTAGGTGTAGGTCAACAATGAGGCGGAAACGGTGGTCAATTTAACCTAAGACCTCAAATATTCAAGCAAATCATGGGCGGTTTAGGAAGTACTCAACCAAACCAACAGGCAGTCTGGTCGGCTTGAAGGTTGGCTGTTTTTCCTCTCCTGAAGTAGCTTAGCACACGAGGATGTTAACTTTACCACCTACAGCACACACACACACTCAGGAAGCCACGTGATTTTGTACCATCATAGTAAACGTCTGAGGTAAGCCACAAACGTTCCTCTCCTCTTGACCCCTTTAAGTGCAACCACGCGAGTGTGTGTGAAATGCCAGGCTGAGCTTTTAAGCCACGGTTTCCTGTAAAATACTGAGTAAACCTTGTCCACCACAGGGAGCTATCACATTTTACCAAAATGATAAACAGCCAACCACGGTGAGATCACCACTGTTACTCCCGTTAGCCACGACAAAAACAATGAATACAATGCCAGTGCACTTGACTATTGGCTAAACTACCTGAATGCTTTCATCGTTTACCTAGCAACAGATTAAACTAACTATACACTGTACCTTAGATTTACCACAGTTTATGTGGATGTCCAATCAGTGCTGATGGTAAATGTAAGCAGTTAGGTTCTCCTGCTACAAAATCTGCTGTTCTCCTGGCACCAGAGCCATCATTTGTCTTGGACACTGACATAGACGATGTGACAGTAAAACAACAGGCTACTTTAGCTTGGATTTTACACTCTGCCCCTGGGTAACCAGGCGGCGTGTTGCTGCACAAAAACAAAGCTTGTTCCTTTAGCTTGTAAAGTAGCTTCTTTTCATTAATGAAAACGGTTTGCCAAAAAATGAGTGCAAAGGATTTTATGAATGAGGATACATTTGACACTGTTTTGGCTGTGATAACAGTCGGCAAGAGCCATTTGAGCTGCTGACAGCAAACTGTCAGTGGTGACCCCGATGCTCGCATGCTAACAGAGAGGCATTTTTTTTGCAAATAAATTTGGACATTAGTCATTTTAAGTTGAATGTAGTTTTTACATATTAAATTATGCATCACAGTTTTTGCTGCAAGCACTGTTATGGAGCTTACTGCATTGAGTCTTAATGCACCATCAACAGTTTTCCACAAATTACATGTTTCATTTCAAATTGATCTTAAAAGCCCACAAAGTCAAAGTAATGTGTTTTGACCCTCTTTCAGTCTTAGTGTTGTAGAACTGCAACTTGAGAGTCAAAACTCAGGGCCACAATTCTTCTTTGCCCACAAACATTTTTATTACAGATCAAATTTTTAACATAAAAGTTGCACATGTAAAAGTTTCATGAGGGGTAAAGAAGATGACTGATACATATATTAGGTATTCTTTATTGGGACTACAAGAATTTGAAAAACTACAGTTGCTATTTGCTGGTAAATAATGTTACAAAAAAGTGCATGTGCTGCCTTTATCTAATTTTTCAAATGATCATTAGGTTACTTTGGTCTCTCAGGGAATGTACCAGTAATGCTGAAAGGAGATTTCAGCAACTTCTCATGGAAATGTACCAAACAGAAATGTCTCTAAACAAGTCAAATTAACACAATGTAAGTAAAGAGAGAAGGAAATACAAGAAAGAGAGACTGCCCGTCGAAAACTGAGACGGAAGGTGTGTGCGTGTGTGCATTTGTGTGTGTGTGCACGCTCGCTTGTGTGGTTTTGCTTGCCTGCACCTCTAAACAGGCCTGCTGGGGCCAGGTAGGGATGTGAGGAATAGTTGTCGACACACAAAAGACTGCGCTTTTTGTCACCCGGAGGAAGGCTGCATGCCAAAACTCGTACGTGATGTAGACAGACGACAGGCCTGACAACGTCGAGAGCATATGGCCCGAGTGTGTGTGCGTTCAGGTGTCTGCATGGGTGCTTTTTCGTGTGTGCGTGATTTGTGCATGAAGGCACGGTGGGCCTCAAGAGACAGATTTTTCCGTTTGATTAGTTTTCTTTCTCAGGCCTTAGTTTCCCTCCTCCAGCAGCTTAGAGTAGAATACATTTAGAGGTACGGTCCATCTGGTGCTGTCCTGTTTCCAGTTTGTGTTTCCACATAATAAGCTTGAAATCAATGCCAGACACATAAACACTTATCAACACTTAAACACTTATTGTGCAATTTCTAAAGAAAGAAAAACTAAAAATTGAAAAAACAATTGTTGCTCTGGGAAACAAAGCCGAGACAAAGTTTAAAGACAACATCACAGTTTACAAGCAGGGTACCTTCAGCCTTACTGTCCCATCCTCAGATACTCTCTGGAAGTCTCTCTGTGATTAGGGCAGTTTTCGAAAAATTTTTGTTCTGTTCTCAAATTGCAGCAAAAAGCTGCTTCCTAAGGGAGGAAAATCTCTAATATGTTGACTTTGAGCTCATGCCAGTTTCAATAATGTAAAAGCATGGGGCACCCAAACAAAAAGTCAAGCAGAAAGCTTCAGAGAACTCACTGACATCTCTTTCTCTCTTTCTGTCTGGCTTTCTCTCTGTCCCTCATCTTGCTGGTTTTGCAGAAAGTCAATATTGACCTTCAGCCATAAAGCAGGGTCTCGGTTCTGATGTAATTTACTACATACAGTAAAAGCCCAGAGATGCAAGGGAGAGAGCCCCCTCACACAAACAGACGCACGCATGAGGATGTATGGAAGATTATTTTGATTCTCGGTTATGTTACGACAAAAGCTTTGAAACAGAAAAGATGTGAGGGCTGGGGAGGGAGGAGCTGAGGGAGATGAGAAGGAAGAAGAAGAAGGAGCGGATGATAACACAACAGAGAGAGACAGAGAGAGAGAGGCCTGGAGGAGGTGTTAAAGGCCAGTAGGTGAGAGCGTTTTGTGGGGGGGGGGCAGACAAAAGAAAGGCAAAAGCTTGAGAGCGGTGCTGGAGGGCAGTGAAGGGGAAGAAGGAGGGGAGACAGGAGGGGTGAGAGGAGTTTCAGGGTGGCAGTGAAGACCACTGAAGCTCTGCAGGAGTTTGGGAACCAGTGAACCTTGCTCTACCCCCCCACCCCACCCCTCCTCTTCTCACCCCCCCGTCTCCATCAATGTGAGGAAAGCCTCCTGGCGTGCTGGCGATGCGTTTCCCATGAGCTTTAACATGCGGCCCATTAACCCTTCTCTGTAATGTCCCGCGCTGCTGTTTTCCTGGGTTCTGTGGAATCTTTATGGAAAACAAAATAATATTTTGCAGAACGCAGAAAAAACATTTGTGGGAAATCCCGCGTGTCGAAGATAAAACGACAGATCTGGCAGCCGTGGCTGTGGGGAGGATGATCATGGTCAGCATCAGGACGATGACGTAATGTGTCTGTTGTTCCACTTCTTTGGTTCTGAGTGATATTTTTTCCAACTCAGTTGCTGAATTTGGCACAAAGGCTCATGCGGCTTTTCATGCACACCATAGGATGAAGTATCTCATCAGGTAAACCAATGGATCAACACGACCACCAAGCTAACCTTGCAATACTGGACATTTCAGCTAAACCATTGACTGAATTAAAGGTAATTATGGCCAAAAGCTTTGGGTATTGATAGAATGGAAAAGACTGCAGACACAAAATGAGGTGGCTTGGCTAAACCTTAAAGATACAGTGAGGAGCTTGGACGACCAAAAGAGACTGGTGTAGGGCCTCTGTTCCTTTGCATCGAAAGTGTTTTGGTGACAGTTGAGGTGATCGAGATGACTAGGATGACTGATTAGTACACCTTAAACTGGGAGGAGACCCTAGGATGGATCCAGAACTTGTTGGAGTGATTAAATATCTCATCTGGCCTAGGAACAACTCAGGATCCCCCAGAGAAAAGCTGGAAAACATTGCATGGGATTGGAGCGTCTAGAATACCCCGCTTAGCTGTATGGGGAAAAGGATGGATGGATGGATGGATGCCATTAATGTTAAAGAAAGATTGTGATTATGGCAAATGAACTATAGCAAAGTAAACCTAGTGTTAGGAAATTAGAGTGTAACAAAAGCATTTCTTGCAGGTCTGGAACAGAATGCATGAAAGTCTGATCCACCATGTGATCATCCATAACCTCGACCCCCCGTTGTCTTACTTTCCACATCGCCAAAAAAAAGAGAACAAGACTTTCTGTCTTTGCAATGACTGTTGGCACTAAACATAAATGTTCACGTGCACAGTGGGTCAATATCACAATAATTCCTAGGATTGATTTGGATGAAATCTTTACCTTTAACCTTGGTGATCCCCTGACTTATCTTCTGGTTTCAACATGTGTCTAATACAACACTCATATCTATTGTTTCTTGCACAAATTTTCTTACTCCAGCTTTTGCCCATCTCTCTGCACCCATGCTGCTTCTGTGCACTTGTGAAATGTCTGCTTGCAGATTTCTCCACTGCTCTTGGGTTTTTTTTGTGCAATAATCCTGTCAAAATTCCCTGACCAGTAGATTGCCAGGTGTGGTATTGACCAATGATACGATTTCTGTCTGTTTGCTGGTGCATTGACCTTTGAGGATGAATATAGTAACTGCCCATAAAGGAGACTCAAAGGAGGAAGTGAATGCACTCACAATAAATCAGGTATAGTCTCGCTGGCCTAAATCTGAAAACTGATGTCTTGTAAAGGCACAAGAGCAGCCTGAGTGCAAGGAGAAGAGCTGAGGCTTGAGTGTGACTAATCTGTTCCATATAGCCTAATGCAAAAATATAGTTTGAACAGGAGCAGAACAAATTTGAATGCAAGCAAAGGCTGTTTTAGTGTATATGCACAGTTTGAGAAAAAAACTGCAAAATCTGAATGTGAAACAATGCGCTACGCCCCGCAGATTGAAAGATTCTGAATGAGAACAAAGGGGCCATACATTTTCAGTCATCCGTTTCATGGCACAGATACATTCCTATTTTAATCTGTCCAGCTCTTAACACTCGCCAGTGTAATTGAATTGAAATCTCATCTCACTTCAGTCACTGCTCACTGTTGAGCAGGTTTCTCAGGCTTTTTTCCAGTTTGAGAACCAAAAGAGAAATTTTGTGTCCCCGCGGGATTCAAACTTTAACCTCCCGAGACCCTGCGCACTCATATGAGGACATTACATTTTTGCCTTTCTGCACCATGTTACTTTATTTTCTTTAAACTTTTACCCATTGTCCCCATATGAAGACATAATTTTTTTGCAAAAACTACTTCCTGTGCAAAGACAAAGTTTAGTTATTAATACTAACTACACTTATAATACTTTCAAAACTAAACTATAAACTAATAGGTATATAACTTACTATATGTATTAGGGTTAAAAACTTAGGTCCTACTTATCCCAAACAGCTAGGAGAAATAAAAATGCACGCCAAACAAAAGCTCAGGTCTCAAGAGGGTATAACACTGACAAGTAGTGTTCACTAGCTTGCAGCATTCTAGTGACTAACTTACAAACACACAAAGCAAACAAGTCAAATGCCACACAAACAAACACATGACTGAGCTGCTCTTTAAAGTTTCCTCTTTGCACAGAAACATTCTTTTGTCTTGCCTGGATGCTTAGAATGATTTATTTGGAGGTGTCTTTCCAATTTTGTGTAGTTTTAGCTCTTAAAGCACCTCTCAAAATAAACCGGACCAAGACCTCCCCTGTTTGTTGAATAACTTTGTTGAAGCCAGTCTCTCTAAACTCATATATATATATAAGTTTATATATTCCTTTCTACATCCTGCACACAAGCAAGAGTGAGGGAGGCACACTGAGCTCTCTTAACATTATCTGAGAGGTGAAACATGTAGAGAGAGGAGGGATGTAAACAGCTCAGCACACAACATCAAAGCTGAACAACTCCTCTTCCGTATTAATTAGAAAAATGAATTCACATACCATAACACTCTCATGCATTTAAAAATCTGCCAACTGGCAACCCTACAAAAATGTGTCCACAGCCCAAAATAAGTTCTGAAGTGTGCCAAAAGTAAACTGTTTTGCTTCTATGCGGTATATTGGCAATAACAACTGAGGAAGTAATTTGGGAGGGACATACAATAAATTTAACCTGTAATACTTGTGTATTAAAGGTTGACCTTTTCTAATCCGATTTTATGTATCAACATGTTTGTACTCTTTGATGTTTTTGTGTTGTGATGCTACATCTGATTAAAGGCCTTGTATTAAATCTTCAATAAGATACAGAGTTTATAACAGTTTTACCAGGTGGTTCGTTACAAATCTGACACTTAATATCTCTGAACCACTGAGACACAGCCTACTAATGAAACAGTCTTGAAATATGTAAATAGTCTCTTAATTTATTGGAAGAACTGTCTCCCTCCTTTCACAGGAAGTTGGAACATCTTCCCCAAAAAAGTAAATTACATATGAAGTGAATCCACCGAGGACGTCACTGTGTGTCTATGAGTATGTGTGAATAGGCGGTGATTAGATTCAGTGTAAAAGCCCCTCTATCAGACACACCCAGACACGCAGACAGACAGCTCTGAGCTAATCCTGCAGAATATCAAAGAGAGTCCAGACTCCTGGGAGAGATGGAGGGAGTGACTGCAGAGGAGAGACAGACAGATGAGGGAGAGAGAGGTCAGGCAATAGGCAGGGGAGTTCAAAGAGGAAAAGGGAGAAAGAAAATGAGAGAAGGAGGGTCCAGGAGAGAGTGAAGAGAGTTCATGTGTAAAATTAAGAGAGTAAAACCCTTCGTAATCTGCAACTTTCTCAGCGGCCGATCCCTGGTTAGCAATCACTCGCTGGATCTCTTAAATCAGCTAAAGCTCAGTAAGCCTTTTCAGATTTATGCCAGGCTTCTCATAGTCTCGAAGGTCATTTTGTCGTCCTACTCCACCGCATGTCAATTCATCTTGCTAATGTGCATAAACACCTGGAATTATTTTAATCCTTGCATGCAGCCGCTTTCTCTTATTTTTTTTCTTGAGGTGCAGTAAGCACCGTACAGTAAGGAAGCCAGCATTGAAGTGTGTTTTGTCTGTGCTGCCCCCAAAGCCCGGAGCTGGCCTGCCTCATCAGCCTCCTCTTGTCCCGTTGCCCTTGGCGACACATCCCACCTGGAGCGAGGCCAGCACCCCATTAAGGAGATCAAAGCTGGGCAAAGTGGATGAAGCTCTCTCGCTCTCTGTTCTGTCTCTGTTTCTCTTGTTCACGTGTTTACACCTGACATACCTTTTTCTCTCTCTCTGCACTTTGTCTCTTTCTCTTCTTTATATCGTTAGAAAAAATGCTC
This sequence comes from Acanthurus tractus, assembly GCA_029783725.1. Taxonomy (NCBI): domain Eukaryota; kingdom Metazoa; phylum Chordata; class Actinopteri; order Acanthuriformes; family Acanthuridae; genus Acanthurus; species Acanthurus tractus. Next base: position 10,604,149 of record JAQNCA010000012.1, read on the forward strand.
TAACTTCTCTATTTGCTGGTTGTCACTTGGAGTCAATGGAGATGAGCGACAGTGCTTCAAAATATTGAGAGTGAACTGGGAAAAAAAGGGAAGAAGTTATCCTTCATGTAGATTGTTTAGGAGTTTTTATCAGTGACAGTTTATAGATGTGGTTGGCTACGCTGGCAATGGAGCCTCCCACGCCTTCAACCTTATGTTTTCAGACATTAAAAATATTTATCAGGCCTGTTTTCCTCCCTAACCCTTTAGTGCTAAGACTTATTACTCCTCTGACTGTCAGCACTTTGCTGATTGTGCAGTACTTTAAACTCAAAGTCATGTTAATACCACAAAGTCACTTCAATCCTTCATATTTAGCAATGTTTTCCCAGACTGACCACAAAAACTGATGCTCCCTGTCGTGTTGCAGAGGTTTTGAACATGAAACATAAACAATGCAGTAATGGCAAAGTCATGTACAAAAAGTGGTTGGAGGATTGGGTATGACAGCCTTGTAACACAGACAGAGAGCTGGTGTTACTCCCAAGTGTCTCCTCGCTCCGTTTGCTGTGTTTTAAGGAACAGTAGCGAAACTGTGAGATTGTCTTGGACGCCCTCGTCTTCTGTTCACTCCGGGTGAGTGGAAAGTGGGAGTCATCTGAAAAGAGGCCAACTTGCAAGCGAGAAACTCATCCAAAAATAACTCCATTAGTGTAAGGGTAGTATACAGTAAAATAAATTAGGAAAGACATGTGATTTCAGCTTTTGCTTTTATAGTTTGTGGCAGCCTTGTGTAAATTAGTAAATTTCTTTAGAAAAGCAAATTAATGTCATTACACAGCAAATAAATCTGAAAGTTTATTCCAGGAGACAATGAACTTAATTGCCCCGTCTTTCCAGACGTGTCATCCTGCAGCGATTGTTGTAATTGTGCATATGTTATGTACAGTCCATGTAAAATGCCTGCATGTCTCTCCACCTTAAACACAACAACACTGAGGATGGACACTTGTTGCAGCTAGTAAACACTCAGAGTGTCACAATCCAGAAATATTCATCTATTAGCAACTTGTCCCCTGTAACCTGCCCCCTCACCCCCCATCTTTTGGTGGTTTCCCGGACATAATGGGCTGAAAAACAGTGTTTCTCTCCCATCTGCATTCCTTCACTGACACAGCATATTTTTCAGTCTCCTCCTTGACTTCAGCAGTTTCTACAGTCTTTTTTTTTTTTTTTTTTTTTTTTTTTTTTTGGGGTAAATGGGCAAGGACAAAAATTTTTATTTTTTGTTTGGTATTTTTTTTGGAATATTTTTATATATGGTTTTTGTTAGTTTTTTAAAAAAAGTGGAATTAATATTTGTGGGCAGGCTGGACCTGGGCCTTGTAGAGGGATTTCTGTTGTAAGAGAGGAGACCAGATGGAAATTTCAAAATGAAGCAACAAGATATTTTGTTACCAAATGAAGCAAAGAAAATAAATCTAACAGTATTACGAAACCCTAATTCCAAAGAAATTGGCATGCCGTATAAAATGTAAATAAAAAATGTGACAATTATTTTGTTTATCCTTTTTGACACATACCTGATTTAAAACAGTACAAAGGCAACATATTTAACATTTTGCTTCATCAGCTCCATTGAAAACTGTGGATATATGCTTATTCTGAATGTAAAGCCAGCAATATGTTTCAAACAAGTTGGGACGAGTGCAATGAAAGACTCCAAAAAAGTTGTGAAATTTCCAAAAACACCTGTTTGGAAAATTCCACACCTAAACAGGTTCACTGGTAACAGGTGAAAGGGGGATATTGAAAGGCTCAGTCTTTCGTAAGACAGGACGGGGTGAGGTTCACCACTTTATGAAACACGTAACTGAATAAAGGATGTTACTACATGGGCTCAGGAACTTATGTAAAAGCTTATGTAAAACTGCTGTCAGTGTGCAAATGATTGCATTACAGTTTCATATAGGCTTAACACAATGTCCCAGCTCAGTTTCAGAGAGTATTGCAAGAGCGTTAGAGACTCTTTCCCTCAGCAGATTTTTGCACTTAGTGGCTGTGGAAGAGTTCAGTCACAAAACTGATCTGTGAACACATAAACCTACATTGAATGTTCTTATATTTGCATTCAGTTTTAGTTTAACACATTTAAAGCAGGATTTTTTTAAGCAATAAAGTGCCCTCCAAAGTTATTATATCACCCCTCTTTTTTCTATGACGTCCACAGAGCCTGTTTGTCTGAATCCCCCTCAGTGATTCTGCGTAGATTAGTCCCGACCTCAGACAGAGAGCTGTCGGTTGTTTCATTGCATAAGGTGAAAACTAATAGCTTGCAAATCCTGATGTTCTTTCCTGCCCTAACATACCAAAAAAAAAAAAAACTCCAAAACACCTCAAAACTTGCGTCACTGTTAATTAGATTTCCTTTGCTGGAGTCAGTCTGGAAATGAGACTCGCAAAATGGATCATTGCATCATAACAGCACATTCATTGATGTTTTTTTTTTTTTCTCATAGAATTGGTTAAATCCCAATTCCTACATGTGTTACATCACTGAAAAGTTGTGTGAGTGTTTGACAGTTATTTACGAGCTATAAGGAACACTTCACATGACATTGCTCGTAAGTCACCGGTCTAGACTCCGAACCACGTCAGGAGTCAGTTTGTATATGAGCTCATGTACAGTAAGATCACAGGTGCAGTCTGGTCCATGTGAGAGAGGAATGCGAAGATGTATCTGTGTGTATTCTACAGTATCAACAAACACGCATGAGAACATGATGCCTCCAAAAACTGAGCGGGGTTAGGGAGTGTAAAGTAGCAAATAAAGTAGCAATGGTTTATCAGTGCACCTACGTGGATGTGGACTTCGCTTGCATGTTTTGCTCGCACACACTTTGATTCTGGCTTGCATCAATGTACAACAAGGTCAGTCCTCCAGTTTTTTTTTTGTGAGCCAACCCAGCTGTGCTGCTCCCGCCAAGAGGAAGTGGTGGATGAATGTGAAAATTCATCAGAATGTTACAAATGAAAATAAAGAACTTGTTGTTTTTTTTTTAAATTTCGCCGGTGCTAAAGGGAATTTCTTTCTGAACGTGGGGAAAGTTCTGAGAAAGAAACACAGGAGCCGAGTGACATGACTTTGACTGGAACATGACTTTGACTTGAACTAAAGTCACAGATGTAATGACTTGGACTGGACTTGACACACTCATTAAAGACCTGCAACTTGCCTTGGACTTTTAATCAATGACGTGATTTTTCTTGGAGACTCATGAAAAATAATTAATTTGTTCCCCCAGGTCCAAAGATAAAAAGTATTTTTGCTTAAAAACTGGGACACAAATCACTTAATGTTCCTTCATTTCCTTGATCAGTGACAATGATAATGATTTATTCCAGGTAAGTTAACACGTAATTCCCCAGATCGACTTTCCAGATTGACTTCGTTTGGCAATGACTCAGTCCCACCTCACACCCAACAGCACCTACATCCTTGTTCACACCCTGGGCTTATCTCACATTGATCACTGTACCTCCCTTCTCTTTGGCCTCCCTCTAAAGTCCATCCATAAACTTCAACTGGTCCACAACTCTGCCGCTTGTATAATCACCAGGATCCTCTCCATTAATCACAGCACCCCTGTCCCTCAGCAGCTCTGACCTCACCCCCACCCAACCACCCATTGCTATTACCTCTGGAAAGAAGTGCTGTCGGCATCCATTCTCAGAAGCATGAGTAAAGGGCGGATGTGGACAGTTCCTGTGCGTATGGTTTTTGTTTGTATTACACTGTAGACGTAGACTGTAGATTTTACACAGTCATGATGAAGAGGATGAAATGAGAATATCAGCTGGCTGAACACCATTGTACTATGTAGTTTTTTTTTTTAAAAAAGCATAATTTCCAATACAAAACAAAATGTTCCGTCTAATAATATTCATATGGCAGTGTTGATATGGCCATGTTTCTTCTTGTACTGATGAGAATTTGTCTTAAAGTTCTGCTGGAGTGTTGTGGTTATGAGTTTTAGCCTCAAACTTTACAGAGGTTTATACATCTGTCAAGCATTTTATTAAATTAACTTTTTTTTCAGAGCCCATTGCCTCTCGACCTCAAAGGAGAGGTCTGAAGTAAGCAAAAAGGTTACTTTGTGGATGCTGTGCTGATGTTCGTGTAAACAGACCAAGAATCCGCCTTAAACAAAATCTGACCTGAATACCTACTTCCATTTAAAATCACTTTAAAAATACTTCACTGGTATTCTATAAAAGTTTGCTTTTATGACATCTGGGAACTTTTTCCACCAGTGTGTAATGGGGGTTTGTGGATAATCTGCTTGCCTGTTTTAGCCTGGCTGAGGATCTGAAGAGGGTAACTTGCGAAACTCAGGTCAGTGGGGATCATTAAAGACGGTTCAAAGACACCCTGTTGCTCTAATAGCATTCAGGAGGCGATACAGATAGCGGTTTACAAACAGTGGTGGGGGTTTATTCTGAGCAGCATGTGAACTTAAACACAGCAAAGATATCCGGTCGCACACGTGCACTCAGAGAAAGGAATGAATGTTACTGTTTTTCACAGAAATCTGCCGCGTCACTCTTACTCTCACTTACACGTGGACTCCCTGCTCCTCTTTACATCACCTTCCTCTGCGTTTGGCAACAACTCCACCAAAAGCCAAAATCAAACAAGGGAAGGTATCAGAGTGAAGACATTCGATCGGTTTCCTTGGTGGTAAATTCAAACAGACTTTCTGTACAGGGAAATTCTCCACCAGCTGCATTTACTGGCAGGTCTTCAGGAAACCCCGGCAAAAGCCATTTTCCAGTTACAGTGAGTTGTCATCACTCTTCTCAAATACCAATGTGGCACTGACGAGAAGCCTCCTGCCACCTTCGGGATCGATGTCATGTACAGAAAGACAGCAGGAAGTTTTGGGCCTCTTTCGTTATTTGAAGATGCAGTTGTGCCAACAAAGCTGTTACAGTGTCAAGCTTTGTGCTTGATGGAAGAAAATCAGTATTTCGTGCTTTTATATTAGCCAAAGGGGTATAATTTCCACATTTAAATTATATATATATGAAGAAACGCTTTCATGCATGATCCAGTCTGGCTGGCTTGAAAAAGCCTGACGTGGGTCAAATTTGAGTTCATAAAGTTTGTTTTTACACACTAGAAAAACCAAGACTGGAGTTTTTTGGTGGCCAGATCTTAAAATTGCTGATTGAGTCTGACCCGTCCACTTGTTTCCTCTTAGTCCTCAACTTTCTTCTTACCTTTTTAGGAAAGAAAAAATAAGGTTTTTTTGTAACTCGAAAAATCTGTGCATCTGGACAGTGGTGCTTTAAGTTACATGGGAACATACTAATAGGGTGAATGCTGACATACTTATTCAATCTGTATATTTTTTACTATCTCCTTGAGTTTAGTACCACATATGCTAATTTGCTGTAAACACAAGAATAAGTTCAGTCTACAGCACATAAAAACTCTTTAGCTTTTTGGGTATTTGGTCGTAATGAAAGGTCAAATTCAAAACTTGACGTAATGATGGCATTTTAGTTCCTTCTGTGTGTTGCATGAATGTCTGTAAAAATGTGAGGGCAATTCATCCATTGTTAGCTGGATATGTGAATGTCAAAGACATCAACCTGTTTTAGCCCCTAGATGATCACCAAAGTCTTGGGAATTATTTCTCTGGAGTTTATGAATGTCTATTTATTGAAAAGTTTCCAAGATATAAATGTCGGTTTCAAAGTGGTGGATTAACCAGCATTTCCATCTATGCTGTTAGCTTAGCAAAACAAACATCAAATAAGCAAAAGAATGAGCTTGGTTGATACCACAGGGCAAACCATTCTTAATGGGAATAAAATGAAGCTATTTGGCATTGGATTTTCTGACACTCAGCCAAAGCATCACTTTCATTTAGTGCATGCAGTTGCTAAAATTCCCTGCTGTTGGTGTTTGAACCCATGAGAATGTTGTATAGTTTTACCTGAGCCTCACTCTCAGCTCCAACAACAATCGTACTGCTCTGTGAGGACGGTCCATGTTTTCATTTTCCAACCATATGGAACTGCTAACTGTCTCAGTGTGGGGTTTCTCTTACCTTCATTCATCCAGGGATGATAACTGATACGTGCTCCTTCTCACTGATCTGCAAATCTGTGTTTGTCTGCGAGTGTTACTCATTTCTAGTGGGCAGCAGCTGTTCATGAACAGCTGTTCCATGAAAATGAGTTATTCCTCATCCAAGGCCAAACTCGCCAGTAGCTTTTGAGGAAGAGTGGTTCTTATTAAATGCTGCCTGACCGGCAGTGCCAACCATGTCTGGGGGTTTTGATAAATCCTGTAAAAAGTCTGCAACCTTCAAGGTTTAAGCCCACATTTTTGTAACCTGTCTTTCACAATGTTGTTTAACTGTATCTGTGGTCAAGAAGCCAGCCATCTTTAGACCATCTGTTCTCTGTTACAGTAATGTCTATTAATAGTTACACTTCATACGTCAAAAGCTGATAAGATAAAGCATGACTGCTTGTGAAACTAGACATAAACATGCATTGCTTTTATATTAATCACCCTATAGAGTTGATATGTTGAACATGTTCGCCAACAGATGCATATTTCTTTACATAAACAGAAACACAGTAATGTTAATATGCAATCTAAGTTGTGTTAGTGTTCGCCTGATAAATGTTAGACAAATATTCACTCTCCTCTTAGCTCTTTTTTGGCCTCATCAACAAATCTGGAGAAAAATATCTGCTTCTTTAGAAGCTAAATGTTCCACTGTTCTCCATCTACATTCTTACTTTGTCTGGTGGTTGGTGCAAGGTGGGAAGGGAGCATTGGATTTATTAGAACTTTCTTGGCTGAAAAAAGTACATGCTGTGCCTGAAAAGGATACTTTTAGTGCTGTGAGTGAATCAAAAACAGTCTAAAACTAAAACAATTAGCTTAAAGAAACCAAAACACTCTGCAGAGTGGGGTGATAGTAATCTTTGAGTTTGACCCTTTTTAAAAAACACATAACTGTTTGATCTCATGTTGATATAAAAATAGGATGAAAACAGATTTTAAGATGATCTTCATGATTAACAGCCGTGTTGCTTGTTTGAGCCGCAGTCAGACTCCGACTCAAAGCCTTTTGTACACCAAAATTGGCAACTAGCAGACAAATAAGAATAGCAAATGTGGTTTGCATCTTTTTTTTGTTGTTTATGCTGTCTGATGTACCAAATCTATCTTGCTAGGGTAAAGGTCTGAATCTCAGATTTTAAGAAAGTGCCCAGACATCTTCTCCTTCAGTAAAGGAATTCAAAAACTCTTCTCCATTGACAGAATTTACAGAAATACAAGCCAGTAAAGTCGAGGTCAGACATTTTTTGGGATATAAACATAAGATAAATACATTTTTGAACAATTGGGGCTTTTCAAATGTCAGCTTTTGTTTTATAAGGAAGGAAAAACTCTTTAAATGCTCACAAGGCCTTAAAAATACACACAGTGCTTTTTGGTGAGGTATGTGCAGCTTTGTTCTCTTCTAGGAGTGACAGAGTAAAACGAGGCTTTGTTTTAAAGTAACTCTTGAGGACATCACAGACCGTCACAATCAGCAAATGGGCGACCTCCGCCTGCCACCAAGTGAGGGGGAGTAGGAGTGAGAGACAGAGGGAGGAGGAGAGGAATGTTAGATGGAGTGGAGCAGTTCAGTAGTTATGCTTACTTTACTCTGTAGGTTAATTACCACAGTGACAGATTGATTACTGAGAGTGACAGAGGAGGGGGGTCTGGCAGCAGCTCCCAGCTGTACTCCTTAACCTTCAAACAGCGTATGTGTGTGTGTGTGTGTTTTTTCTGTGTGTGTTTGTGAGAGAAAGTGTCACTTGAACAAGGAGAAGTTGTTGTGTGAATAATAAATGGTTAAAAAATAATAGCATGAGTATTTCCAGACCTCTGTAGGCTGACATCGTTGCCTGATTGGCTTCAAATTTGTCTCTCTTTGGGTTTGTGTGTGTGTGTGTGTGTATGTGTGTGTGTGTGTGTTTATGAGTGTGTGTGCTGGACACCTGGAGCTTGAATAGAGTGTTTAGAGTGTCAGTATCCATATACCTTTCAGTTCAAGGGTCGCTGAAAAGGTCCTACACGTCACTGCAGTTGGAAAACAAACATATCAACAGACACACACGAGATCGTTTTCTCCTCAGCAGGTTCTGGCACCGGTCACATCATTGTGCTGTGACAGATACAGCAGAAAACATCTAACACACACTCTGCCTAACCCACCGGACAGGCACAAATTCAGACATCGATATGAAGTAAATACACACTTGGATTCCAACCGTGTTTTCTTATATTTACACCAGTAAACATGGTAAAAAGAAACAAGTCGCTTGACCTCCAAAATTAAGCCTGACACGCAGGTGTGTGTTTGTTGACTCTAGTTTCAACACAGCTGTTTTTTATTTACTTTTTAAGCTTCATTTGGCACACGAAAGACACAAACACATCGGGTGTCTGACTACTGCAAGAAATCCAAAATGGCCTGTGCACGTCTGTGTGTTTCATGTGCACCTTGACATTATAAATTAACAAATAAGATTAAAAAAAATACCGCACCCTAATTTAGAGCTCAGGCGTGTTAAATCAGATTTTCACATCTGCAGCAAGGTGCCCTGAGCAACCTCATTGACCTCACGCTCTGACATTACAGATCTTCGAGGCAGTGAGGCGAGGGATGAGCCAAGAGATGGAAGTGAAAGAAGAAGGGGGCTGTCTACGTGGCTTAAGCGCTTTTTTGTCTTCTTCTGTTGGGGATCAAAGCCAGCTCCTGCTATAAGAGCTGTCTCTCTCATAAGGAGGATTAGTAGGAAACAAATGCAGCTTCGACTCAGCCTTCGCTTTCTCTCGCCGAGGGAGGAGGAGGGGCGCGTTCCCATGCCAGCGGAGGTGGGTGCATTACAAGCATAAGGAGGCTAAATGACACTTCATTTGGAAAATATCCTGTAAGGTATTTTGGAAAGTACTGCGAATAAGTTCATGATATCCTCACATGCACAAACCGGCCTTTTGATGCTGTGATGGGTGAGAATGTTGGGGGAAGCCCTCGTTCAGCCAAGATCAACTCCCGTCTGTCAGGCAGATAACCCAGCAGGTACGAGATGAAACACTGCAGAGTTGAACAAGTACACGGTGACCACCCCTCTGTAGTGTGTGTGTGCGGGTCTTTGTCCTTGTGCAGTATCTGAAACCTGATGGGTGCTTTAGCCAGAAGTTAACCTGAAACGATCAGTATTTGAATTCCTTTCTCTAGCCAGCAGTAAGATATCTGTAAGCTCCATTTGTTAAATTTGGTTTATAAATATCAAATGTTACATATGATGCAGGTCAGCGGCATGCAGGACAATGGGCGAACAGTTACTGCCCAGTTACAGCTAAAAATAAACAGCAATTAGATAATACCAAAGTGGAGACTCTCTCACCTTGCATCAAATCACAGAACAGTGAGCTTTACCACGAATGATCTGGCATCATCTGTTCTTTTAATTTAACCTTTATTTAACCGGTAAAACTCTTGTTAAGATAAAAATCAGATTTTCTAAGAAAGTCATGGCCAAGACAGGCAGCAGCACAGTGATCAAAGTGTCCAACAGACAAAGAACAGTCATACATACGTGCAAAAACAAGGTACACGAATACAAGAATCAATAAAAAAGAAAGAAAAAAGCAATAAATGTTAGTCAAAATTGTCTCCATCATAAATATATCACGCAGAACATTTACAGCCAGATGTGTTTTCCTCCAAGTTGTTAAAAAGAGTCCAGCGAGACCAGCTCTTTAACTTTCAGGTCTTTTTGTGATTCCTTCCAAGTAAAGGGAGCAGCAAACTTAATTGCTTTTTTTTCCCAGTTCAGTTCTGACCTTTGGAACGAACAGCGAGGGAAGATTCTGAGACCCAAGATTGTGAGATCCTGTACTATTCTGTTTAATGTAGGTCAGACGATATGAAGAAAGTAGGCCCCAAAATAGCCTTGTAAAATAAAATAAACCAGTGTTCGAGTCTACATGTAAATAAAGTAGACCATCCAACATGTTTGTACGACAAACATTGCTGAGTAAGGGTTATGAACATAAAGCTTAATGATACACAATGTCTAAAGCATGTCATTGCTGAGAACAAGGCATGCATGAACTAAATATCTCGTGTTCATCTTGCAGTTTGTAGTGGGCTGTTTTTCTCTGGGAGCTAGCCTGAGCATCGGATGCCAAGTATTCCAAGTTACATCACTTGATCATCATCATCAGCATCTGAGTTACATCTGAGTTACACAGGTTTTTAGGACAGATGATACATGTTCCTTGTGATTTCCAGAAGTAGCACCTTGTCAGAGTTTGCAGGGATGCTCGTCAACATACGTGGGATGACTCAAACTTGTCAAGGATCATAATCTTTGACGAGAGTTGGGTCTACAGCTACCACCCAGGGACCAAACAGCGCTCAGCAAAGAGCCTACAGTCTCCAAGTCTGAAAAAAGTGATAGTCAGAAGGGAGGGGAGGAGCACAATCATGGGCACGCTGGTGGTTTTCTTTGACATGCGTAGGGTACCATAAGGTCGGACTGTCAGCGCAAAGTACTACTGTGACGCTATAAGACGCCTGAGAGAGAACATTTGGTGCGAATGACCTCAACTGTGGCGCGCTGGCAACAAGGTCCTTCAGTGTGAGAACGTGCACACCCAGAGTTGGACACACAACAGCGAGCAACAGAACAGTTGTCCCTCCCAGCCTCTACTTGCTGAGTTTGGCTTCCTACAACTTTTGTTGTTCCTCCTTAATTGAATTTGGTCTCTGAGTCATATCTGTAGACCCGAGTTTCAGGTCCATGATGAAATCGCAAACACGTATGTACCAGTGGTCACAAAAACATGTGTAACTGATGATGATTAAGAAATGCAACTTGGAAAACATGCTCACAAAATTTATTGGTTGCACCTGCTCCTTGCACATTAACATGCAGCTCTTCTTTCGGAGCCACAAAAACTTTGAAGTCTTTGATCCCATCTCATATTCCCACCATCCTGGGTTTGATTAATAGTAATTAATCCATTAAAATTCATTGAATTTACATAAACATTTTTGGCTACTCATGTTAATATTAACCATGGTGTTGGATTCTCTGTGCAAGATCTGCAGAAAGCTTAAGACTGAGGCAAGAAAATACAGGATTCTGCATTGTCACTGGAGAGTGTCAATGTCACTCAGTGATAAATATTTTTAAGATTACCATAGAAATGATTTTTTTCCTAGATATTTTCTAACAAACACTGCACATTTTGTATATTTACTGTCTGCTCGAAATAAGCTGAAGATGTCCAGGCACCGTGCAACAAGATGTAGGAGACAGACTTTCAAGAGATGAGCATGAAATCAGGACACAGTCTGTTTCAGTCTGGTTGTTGTAGTAAACACTTGATTTGCACTTTGAGTCAGCTCTGCTTGCCTATCTGTGAAAGTCACCGCATGCCTCTGATGCAGGCAGAGAAACACGTTCCCTGTCTTCATGCCTATATTAGGTCGTCCTATTTGATATCAAACTAAAATAGAGTTGTGCAGCTGTCTGTCCCACCTGGCCAGCACCCTCCACACACAGGTGACTCTGCCATCGACACCAGGACACACTGTAACTGAGATTGGCTTCTGTACAGTGTTTCTTTAAGTGTGTGTATTTGTGTGTTTGTGTGTGCGTGGTGTGTGCCCACGAGGCATGAGGGACGGGAATGGCTGATGGAGGCCACAAGTATTTTTCATTAATAGTCCTGTGAAAGCGGCGTGACATTTCCAGGCCCCACTGTGCCTCTTGACACGCTGTATCTGCCAAAACCCACATGGTCACAGTCGTAACCTTCTCAGACAAATGACAGGCACGCCGTCACACTGACAATCATCATAATAAACACAGGGGATGTGTGGTCAAAAGATGAGTCATGGGACTAAACTCATGGTGATGGGCTGATTTTTACTGGTGCCAAAGGACTGAATGTTTATGCACTTAAGGCACCACGAGGGATTGAAATGTCTGGTACAGTACACAGTTCAGCACACTGCAGGAAATGTCACATCCCAACTGTACAATGACTAAGGGATACATGTATATATGCACACACACACACACACACACACACACACACACACACACACACACACACACACATATGTATACATATATGTCACATGCTACATGTTTCTGTATTGTGACTAAGGGATATATATATATATATATAGCAAGGGGAAACTACTCGTCTGGCTCTGTCCCAGTCCAAGGGTGCTCCCAGCACCTTTACAGCTCGTTGTAAACATATTCTACAAAAATAGTTTAATCTGTTCAAAACCAAAAGATACTTAACGCTGTGTTTTTTAAGCTAACCAACTGTTTGTTGTAGCTTCAATACAGACAAACTTCTCATGTAATTCAAGATTCAGCAGAAGCTGAATTAGTTTATGTCCCAAAATGTCCAATTGTTCTTTTTCAAATATGTTTTCAATAAAAATAACACAAGTTTACAATTATAACAATACAAACAGTAAAATACAAATAAACAAAATAAAAAGAAGCAGAACAGGAAGTGAAATGATTTGTTGAAATGATCTACTTTCCTTTTCATAAAAAAAATAAATAAATGTGGTGATAGTTAATTTAAATCATGTCGGTGTTGAATCTTACTTTGCCAAATGCAAATAAACAAACTTAAGCAAGCCAAACACAGACTGAAGGCAGCTAATTAACTCTGTGTGCACACACAAACCTCAGCACACTATAGCAGTGTTATTTTGAGGAGGGGGGGTTACCAGGCTTGTAGTTGTACCGGGTCAAAACACATTTCCTCCCAAAGTGACAAGCAGAGGGGCTGACATGTTCAGAGCTGTTTCACTTTGTTTCCTTTTTATACACAAACAACGTCCTACTGTCATCACTCCATCCTTCAAATACCAATGGGCCCCCTTAAGAGTACGGCCTCAGCATTGGCCTCCAGTCAGGCCCCATGACTTCTCCTGGAAACGTCCCCGAGGAAGGAACTTTCACTCACTTTGAGCTCAGAGATTTCCCTTTTTTCCAGGTTTTCTGTAAGCAGCCTTACATTGGGAATGACAGAAATAGAGCCAAACATGCTCTGCTGATTTAGCAACCAGTGCCACATTCCCCGACAGAAAGTTCCCTTCCTTTGAAAGGTGTCCTCAGAAGGACAATGTCGAACCCCCCCGCCCACCTCCAAAACCATGTCTTGTGACATTAGGATTGCATTACACTCCGACTGACATCACAACACACCCACCCTGATTTTATTTTACAACTGGTAGTCAATCTCTCACCCTGTAAACCTGCTGGCCTGTGTCAGTGCGCGTTAGTGGAAGTTTTCTCACAGGTTGTCGCTCTCACAGCTGTTTTTTCTTGTTCTCCCGCTGTAATTTAAACTACTCTCTGATGATAATGGATTTAACAGGTTCCTCTGACCAGATGTGCTCAGCAGCCTCGGGGACAGACTGCTAAGTATCACATCATCTTTATTTCATCTCAGGTGGTCCTTCGTTTTTTTCAGCCAGGTATGGCTCACCTAGAGGTCCTCGCAACACCTCTTTATTCCCCTTAACTTTCCCATCAGACTCCTCACCTGACAGTTCTTATCCTACCCTCAAGGAAGCCTGGCCTCATGCTCCATCTGATCCTGTCTGAGCCCTTTTCCTTACAGCTCATCCACCCTGAAAACTCAAACATCAATGTTATTAAGTTTTTAAGTAATCTAAGGGTAAAAATGTAACTTTTAAGTTAAAAGTTATTTAAATCAATAAGATCTCCATATTTATATTAAGTCAGTGAGAAAAGATTAGTTGATTCCACTTATTTCCTCCATGCTTTTTTACAGTGTTATAGTGTATTTACAGTGTAAATACTTTTTTTTTTTCATTTTAAGAGGCTTAATGATGAGGATTATTTGACAAATTGAGCAGGCTCCTTTACAAGATTCCTGTAATATGATCCCTGGTGGTGAAGTTACTCCAGAGCTTAAACAGACATTTTCCAAGAGGTAATATTTTCCAAGTTAACAAATCTTCCTCTATCTTATGAGCAAGGATGAGACTAAAGATCTTGCGTTCACTTTATGAAGCATCCCAACCTAAATGACGACAAAGCCAGCATTTCTACACTCTTAACCTTTCCCAGATGTGCGATTGAACGGAGAGTCAACAGAGAGTAGAGGGTGTGGACGTAGTAGGCGCAGCAATGAGATGGGAAAGCAGTGATGAAAAGACAGGGAGAGCAGAGCAGTGGGAGAAGGGGAATAAAGCGTAAGCAAGGGGAATGAGACTGTGACTGCCTCCAGGGGTGAGTCAGGGGGCCAGAGGTAAGAGAGATGGGGGTCTCTGTGCTGTCTGGGTGGTGGGGACCACAGGGAATGATAGAATTATTAAGAGGAGCATCTGACAGGAAATAAATACAGTATGGGCAGGATCGCCAAGAGGCAGCCAGCCAGACATTGTTGAAAACTACAATAAACTGTTTAGTATACGGGTTAAGAAAACTTTTCGTAGTGTGCTGCACCAGAGAATTCATAAGCTGTGCTTCTCAGACTGAGGGTATTTTTCTTACACACTGAATCATACAAACACTCTTATTTGAGACATTCCTGTGGGTTTCCCTTATTTTATTTCTAAGCCAGCCTGTTGGCTTTATTTAATTAAATAAAAAGCTGATAATTGAAAGTGTAGCAAAAGACTAAATGAACCCAAACATGTTTATTCTGTTTTATGGAAAAAACGCTTCGTTGCTCTTGTTTTGTTCTTGTTTGTTGAGGTTGTTGGGATGCCACTCCAGAGATTAAGTTACATCATGTTGTGTCTGGGTTTTTTTGTGATGTGTTGATTAACAAACGGAGGAGAAAGACAACTGGACACTTCAGTAGCTCCGCTGGTTAAGGGCCATCCATCCTCTCTGTCATTCGTAGAAGGATGTTTGAGAGGGAAGGAATGAAAGGCATGGAGAGCACCAACTTAGAAGACAGCTGTGACTTTGAAGAATCCTCTTCATATATGTCATTGTCAAGAGTTTTCAGCTAAAGTGGATCTCGGAAACCTTAAGAAACAGATGAAACACTCTATGGCATAGCTTCAGACGGAGTCAAGGAACAACATGAAAGCACATTTTTCTCATTCAGCTGAAGACATAACTTTTTTGGCATCCTTTTTAGCTTGTGGCCTCTTTTGCAGACACAGTGTTGGCTTGGTTTCCAGCAGTTCCCAAGGTAACAATTAGTAAAGTTAACAGAAAGGCAAGAAAATGTACCAACAATCACAGAAAAATGGTAAATTAGCTCCAAAATAGGCAACTCAAACATTATCCGGCTGTTTTCACGGTTTAAGTGACTTGAATGAGTATAAAAATTGAAATTGTGGCTTCAGGGTAACCAGACGACCTTCTTCGATGTGGTCTGGACATCCCAGAATGACTCCACAATAATGAAAGCAAATGACTACACTGATGCTTCCTGGCCAGAAGGTCAGGATATCACTCATGCAATTTGTAATATTTCCTGATTACTAAACCCAAAGACAGTAGAAATGTTCCAGGAGCTGTGTGTCAAAAAAAAAAAATCGAAATAAATTGATTTTAAGGGGAATTTTTTAAGCTAAAACATGGTATTAGCCAGCTTTAGACAAATGAACAAATCAAATATTTATTACACTAAAATCTTTTGCTCATAATGTTTTGTTTTACAGGCAATCTTTTAAGAGCTGCATGAATGTCTTAAGAAAAGGACTGGACTGTGGACTGTTAGGATTGAAGATTTTCTTTGTGTTTATCCCAAGTCTAGTCCAGTTCCAAACCTCTAAATTACTACTCAGATCTCCCTTTTCTTTAGTGATTCAAATAGGCCTAGTGGTGTTTATTGGCTGCTGTTTCTCTGGTTGGAGAACAAACCTCCAATCAGAGCTTTATTGGCAAGATCATGAATGAGAATGTCATCTTTCAGAAGTATGATCACAGAGAAATTGACACAAAAATGGGGTTGAACATGATGAGATTGGTGTAGTTATGCGGGTGGTCAGAGGGTGACTCACAGCAACTGTCAGTTCATGATCAGGGGAACATCAATGTCAGCATTTAAAATGCTATGAAAGTCCATCCAAAAGCTGTTAAAGCATTTCAGAGTAGTGGAGCAACAAACTAACTGACACTGTGTCAGAGCCATGCTGCCAGTGCAGCTAAAAACATGAAAAAAATGACATTCATGAAAATATTTTCTATAGCAACAACACTGGTTTAGGATAAAAAAAAGTTGGTTTTGACAACCCAAATTAAGATACAGAATACAAACTTGACGCATAACTTCACATTTGCTATTTTTTACATGTGTGTTTTGGAAAAGAACAGAGTTGTTCAATTTAAGGGGTCAAGCAGTCACCGCTGTGCAACAGGCATGAAGTTGGAGCAACATCCGTGAAAAATGTGTTTTCCGTTCTATGCCATCCAGACAAAAAATCCCTTCTGTATGTTTAAGTGAGCATGAAATGCCACTAGTGTCTGCTACAGCCAAGGGGAGTGTGTGTCCATTCATCAACATTATCTTTAACTATCAAAAAAGTAATATTATTCCGCATGTTTTTTTGGTTTTTTTAAATGTGACCACCATGCTTCTATGAAAAAGAGGTAATTTAATTTCCAGCATGGCCTCAGTCCACAGAGGCATACTCTGCTTGGAGCGGATCCACCAGGATCCCCTGCTGGGATGTAGAGATCACTGCACTACACAGCTCTCTGTGCATGTCTTTAATAACATCATCATTTTTGGTCTTTATTGTACCTGTAGAGGATGACAAAGATCATTTTATTTCTACGTTTAAAAGCTGGATTTGAAGGCTAAGTCCCTGGACATGGGCCCTGAGGTCCCTCTAACTTTTACGACACTCCAAACTTATTTAATAAGAATACAATATAAACAGTCTTGCCTGTCTTAATGAGTCAATTGAGATATAGGTTATTGTGATTTTAATTATCCTTCAGTTCAGTGCTGGGATTCAGCCATATCTTAAGAATGAGGTAAGAAAATTATAGCCCAGTGTGGGACAAAAGATAACCAAGGTTGAAGTGCTTCCAACAGACCATTGTAAGAGCTATATAAACACATTACAAGGATTTTGGCCATTGTAAAACTTCAAACTGATAAAGTAAGCTGTTCTGTTTCAATGAGTCTGCATTTGAATGGAACACAAACATTGCCAACAAACACTTCTTTCAAAGGAGGAACCCCAGGGGTCTTTGGTGTGATTGGCGTTCAATGTGATTGCAATCTGGCAGAAGTCCCGGAGAAATGTTCAGGAGACCAGCACCATATGATATGGTCAGGTTAGAGGTTGTCTGTGTCTTGTTTAACAGAATTAGCGCCTGGACAGACGGCTTTCTGCAGAATCCTCTGCGGAAAAGTGTGGAGCCTTATTAAAGGAGAAATCTGGTTTATTTCAATCTGGTGTATTGCAGTTGTCACGCTATCGTTTATGCAACTTTGGACTTGTCACCTCCGACATAGGGATTCTGGGAAATGAGGGCCAAGGGACAAGCTGCGCGAGCCTCTGACAGATTTCCAGTCAAACATGTTTGCTACTTAAACATTTTCAAATATGTCTGAGTGAAAGTAGACGCCTGGAATAGCCATTATGGCTAGCTGCATGAAGGCTCTATGTCTGAGGCATCTTGCAGACTGACCATGCATGTCCTGTGCATGCATTCACATGTATCAGGCTGACATTCATTATGGTTATGATTTCTTCAAAGGAACTTCAGAAAGCTGGTTGACATGGTGGATTAATACATGGATTATTATGAAGACAACTGAGTCATCTTTCTTTGTAACTGTACTCAATCCAACAGTAATACACAAAGGCAGATAAAAGAAAGCAATAGAGGGGAATTTTTTTTGCAGAGAATGGAATCTGTTGATTCCAGACATGGAGAATGGTTGTGTCCATGGATGTGAGCGGTCCAAGCTGTGTAACTACAGCAAATTAATTTAAAGTGCTTATCAACATTGTCATCTTGCACACTTTGTTTTATCTCCCTAAAATCAACTGAGGATGAGACAGAAAGAAAGAGAAAGAGAAAGAGAATGCGCACAGAAAACACCATGTAAATGATTATACTATGTGTGACTCATCAGCAATAACACTAAAATCTGGTTATACATTTTCCTGGATCCACTTTGGTTCAATAGCAAAACAAAAAGAAGTAGTATTTTATCCTTTCAGAGCAAGTACAACTGGAGTAACTCTCGTGCAACAGCAGCGTTGGATTAAAACTGCAAAGTGTGTCTTCTCATTTTGATTTTGCAATCTGGGCTCTTGCAGGCACTTGCTAGACGTCTCTGGCATGAACTCACACTAAATGGAAAGCTATCAATAGCCTCACAAATGTAAATGGGCAAGTTGCCCTGGATTTAGATCCCCTGCAGCCATAATGGCCGTTCCAGACGACCACTTTCTGTTTTCACTTTTTTGCCAGACTCAGAGGAAAGGGTTTAAAAAGATTTATGTTTAAAACCAAAAAATATGTATATATATCAATCAAATATTCTCAATGGAGGTGGCTAGTACAAATTTAGCATGAGACATTGAAACACAATACTAGCTCTTCATGAGAAGTAGACTGATTCAAATAAATCTTAATTATCCTTTAAGATATTAAATACAGCTGGTCAGTTATTATAATGGGTAAGAATGAACAAGTACACTATCATCTGTATCTGTATAGCCAATTAAATTATGTGAACCTGTGTCTGTACTATAATTGTGCAGAGCTTAAACCAGGAATGGGTGGGGATTTTTACCAAATGTTGGCAGGACTAACATGAAGTTGTTAATATGAGCTTAAAATTGTAATGGATTCATCTGATGTTGCTTAATTTGTAATTTATCAGAAAACTTCTTACGTAACAATCTCATAATTAAGGATAAGATCAATATTTTTAATCATAATAACAAGAAATTTATTTACCAAACAAGTCATTTTGAAAAATAAATTTTAGTGAATCAATAAACATAAAGTTTACAGTATGAGGACATCAGGAGCACAATGTATGAACTAGAGTCATCAACATTACTTAATACAATGCGGCGTATTAGAGTAGGTGTGTGTGTGTGTTTATCACAGACTGATGTTGATGCAGCTAAACAATGAGGATGTTCCATGATCACATTATTACGCATGTACTGGATGCTTGTTTCAGTAGAGTTCTCTGATCAATAGAAAACAAGGCAGATGTTGTACATCAGGACTAGTACTCATTCACACTGGGAGGACAAATCCCAGATGAACTGAGATCAGTTAAAAAGTATCATTAATTTATAGACCAATGTGGCTATGCATGCCTCTAAGGGCTTTATGAAATAAAAGATAAAAGACTTGGTCACGTTTGATGGTGAGGACAAACATAAAACAAAATAGCTACAATCGCCTTCATCTTTTTGACATTATATATAGACTTGCAAATTAATATATGAAATACAGTTTCCTGATATTAAATAGCAGCCAAGCATGATACAATTATTGATAAGCAAAAGTGACATTTACCACAGATGTACTACAATTCAGCTGAGTTTCTATTCCACATGATACCTGCTGGAAGAGAAAAACAGCTTTTCATGCAGGATCTGGTGCAGTTGGGATTTGAATCTGCCCAAATATTTACCGTAACAGACAGTAAAGCCCACTAAAGGTACTGTAGAGCCTTCACTTTCTTCTGATAGAGTTGCAAATATTTTGACAGTACATGAGTTTGATGATGGTGGACTATCCTATTACTAGTAGCATGCAAACTCTATACCTCCTGTCGGTGAATGCTCTGTTGCCTCAGGCTAGGCAGATATTACTTCAGGGAACAGAATCTCATTCAGCAGGCAGGTAATACTGTCTGCGTCCTTGGAGACTGTTGTCTGCTATCTGGATTTGAACAGTGGTGTTCACAGCCCAGAGCGCAAGAGAGTAACATGATTTTCTGGATGATGACAAAGGTATGTCTTCCCTGTAAGTGTGGCCTTTTGTGTTGAAGATATATCTGTTTCACATTACTGTGCCTCCTTAGGTCTACCCCGCAACTCATTCAACATACAGCTTCAATAATCAGAGCCACATTTCTGCTGCAGGGAGGGAGTTTTTTTTTATGAGGTCCAGGTTGTGATCATACTGTCAAATTGCAGTAGATGATTATTCTGTCCTAGTTAAAAAGTCTCCCGACCTTGACTAAGTATTAAACACAAAGCTGGGTTAAAGAGTAAATGCTTCGTAGTTGTCTGTTAGTCTTCAAAAAATTTCGAAAATATGTTTATTGGCTGTGATACAGAGAGATGAGAAGATTGATACCATTTTCATGACCGTAATGGTAATTATACAGCTGGAGCCAGCAGCCTATTAGCTCAGGTTGGGACAGAAACTGGGATCCGAAGGTAACAGCAAGCCTACATGGGGTGATGGATCAGGTCATTGCCAAGGGTGAAAGAATGAGATGTACAATTCTCGCTTCATGCGCTTGCAGTTAAACTCTTTAAGTGCTTTTGCCAAAAGTTTGGAGTGAATAACTTCTGTGATATTTCTGTTTTGGGTCGTTGAACATGTCCAGGCAGCAGTTTCTGGGAACAAATGGCCAGATTTGGTAGATATGGCCTTCATACATCATCTCTCTTTACCATGTGTGAATCCAGCAGCTTATTCTTCAACATGCTGTGAGGAGGGGCGCCCCTCCCCTCATGCTGAATGTATGTCCTTGTGTCCATTTGAACCTGCTTTGGTGAGCCCCTGAGATTGAGTTAGCAGTTCATTGTCGAGAGACTGATGTTGTCCATTTTCTCAGCCAGTTTTGATTTGTAATTTTCAGTTATTCAAACAGAAATACAACAAATATTATTGACAAACTGTCTCCAGAAAGTTTAGCTGTATACGCATGTAACAAGAGCTGACTAACTCTCTCCTACCTCAGGCCATGGACTTATCAATCATCTTTCTGTGTCAAAAGGTAACACAATACATGTTCTTGCGCCACCAAAACTCTCTATTATGTAAAAACAACAATTCGTCATTTTATGAAGGGTTATGTGCTTGGATATTTGTTGGCCGAGACCAGCAGCTTTTCTGGAAACAGTCAGTCTCGCTGTTTTTCCCACTTCCACTCTTTGTAATAGATAAATGGTTGTTGGCTGTACCTAACCATACAGACAGTGGTATCAGGTATCGCCCCTGTACTTGTAATAGTGAATGTTGAAATATTTCTTGGTAAAATTGTACTATTATCTTTTTACATTATATATTATCGTTCTGTAATTTCAAAGCTTTGAGTAGGCAATTAAATATTTGTGTTAAATTTAGATTATCACCTTATTTTGCCAAGAAAAATACGGTTATTATTAAGGAATTCCACATTGATGTAAAAAAGTCACTACTTCTACACTCACTCAAGTGTTTACTGAAGCTGTTAGTGGCATGGCTTTGGTCCAGCCTTCATTTAATTTTTGGTTCCGCATTGAGCACAAACACAAGCTCTTTTTGAACTTGCAAAGAGATCTTCCTCAGATCAAATATCTGCAGATTTCCTGAGGATCAGTTGTAGATGAGCTCCAGTAGTGATTGGGTCATGTAGAACTCTTACAAAAACAACAGATATATCTCCTTAACTTCAAACAGGTGGGGTGGTCAAGGAAGGTGCAGGAAGACTTCCTCAGTCAGTAACATGGAAAATGTAATGTACATAGCATTGCTGTGAAACTCATAAACTGATGGCATGCACTCGAGGAGGATAAAAACAAGTTGTACAGCGATGGCAAGCCATTATTTACTGCTGAAAATTATCTATGATAAAATATTGTTAAATAGAATAAGCTTTTGGTTGAGATTTATAAATATGTCAAAGTAAAATTCTCTCTGGAGATGAGTATGGGAAGCTTCAAAGAGCTATCTCTTTTTAAAAATGGAAACTCGCTCTTCATGAGGGGAGTTCAGACCTGACATGATCCAGATGCAGCCAAAGAGCTTTTTTTAAAAAGAAAAAACTTTCCAAAATATGGAACATAAAGTCAGTTTGAGAATAAAGTAAGTCAGAAAGACCCCGTGTTCAAACCCCAAAACAATCATTTGATGCTAAATCTATGTAAATAATTTTGCAATAATTTATTTATTGCTCTTTTCTATTTGTTCAGAGGGGTTTCAGTCTGTTGGTTGGTCCCTCCAGCACTTTGGTTCGAACTAAAATAGCAACTATGAGGTTTGATCAAAACTTCTGGGACTGTTCTTGTTGCACACAAATGGATCACTGCACAGCAACGTGCATGTAGAGGGTTGGTTAATGACATGTAAATGAGCATTTTTGATTTCCTGTCTCCTGAGCCAAATCAGCACTGTGTCTGAGTGTGCAAAGATCCATGACAACAAGTCCGGAATGACCTAAACTTCATGACAAGAACCATTAAGTAGGGATGCACCAATACCGATATTGGTATCAGGTATCTGTCCAATACTGGGCATGAGTACTCGTACTCGTACTCATAAAATTGCCACCGATACCACAACATCAATACCACTTAACAGCAGTGCGCGGTTTACAGCACTTGACTGCAAGGCGGGCAGCGAGGAGTCATGTCAGCAGTGTGGAACTGTTTTCAGGTGAATGAGAGCAAGAAAAACAAAGCAGAATGCAAATTATGTCCAGCAAAACTCTCGAGAGGAGGGACTAAATCTACCGCTTACAACACAAGCAACTTCATTAAACATTTGAAATTCACGAGGCAGAATATAAGGAGTTCAATCACAACACCGACAAGAAACAGCCAACTTTGCAGCAGATGCTGGTTGAGCGGGAGAAAATGTCCAGAGACAACCCACGTGCAGTCAAAATCACAGATGCTCTTGCCCAATATATTGCCCTGGATAATTTGGGATTCTGGCATCTTCTCTGCATACTGGAGCCAAGGTATGAGATTCCTAGCCATACCCATATCACAGACACGGTGCGACCGAAGCTGCACGACTTTGTGAAAAAACACATCCACAACCTGTTGCATGATGTTAAAACTTTAGGCTTCACCATGGACATTTGGAGCAGCAGTATCAGCCCAATAGCTCTCATCAGTCTGACTGCAAAGTGGACCGACAATGATTTAAGCTATTTAATGCTTAAATGATTTAAGTATGTGTGACAATGGCAAGTTTATGGAAGCACTAATGTTGAATGTCAGTATATGACAATTTTGTTAAATTTGTGTTCGTACTGCAGTGAAGCTTGTGACAGTCACCCATGTACAAGAAAAACATACTGAGGAATGTTGTTCAAATAAAAGACGATATCTGTGGACAAAAATCTAAGTTACTTTACGTGTAATGGCGTACGTACTCGGTATCAGTGAGTACTCAGATCCAAGTATCGGTATCGTATCGGTTTGAAAAAAAGTGGTATTGGTGCATCCCTACCATTAAATGATGATGATGATCTATGGCCACCACCCAAAGACCAAATGACAGTCTACGCAATGGAAGAGCAGTCTTCAAGACCACAGTTGTGTCAGTCAACTAAGAGCATTCTGGTAGTTTGCCTCTTTGCCCCCTAAGCTTTACAAATGTTCTGTAAGTGCAAAATGCACCCCACAACCTTCTAAAAAAGCCCAACTTAAAATCAACCTCATCTGTATATTAAGCTAATGAGCTAAGTGCTAAATAAACATGGTAAACATTAGCATTTTTGGGCCACAATATGGACATTTTGTCATACAGATGTTAGCATTAAGCTCAAAGCAAAAGTTCGGCTTCAAAGATCTGCTAGAATGTCTGTAGACCTGTTTGTGTGATTCAGTTTAGGTTTTCCAGAGGGGATATCGCTCATATTTTAATAGGACGCTCACTTTACCAGCTAGAACTCTTCATTCTTATCCGTATGAATTACTTTACTTATGGTGAAGAGATTACCCTGATTATCCTTGCTAGAAGGTACAAATCTCCCATCTCTCAAACAGCTGTGCAGTCAAAAACATGAAAGCGCACATGAGACACTGATCATCAAATATACGGGACATGAGGGACCAGAGTCTTTGATGCTTTTGTGTGTTTTTTTCCCCCATACGAGCATATGGGGAGACTCTGACAACAGGGTGTTTATCGGACATAAAGAGACTTAAATCAGCTGAAAGGACGTTGTGTTTGTTCTTCTCTGTACTTCACTGTGTTTCTGTGTATCCTTGCTGTTCACTCCACACTTTAATCCCTTTCTTTCTTTCCGCTATCACAGCCTATGAAGGTCTCTTGTGAGCTCCTGGTGCTTGGGATCATTGTGCTTTCCCCAACAAAGAGAAAACATCCCACATTTTGTAAATGAGCTCTCTCGCCAGTTGGACAGGTTTTTTAAACAAGCATTGCAGCAGGGAAGGGAAGTCTGCTCCTTTGAATGTCAGCAGCCAACAGTTTGTTAGGGGTGATATCTGAGTTATAAAATCAGATCTAATTAGATTTTCACAATGTTTTACACAGTTGACACTCTCTTAAGCCCTCTGATGCAAGTCCTTACCGTCTATTTACAGATCTAAAGTGCTTTGGGAGACACTGAAGATTTAATTCATCATTGCTGCGATTCTTGTGAGCTGTGGGGAATTTATCAATCATAACAATGATTTGTCTCTTTTCCAGGTTTTTTCCTTGGAAAGTATTTCTTGTTTGTCTCTCCTTAATGGATATAAATGTATTATTTCTAAGCCAGCCAGAATTTTAACAATCCAGGGCCTTAGTACGAGCAAAAACAACTACTGCGAAAAATGTAAAGGTTAAAAAAAAGAAACCCTCAGTTTAGCTTTCACTTTTTTATTGCCAACTTGAAAATAAAGTAGATAATCAATCATAGAGTATCTAGCAGAAAAGACTAAAGCAGAACCATCTCTAAAACCTCCAATGTGTCTCAAATGAATTAGTATTAAATTAAGTCAGCCACTGAAGAACCAAGGTGGCAACACGCCCAGGTGTCAGGGACCATTTTTGTCTGCAGAACTGGTGCCAGTAAACCCACAGAGCAATCCAACACTTACAAAAAAATATACAGCATATGGTAAAATAGCAAGATTTATTTCAGAAATTTGAAACATCTGGATGGTAGAATGGAAACATGTGATCCCAACGCCTCCATCCAATTCCCTTCTATAACACCTAAGAAGAAGTGGGTGTTGTGGCTGGTAAAAAGTAAAAAGTAAAAAGTGAGTGATCTACAGCAGAGAATTACCAACACTGCCACTTCAAGGCAAATAAAGTCACTGGCTTATATGCTTTGTCTCAAACTCAGAGCCAAATATGGTCTTAAATGGGTTCACTACATGCAGTATGAATAACAAAATGGTGGAACAAACGCAAAGCCTACTTTGTTTAGACACACAGCAAATACATTAAGGCTATCTGAGTGTAGTTGGGTTTAATCAAAAGAGAGATTTTTTTTTCAGCAAGCAAAGTGAGATTATGTAACTGCTGAACAAATAAATAACACAATTTTCCTCTCGTAGCTGAAAGGTTGAATTCATAACTCACAACACACACCATTGCACAATTCAGCGCACTCAGGGGCTTTGCTGCTACGCTTTCACTGGGTGCGGACCAGTAGCTCATGATGGCTAATGTTAGCGAACTCTAGCCAGATACTGAGTCAGTTAAACGACTTAATGACTCCTCTTCACTTGTGTTACTGTTTCACTATGTCCTAACTTGTCACAGTTACATGTTTTAATGTCTTTTATCACTAAACTAAAGCAAGAAGTGTACACGATGTGCCTGTCCAGGTGTTTATGTGTGTGGACAGGCTTTATCAGTCCATTAAGAATTCGACTTGGAAAACCCTTGATGGACTGATATCATATGCAAGGCTAAAATCACATGACTTATGGAAAGAGGACATCTAAGTGGGCCAACTTTTATTGTGCCTTCATAGCTTATCTACTTGTAGCATTGGCAATAAAAAGATGGATGTCAGGGGGGTCCTCAAAAGTAAAGCCAAAATATTTTTGATTGCCCCCCCGGTGTCTGGCTGCAGCAAAGACATAAATCCTGACCCCTCCATAGGGGTGCATGCCAAATAAATTTTCCTCGAAAATGGCTTCTCAAGTGTTAGGGTTAGAGTTTAGAATGTACTACTCACACTGATCTAAGTTCAAGTATTCATTTTTTTTCTATGGTTGGACTTTTATTATAGTTGATGCTAAAGGTCATGATTGAGTCATAGTTGACACTAGGATCAAGTTGGGCGGCCATTTGGGCATTATCTCAATACTGCAGCTTAATCCGCTGATCACTACTGTGCAAACTGTGGCACCAGCCCAAGATGGCAGCACCTGTGTCAGAAATATTTGACTAAATTTTGTTTTTACAGTTGGAGGAAGTGGAAACGTTTTGTCTTTCTTTATCTACAGTCACTTACTTGCCTACAAAAGAATGTCTACGGGAAAACATTGTGTAATAATAATGGCTAGCTCAGTGGCATTGGATGCCTACTATGTAAGTATTAACACTCACAACATCATCAAACCTTCAGCTAGTTGGTTTTTATGATAACTCTGTTAGCTTGTGTAATCAACTGGCAATAAAAATGCTAGCTTGCTAATGGTATTACTGGCTTGGTGACCTTGTGATGTGATCGTTGCCTTACAGGTAGTTCTTCAAAAGGCTTGTTGTTCCACTTGCTCTCAGCCAGGTTGCTTAATTATGATGTCTTTGCAGTAACCTACTGAAGAAAGTTTTAGGAAATTAACACAAATTACATGTGTAGTCGTCCTGTAATTGTCACCCTGTAATTCAGTCAGTGAATGCAGTTAATCTGTTTTATGGTGGCAAATTTCCTGAAAGCTGACACATGAAACTAGAGTGAAAAAAAAACTCTTTTAGTTCTCTTTAAAATGTTATTTCATGTGAATGGAAAGAGTTAAATATGTGAGTGTGCCTCCACTGGATGACAAAGCAGTTCCTTGGAAAAAATAGCTCTTCCTTTCTGACTGTTGAGTCCTGTGTTTGCCCGCCATGGAATTTTACTGGAGAGTTTGCCCTGTGTTTGACTGCCCAGTCCTTATACATATGAGTGAATGGGAGATGGAAGGACTTCAGGTTTGCTTCTTTTCAGCGTCCACTCTTTTGTTGAATCATGTCTCTTTGTGTTGAGAAAATGCCTCCTAATTAAGCCTGATGCATGAAGACTGGGGGAACTCTTGACTGATTGCTGTTCACTGTACTACTCCTTCCTACTGTGGCATGACACACACACACACACACACACA
>JAQNCA010000012.1:10642360-10667505 GCA_029783725.1 Acanthurus tractus
AAGTGTGACTTTTGTCTTTGTCTGTGTTAAAGGTTTGCTGCCTGACCACAAACCCAAACTTCCAGAGGGCCATGTCCCAAAGAGGCCCAAGCCCCAACTTAACAGGTACGTACACATGTCAACTTGTATGTGTTTCTCACCATTATGTGTATCAACTGTCAGCAGCAGACCCTGTGCAGCTCAAGCTAGCAATAACTCTTACATCCACATCTGCTGTTCATTGTACAGATACCTGACCCGCTGGTCCACTGACTCTGTGAAACCCATCTATAAAACTGGACTGAAGTGGTGTAAGAAGCGCATGTCTGTTGGCCACCCGGCACTCAAGGACAACGTGCATTACGGCGTCAAGCCTCTTTATATAAAACACTGAAGGAGAGAAAGCTTGAGGAATCAGTGCAACAACTGAATAAGAGTGGGTGGGCCTTTTATGCAAGGAGTGCAGTTCCAAATGGACTAACTTTTGTCACACTGCCCTGGGAAAAGGCCTAAAAGCTTCATCCATCTGTATTTATTCTACCTTTTGTTTATTAAGCTGTGTCACGCTTTTAATGAATCATGCTCAGCCCTATCCAGAGCCATCCATTCTGTCTCTGTTGGTTTTCAGAAAGCCCTTGAAGTGAACCCACTGACAACTTTATGTGAGCATCAGCTGTGTCAATGTTACAGTTTCAAAGTAGGTGGTATGTTGACTGTGTATACTCAAGGCAACACAGATGTGCAAATAAAATGCTCTCAACATGTGTTTACTGTGAAAGAATAGCTTTTGTGCATGAGAACTAAATGGAACAAAAAGAGAATGATTGTACCTCTTTAGTTTATTTGTTTTAGGAAAAGACAAAGTTTTGCAGTGTTACATTTAATACATGTTGAGCATTTATGTGGTGTTTGTGGCTGGGAAAAGGTGTTAGATGTCTCTTATAGCATGAAAGGAAGGTCTAGGTTCTTGGACCCATCACCAATATAGAGGTATCCATGCTGTGGCGTCATCGGCACATGGTAGAAGGTCAGGCCGAGCCACAACAGGCTGCGAAGCACACGTACTTGGCTAGCACATTCTAACTGAAGACTCCATGATCCTGCACACAAACAAAGAGGACTTTTTGTTAACACTTGATATTGTGCTGCCATGTCATGTTCTCTGGCTCCACCATTAAGCTGAACTGAAAAAGGCTGCAGTAATCTTTCTTTTCAGTCTAAGAAAATTATACTATTCACATGCTAGAAGCAGCCTAGGGATATCTAATATATCAAACCTTTGTGCTTTTGATGTCTACAGCCCTAACCTGTTTCTCAGTATGTTAGGGTGTGACCACAACCCAAGACCCAGGGAAATATGAACAAGAATTCGATCTGCTACTATGTAAACAAACCATAAATGCCCTTCTTTTAGATAAAAGGGAGGTAATTCTGCTGAATTAGATGGTTGTTGCACCACTTTTTTGTCTTTGAACTTTTTTGGCAAAGCATGACTCAACTAAAAGTAAAATGACTAGAAGTTTGTTATGTAATGTGCAACATGTGGTGTCCAGGTTGTAACTGTACTGTTGCAGGAGAAGAAATCTAAAGCCATAAATCAGGAGGCGGAAACAGTTTGCAGGAGTTTGGGGGAAAAAGAAGGGGAGTGCAACTAGGGGTCCCAAGGGAAAGCACCTGTCTTATGGTGGAGATACATCACACCCTGTTTTCCCCAGGGTCCCATTTAGGAAAAATGTTAACTTTCTCCTTTTCAGCGAACACATGAGATCGGCTGTTAAGAAGTCTGCAGTGAGTGTGGCATTCAGACAGCTGTGTAATGTCTGCTGCGGTGATGACATTGCTGACTTCCGTATCAACTCTAAGAACACACACAAACATATACACATGTGGAAGCCCTCTTAAATCAGACATCTGTTGGGCGCTAAACATTTTTTCTTTCACACGCACATTTGTACATCCACAGCCTCACTTCATCTACACTCACTGCGGCCTGGAGTTCATCCAGCTGAGCAACAAAGCTAAAAACTAGCTAGACGTGACCAAACATGACTCATTTCACATTATTCTTTGCTGAGTGTTTTCCTTCAGGGATAGATTTTTTTCAACATGTAGTACTGTCCAAAAATCTAAATGTCTAAACTTACCACCACAATTTATCATACAGACCTAAAAACAATAACACAAAATGAAATATTTGATGATAATCAAAACGGTCAACACATCCCAAGAAGTGAAAGCAAATTCACTGCCATGCTGCGCTAACATTTTGGATATCCATATAGGACACTTTGGTGCTGTGAATAGTGATTTGTAGCAATTGTTTCTTTTAAATTAGGTAAAAATGGACACTGTTAATTGAATTGTTATAGCTGTTGTTTAATCCAGTTTGGGTTCTGGTGAGATTTAGACATACACTGTAGGTTTCAGTTCATAGTTTCTGACTCAGTTTCACTGGGAAATGATTACAGTCAAATCATCTGTAAATTTTTTATAAAAAACCTACAGCCTGACTCACAGTAGCTGGACAATGAATCCTAGAACCCATGTATGTCTAGACCAACAGTGACCAATGCAAAAACTTAATGAAAGGCAAAGTTAAAAGGAAACTGATTCAACATATTCCAAGAAAACCTATTCCCTCTGGTCAGTGGGTTGACATTGGACATTGAGCCATTGAACCATTTTACTGTTAAAATGACCTTGTTTTTACTTGGAAGAAACCCCTCTTGACTTTCCGTCAGTTGAATTACCCAAAGGATTTGTGTGGAAAATCACACCTCATCAAGCTGTAATGTAGCATGGTAGTTGGAACACACTGACTGAGAAAAACCTATTGTTGTTCCACCGATACCGTAAAGACCTCAATAGCACTCCCACATACTCAAAATAGCTGTGTTAATAGGCCCATGACATTTTTCTGCACTGCTTTGGTTTGATTTTTTCTACAAAACGTATCAGTGCTAATTAGACAAAAGGGATAAGCTAAAGATTTGACCTGTCTTGTAAGATAGGACATTTGTTTGAAATGTATGATGAAACAGTGGCAAAACATTATATGAGAGGTAGACCATGCAATATGGATTCACCTTTAGGTATGTCATCACTCAGCACATCTAGGAAGTCAATCGCTGGGTTCAAATTAGCAGTTTCTAGGATGGATTTCCTCTTTATGTTCTTTGGTGTGCTGAAGTGAAGGTAGTTGTCAAGTTTTCCTGCTTCTGAGTGAGACAGACCTTGGGAGAAAGACATATGTATACATACATTTTCAAACTCATCCAAGGCAAACATAAGGCACACACACTGAGAAGTTATGCCAGAATATACATAGGCATATAAATGCATGTTTCACAAAGCAGAACCAGCAAATATACCAAGTCATTTTAAACACATTGAAATGTTCCCTAAAGTGTTATCTTTCTGATTAAACTAATACCACGTCTTCACTATGCTTTATGAAACACCTTAGCGTCATTCATATGCAGCAGTTAATGTTAACACCCAACTGAAATGCACACTACATGTGGCAGAGTGTTGTATATTTACCGCCAAAGCTGCGGTTGATCTGAACAAGGCCATGTGGACTCCTGACAAAGGCGCCACGTGGTACTACAGACACTTCCTCATCGATCTGGTGAACTGTAACTGCCAGCCTGCTCTCCTCAGTGACCTTGGTCTGAAAACAAGAACATTCCTAACTTAGGTGGAATTTCACAAATGTATGAATAGAGTTGGTATGAGCCAGAAAAAAAGATATCACAAAAAAATCTCAGCTTCTGAGAATAATGTAACACTTTTTCTTACTTTGAGGTTTTACTGCTAAATACTATAATTCAAGAATTAAAATTATTTGTTTTTTCACATCAGCTTGTAGTTTCAAATGCAGTTTATGCCCTTTTATGCTAGTTCTAAAACAGAAAATTGTGTGAATGTATAAATAAGTTCATGAAAATAAAAACTACTTTTTACATTTGAGTGCTAAGGATAAGTTGAGAGGTCAGTTATGTTTACGTGACTTTAAAGAACTTTGTCTTGAATTTTACCTGGTAGCTCAATGTTTAAACTTACCTAAATTTGCAACTACACAGTAGGCTATTGATCATACTTACCACTATCTCCTCATCCTTGTCTCCTTGCTTGAGGATCTCAAGATGCTCATACACGAATGAGGGGTCTCCCATGAGGCGACCCTTTGCAGCTCTGGACACGTCCTTCATCATGGAGTCAGTGGCAGCGGGGAGCAGGTACCAGTCCATGCAGTTAAAGCTGGAGACAAACCAAACGACACAGACAGGTATGTCAATAACAATCAAGAAGCAGCTCTTGTGAAACAAAAACATGTTGAGATCATCTTACCTATAGAAATTTTTTCTATCCTGCATCTCATCCTCTCCTCTCCCCTGAGCGATATAATAATCCTCCTTTATTCCCAATATTTTGCCCCAGAACAAGACTCTATTGAACTTGTAGTTTTTACTCAGGAGCACCAGGGAGGTCTGCAGTGCGGCTTTTTGTTCAACGTTTAAAGTTTGTCCGCTGCCGGCAACAAACTCCAAAGAGTAGAAAAGCGTATTTGAGTCCATTATATATGTCACAGTTCACCTTCAAGTAGAGTCAAATGGCTCAATCTGGCGTTTTATGCTACTTACTAGCTAGCACAACGGCTAACGGCTTCAGGTCGCTAATGGCAACAAACTTTGTTGTCATAGCAACGCTCCGTTTTAGTTCCATATTTTCTTTTTTCTTTCTCTCTGCGTAAAAAAACCTCTTGCAAAGTGCGTCGTCCCGCCACTAAATATTGCACCCAAAACAAAAAACAAAACAAAACTGTTAACGTCTCATGTTTTCGTGTGTTTGTTTGTGTTGTTTTTACAAACCAGACTAAACCACGCGAGAGAGTCTGCTCTGACGTAGTTTCCCATCTTTTTGAGCGAGCGCATGAAAGAAAGGGAAGACAGTATTTGTAAATATTAATATGGTTGTATTTAGTTTAGTTTGTCGCCAGGAGAGAATGAATTACTTTTGCTGAGACAGAGAGTTGTAAATTAACGTAAACCCTAAACTACACAGTGGTTGGTGACACACTTTTATTTATTAAGCTATTAATCTTGAGAGTAAAACAAATCGGTTATGTCAAGAATTTATTCTTTTCATGTTACCATATAGTACCAAAAACCGAAACTAAACTGATGATGATCTAATCGTTCGTTTTATGGTAATAGAAAGGCAAAAGGCCTAACGCGTTTATGAGGTCTTCATTTAAATTTTATGGCCGCAGTAGGTCACATTAGAGAGGATACATGCCAGTGAAGAACACCTAAAACGGCTATAATTAATGTACCGCTCATTAATTGGTCTAGGAAGGTATTTGGCCTATTTTTTAACAGAATGCAATGATTTGCAAACAGTTTTTGTTACTGAAAACAGTTTTACAAAGTGTTCCAGCAGATGCCCTTTCATCATTCACACTCACAATACTATCACTTGTCACTAGTAAACCTATGTACCCGCAGAATGTTCAAAACAGGTGCTCAGTTTGTTCAAAACATATTGCTGATTCAAACTGAGAATAAAAATATACAAACAAGAAGTATTGTTGATGAGTTAAAGAACTAAAAATGTATAGTCTTTGTACTTATCTCAATTGAATATTCTTTAAAAGGATTGGAAAATTATTGCATTGTTTCCTTTATATGTACACAGCCTCAGTTTTTGGAATCAGGGTTTTATGAGATGATTCATTTACCTTTTCCCATCCACAATTTAGTTGCTGTAGCACTCTTTGACATTCCACATTGAGTACCTTACCATATAGAGAGAACTGAATGAGATTCCCATGAAGTGTACTTATGAACAGTGTCAGAGAAAAAGGAACAAAGACGGAAATATATTTTTCCAAGCTGTCCTTATTCATATAGTACGTTATAATCTTGTGGCTTTCCTCTTTCTAACTGCACTTTTTTGTCTGGCAGCTTCGACCAAAGTGTCTGGAAGACAGAATCGGTTTTAAGCCCTTTGCACAGCTGGCAGGATGCATGAGATCCTTCCAACATGACTGCATGGCACATGGGAATAGGGGTGAATACAACTGGGAAATTAGCTTAGGTTGCATATGTGCAGACAATCATTGGTGTGTTTCACTGCGTTTTAGGGAATATAGAATAAAGCATGTCAGAGTGTTGCTGTTCAACTCAGCAGGTACATACAAATACCTGTGTAACTAGAGATGAGATATCATGGCAGTAAATTTACTTAATGTTTACATAAGTTCTCCCATGGCTGTAATTCAAGGTAACTTACGTGCTCGTGGCATAAACGCACAACATACAGCAGGCTGCCTTCCTTTGGGTTTACTGCCATTTTATGAATAGGATTTAGAGCCGGAAAATGAGAGGACAGGCACAGTGTGTGTGTGTGTGTGTCTGTGTGTGTTGAAGGTTGAGGCTATAGAGGTGATCTGGCTGCAGTTGAAATAGCTGAAACATGATCTAGCATGGGAGAGGAGCAAGAATATGATGAGTGTCAGCATGTCCTGTGTGACTTTATCACTGTGTTAAAGATTTGTAATTGGTTTGCAACAGTCAGTTCTGTTGGTTTTCAATGTGGGACAAAGCACAGAGTTGTAACTTTGACAGCAAACGGTCTCATGCTGAACTGATTATAATGTGACTTAGTTAACTCCCAGTCCGTCAAAGTGTTTGAGTTACTGTAAAAAGTATGAACAAACTTCGATACTTGTGTATGAATGAGACACTTCTGTTTGCTTTCTCTCTCTTCTGTAGGCAAGATTTAGGCATGACTTTGCAGTTCTTAATTCATTTTCTTTTTATCCTGCTGTCAAAACTCCTTTCATTTATAAATTTCATTTATATCTGTAGTGGATATTCTGTATTCACTGCTCATATAATTCCTCTGTTTACCTCTTTTATGCTCAGTAAATGTAGTGTGAGCCTATGCGCAAGTCATTTTGACCTTTGGTTTACAAGGATAATTAAATCAAATACATCCTCCTTTCTTGTTTAGGTTTTTATGGTTAAGCAGACAAAATTAACACGATCTCTGTTTTAACACTTTGCTTTGTTGGTGATGAGAGTGGATGAGAGATGGGTCTATTAACTGCATTTTGTAGTCTATTTGTTTTATGACAGCATGAGCTCCTTTAGCATATGAAAAACCTGTAATTAAATGCTTTATGACTTCACTTTCCACAATTTTTTATCTTGCAATTAAACTCCTCTCAATGAACCAGCATTTTAAAAAGGCGATTCAATGTACTCAAGCTGCCGACATTATTCAAAGTTGTCCTTTTGGTTGTAATTGTTGAGATACATCGCCAGTTACTCACAGATGTAACTAAACTTAATGAACTTAATATATGCTTTTAATCATTTGAATCATTCTGGCTGAGATGCAGCAATCATAGCCAGATAAAATAGTATGAATTTGGCATATATCGTGGATTTATTTAGTCCTAGAGGAAGCTCAGCAGCCAGCAGTCACATACAGTGAAAATAGTAATTGAATCGTACAAGAATATTAGGCAGGTCTCAATCTGTGAAAATATTCCTGTAATTTAACACCCTGGGAAAACACTATCTGACAATTTGTTGTGACTGCATTTATGGGAGAGAGCGGAGCAGTTACAAGTGATTTGTTGATTAGACTGATTTAAGCTTTGCAGTCATAGATATGGATATAAATAGGGATACAGATATAAAGATGGATATGTCAATAAATAGATATAGGTAGTGTCAGTTTCATTTTGTGGTTGATGATCCTCTTTTTCATCACCTTTCTTGAAAGTTTTCACTTCCACTTCCACTTCCACTCCGCTAATTTGAGCCAACCTGTAGAGCTTAATTGCCCCTGAAATCCAAGCATTTCTGTTTGAAACATAATTAAAAGTGCCGGAGCACAAGACAAAAAACACACACCCAAAAAAACATAACAAAACAGTCTTCTCATTTACTCCAGATGACTGTTTTATTAGCCTGGTTCTTGACCTCGTGCCCTCAATTATTCCAGTTAAAACCTTTCTACTTTCAGCTAATAAAAACCTTGTTTTTGTAACCAAATATAGAGGAGTTTATGTTGTGAGTGGCAGGTTCCGCAATTCCAATTACCTTGACGCATAAAGTGATTGCTTGGAAATTAGGCATGTTTGTGCAGGGCTATTCTTTGTAATTTTGTCTCACTCACACTGGTCTGGCTGTCTATGACTCATTTCATGTAATAACAGAGGAAGAAAGAGATTGCACTGATACAACTCCAATATTTCTTGCTGCTTCTGCTTTTAACCAGCCACTTTAATGTAAGAAGTAGGAAATGTGCTTGACATTTGTTTTTGGATCCCTTAAGCTTTTAAAGGGAATAGAAACATCTCCATGAATTGGCAGAGTCTGCCACGAACAATAAAAACTATTATCTAAAGAGGTAATTAAAGAATTTTAACTTAAAATAATTGCTATTGCAAAGAAAATGCAAACCACAAATATAGCACCAAAAAATATTTTTTGATTTCATAAAAATGTTAAGAGATTTAACTTTATTAACCTATTTTAGGCTTTTTCTCTCAAGAACAGCATTTAGAAAAAATACAAGTAGGTTTTAATAACTCCTAATGTCCATTGCCTATTCCCATGACAGACTGCATTTCCAGGGCTCTGTGTGTTGGCTGTAATTGTCCAAACAAAAGGGCCTCGGTTTGGAGTCACATGCTCCATCAGCAGCGGTGATTTCAGCTGTCTGGCCCTCTGCCCTTCTGGCTAATGTAGTCCACCAACAGAAAAAGGAGGGAGAGTGGGGTGACTTTTCAACAGAGTACCCCACACAGAAGAGAGCACATAAGGACAGCCCCTCACCAACCCACCCACTCACTTGCACAGACAAACACACTTTGAGCTTGTGGCTCCGGATGGCACCTCATTAGAGTTGGCAACCTAGGTGGAAGTTTTGAAGTTGGACGCTATAGAGGGACACACACATACACGCCACTCCACTTCTGTTTCCCAATTGGCTGAGAAGGAAGTACTTGGAATGAAGCGGTCTGTTTCTGTCCTGGTCCCGCTGCTCTGGGAAACTCACCTCCCAGGCGACCAGCGTTGCCACGGCACTAATCCTGACGGACAAAGGATGGGAGTGCCACAGAGCACGATGCTGCCAGACGCTCTCATTGGTTGGCACCATCCCACGCGATGCTGTGATTGGCCAGTGCCATGTTTATATACAAATTGGAGCAGTCAGAGGTCATATCCATCGATCTTGGTGGTGACATGAAGGAAACCTGACCCCAAAACCTCAGAACCCTAAATAGGTTTAATTCCTGTTTGATACGCACACATACAAGCACACACACACAAACACAGTGGCTCTTTCTTAAGTTCAGTGGCCTGGGAGTGCAGAATTAAGTGAATACTGAGAGAGAGAGGGAGTGAAGTGACTAAATAATAGTGTCTGGTATACAAAAGCACAGACGACAACAATACCAAGAATGTATTGAGGGCACTGAGTTCAGTGGGTTGCACACCTAAACACAGTCGCTGAGATTTTGGATTAACACTGGATAAATATTTTGATCCCAAGTAGGGCGTGTTGTGTAAACTAGTAATACCTTGCAGGCTAAATCACTGCTCTTTCACTAGACCTGAGGTGCCAACAAACTGCTCAAAACCAATAATTATTATCATCTCTCCACAGCTCATTCCTTTTCTTGAACACTCTTTTCTTTTACTTTACTATATTTTCTAAATCAGTTTAGCATTTTCGCTTCGTCCCTTTCACTTTTGATAGGATTTGAAAAGACAAGTATCTACAAATATATATAAACATTAAAAAATGGCAGTTATAATTAGGCAATTTTAGCTTAGCGATATTAGCTTGTTGCAGGTACATATATATCCGTATTAGTGTGCCAAGAAATCCCAGTACTGAAATGCAAGATAGGTTTGATTTCATGAGAATTTCATGACAGTGTCTCAGTAATCTAAACCTGAGAGCACAGATCCAATTTCAACTGTAATTTCTCCACGTGACAACCCTGTAAATTCATAGCTTGACATAGTGGGAAATGAGCTGATTTGCTCTCTTGCAGAGAGTTAAATTAGAACATAATAGAAGTAATTTTCATGTCTGTGTGCTAAAAATAAAGCTACTCCCATTAGCTGGCCAGCCTAGCTTAAGTGCAAACACTTGAAGCAGCTAGATCAGCACTGTCTGAAGGTGTTCCATCTGACCAACATCTCTAAAGCTTACCAATAACATTTTACAAGCGAAATCTGTGTGCAAATGAAAAAGTAAAAATAACGTGGTTTTTGAGTAAATGTGCTTAAATGCTTGCCAACCTAACCTTAATCTCTTGTTGTTTACCAGGCATGCTAAACATGCAAAAATGTAAAGTTTGTTTACAGACAAGCATGCAATTCAATACATTTTAATATAATAATGAATAAAGTTTTATATTTGGATTAAAATGGAGCTCCTAACAAGGGCATTCATGTTTTTCCTTTTTTTTAACTTTAATTTTGGTTGTATTTCAGGAAAATTTGAGGAAATTATTGTTATTGTTAATTGTCAGCTATGGGAGATTTGGTGTAAGCTTTTCTAACCCTGGTGATGTCATCAGAAAGCCAGCATTGCTAAATGAGGGCATCATGTTCAAAAGATCTGGAGATTTACCAGATAAAACAGATGTTACACATGTTACTGAGCTGCATTGTTACAAATGTAGGAACCAGTATTTTTGGATCATGTCCCATGTGAGGAACTCAAGGTCAGGATACCACAGCCCCATGTGCATTGTCTTTTTTGTTTTTTATTTCATTGTTTTTTTTAACCACAATATTCCTTTAAGCATCTGGGACAGATTGATTAATTAGATGCTGAGCTTTGTACTGTTGCCCAACACTAAAAATCAAACATATATATCTGTGTGAACATCTGAGTGAGCTGTTCGAACATGAAATGCCACAAACCGCTCCCAGCTTGCATGTACTGAAATTGGATCAAACTTCAGATCAGACTTTCACACACCCTTTACGGGAAACCCAGGACCACGTGGGCCAAAACTGAGCCAGTGAATAAAAACATCGGGTCAAAGTTTGGTGCGTTCATCTGGCTGCTGCTGGACAGAGCTTCTTCTCAGGCTCCTGCACCCTTTACATCCACATTACTGTTGCTCCACCGAGCTCCCAGAAGACAGCCCTCTCAAGCAGCAAGTGCAGTAAACATTTCATACACAAAACCCATAGACAGTATATCAGGTGTCTACATAATATCAATCTTGTCTCTTTCCCAGCTCATCCTTGGCGCCCCATGAGAATATCTGCAAGTTATTAATGCCCCTGCATCCTGACCCTGCTCAGCTTTCTCATGTGACTTTGCTGAGGTATGTCTGTCTCACAACTTTGCATTGGAGCCATGCAGCGTATGTTTGTATGATCATTAGATTTTCATCAAAAATCTATATTATAGGTTTTATTTTCATTTTCAGAATACTAGAGATCTTTCAGCACTGAGAACGGTGTCTTTATTGCTCAATCCCACTCACACACACACAAAAACACACACACAAACACACACATGCACACACAGAGTGAAATAATACTCTTGAGAAAGAGTAAACAAGTGAGAGATTGTTTTGTAATGCCCAATCTTTGTCCGACATTAGGGGTAAAGCACAGTCAATAACCTTTGTGCACTCAGATCTTTATATCAATACAAAAAGTTCACATAAATGTTTTTCAAAGTCTCTATGTAAACAATCTAAATATGCAGCTATTAGTAACAGCTTAAGTGTGATGGGCCTTAGTTTTTTCTGTGTACAAGGGGTCATTGATAAGTTCATGGCTTGAGGTAGAATTATACAGCAGCTCTCCTTACATACACGTGGAGTTTTTCTCTTTGAAGATTATGCAGACAGTTAACCATGTTAACAACTTTTGTGGTATTTCCTTTTCGGGTAATTGAGATTTAAAAGTAAGCACTGTCTGAGAAAACGGAAAACATCAGCTTTCCTGAAGTCATCTCTGCCACGTTTGGATTCAGCTGCCCACTTCTTCACCATGTGGTGAGAAAGGTCAGCCTCAGTATTAACTTATTTTCTTCTACATCGGGCGACAACCTGTTGATTACTCCTTGCAGATAGTGTCTAAGGCATGTAAGTTAAAATATGCACATCTATGAGGTGAATAAAAAAAGCAAAAAAAAAGAGCATCATATGCTTGAGCCAAAAAGTGCTCATTTGTTGTAAAGTTATTCAGATCCCCCTTCCATGGCTACTGTCATGTTTGTTTCAACAATTATTGTGAGGCTCCATAAGTGTACACTGATCTGTTTCCAGTGGCCCAAACCTCTCTTTTAACCATAGCTTTCAACCTACATATGTTGTTAGCTAAGCACTTCAATATCCAAATTTAACAACTGTGGACTGTAAGCCCTGAAATGTCAACAGGGGTCTTTCTAAGCTGAAGCAGGTACCATAGTGAGAAAGGGCAGAAAAAAGAGAGAGAAGAGAAGGGAAAGAAGGGGCAGAAAGGGAGACAATGGTGAGAGATCAGGTGAGGAGGTGGAGCTTCTGGAATTGTCGCCCAGTCAACTGGCTCATACCAATGTCACAATAAGTTAGAAACCCTCAATGCCACACTGTGCATTTGTCCTTTGTCACTGCTGTATGAATATTTAAGAGGTTAAGTCAATCTACTGCAGCTCAACAGTGCCCCCCAATGACAAGACAAGCTCATAACTTTTACTTTTCTTTGTATTTCAAAACTGGATGTGATATTACTTAAAATTATTTTTTCAGCATTTACAAAGCGGAGAAGAAGTTCTGCTGAAAATATGCAATCCACAGAAACTTAATGTGTAACTTAAACACTCTTATACAAATCATTGAACACACATATGTCTGCCTTTTGGAATTAGTTCCTTGTTAAATAAACATTATAAAACATATTTAAGTTTTAAAATACATTAAATACAAATAAACTGTCATAATCAGTGAAATAACATCTCTAACCACAACAGTTTGGTTCCAAGAGTCCTTAGGAAAGGATTAAATTAAGCTGGTGTTAGTAAACAAAAGACAGGCCTCACTTGGTACAAAAACAACATGTACATTTGATAAAAATATTCCCTTGGTAGGTTTTGCACTTTGGCATTAAAAAATGCACTGTAAAAAAAATCGAAAGTTTACAGCAGATGTGCTTCTCCACCTCTTTGGCAACAGTGGTGTTAGCTTGATTATCCCATTCTGGTATTTCTTGCATAATTAACTTTGGTATGTGCAAAAAATAAATTCCATCATTTTTTCACAAACATTGTGGGTTGTTTTAAATGGCAGGTTTAGGCTAAACATTCCTTGGTGAATTGGTCCTTATGAAAGAGGCCTTTAACAGGAAAGTACAAAAAGTAGCTGTTTTATGAACACATTCATATCAAATTCAATACACTGTCCTTACAGGTTCTTTATGCATTTCAAGAAGCATAAGATACAGAAGTTGGACAAGTGCTGGTCTTTGTAATCTATTGCACCTTGTTCTCTTGTGCCGTCTGGAGATTTTTTCCCAACGGGACAGGCTGTGTCTTAAGGATAGAACTCTGACTTCCATGATGAAATTATTGTGAAGGAGGAAGATTTATATTCAGGAGTTTTGAGGATCTTGTTTCCAAAGTTTTTAACTTTGTGTTGAAACACACAAATTCAGCCTTCAGACACACTTTCCTCTACTGCGCTGCAGACTGGGCTGCCTTCTGTAGAGCCATAAGACTGGTGAAGTTTAGCCTCCTGTGGGGCCTTAGCAGGTGATTTGGGATTAAGCACTCTGGGAAGGTAGACCTGTAATTACACAACACAAAAGAGACGTGTACTGAAAACAAAGAAAATCACTTTTGAGGGTGTTTCTCAATATCAATTTTTGTGTATTCTTTCGTTCTCCTTGATGTGTGTGATGCAATGTTGCATGTAATTGCCAAAGTATGACTTTGATGTAAAAGAATGTTAGAGATTAGGGAAAGATCACGAAAAATTTATGAGGCAAAGTAGTATGCTTTCAAAATGTCCTTGGCCTGGGAGAACGACCACAGTTCAGTGCAAGAACACCTTGTCATGAACAATCAGCTCTTTGGCATACTGTATGGAAAACAAGGATGAAAACATTTGCCCGGCATTCTTCACTGTCAGTCTTTTTAGTTTTTTAATTAGATAATCTACTGCGCAGGCATAATGTAAAAATTCTCTTTGAAATGTAGATTTTAGGGACTTGCACCAGCAACATCAAAACACCTCTTAAATGACAAACATTGCGCAGATACAAGTCACTTTAGTTAAGGTCAGACATTTTATGCAACACAAATTTAAGAAAAAGATACTTTTTTGGTAACGTGGACCTTTATAATCAGGCCTTTCATAGTTACATCTGATTTCTATTTCTGCAGTTGATTTGTTATGGAACAAGTGCAATACCGTGGTGTTTTCTTCCACTCCCTCTACTGCATCCTCATCCTCCTCTTTCACCTGCAAAAGAGCCAAACAGTATGAGGGCTTAGTGTAAACGGTGACAAACAAGTGACAGCACCAACACAAACAAGCAGACATCACTCACCTCATAGTTGTGTGGACTGAGATATTTGAAATGGCCAAAGCAGGTATAGCTGACACAGATGAAGACAGTGATACAAAGGATCACCAGTGTGAATAGAGACGTTGCAGTCATGAAACCTGAACATCACAAACAGAATTTAAATAATAGCATTGGGATTTCACTCAGTATGTAGCTTCATGCAACCAAATATTGGTTGGCAGGGCTGGATAGTAAGCACCACCACAGTAATTTTACTTTTTACCCAGGGCCATTAATCTACTTCTCATTTTAATACATCTGTTATTAATGTCTCTGTCATAACCAGTGTATTATCTGCCATGTGTTTGGCTACATAAACTCAAAACAAGCTGTTGTACAAATGTACTCTACACCTAACAAAAACATCTTAGTTGGATTATCACTGGTCAATTCAGGACAAAGAAATGTTTTAGACACACAGGAAGAGCAAATATAGGAGGACAAACAGTCCTGTTGGGTTTCACATGGCACACACAGGTCTCACTCTCTACATGAGCTTACTCTTAATCATGTGTCGCAATAACTGTTTACATCCGAACAGAACTTGCAACACTGAGAAAGTTGAAAGTTGCTGACATGTTGTCTGAGCTGTTTCATCCTTTTACATTTATATTAACACTAAATAACAGGCATTGTTTCAAAACTACACAATTTACCAAGATGTTAACTTTTTACAGGTTTGGCTCGCGATTGTTTCTA
Organism: Acanthurus tractus; assembly: GCA_029783725.1. Taxonomy (NCBI): domain Eukaryota; kingdom Metazoa; phylum Chordata; class Actinopteri; order Acanthuriformes; family Acanthuridae; genus Acanthurus; species Acanthurus tractus. Next base: position 10,657,651 of record JAQNCA010000012.1, read on the forward strand.
ACCTGTTCTGAGGACAGAAAAGAAGTAAAGCCATATAAGGCAGATGATGGGCGCAGCCAGAGCTTGATTGACAGCTCCCAAGTGGACCTGGCGGTCAAGACGAGCGGGTAGGTAGGCAAAGTACAGATTGTGTTTGTCCACTAAGTGTCTCAGCATCATGTACAGGAGACCTGCAGACGGACAAAGCACAGCCATTAAAAACTGAAGTGACTGAAATGTATAGACGTCTGCACAGGAAACTGAGGTCTTTGGGAAAGGCTGACAGAGTTAAGTGAGCCAAAAAGAATTATACATCTTGATGATATGATGGATGTGTTGGGTATGTGAGTGCTGACTTTAGTACAGCCCTCCTAACAACTCACCAAAAGGCACAATGATAGGACATATTATGCTGTAAGCCATAATCACAGTGAACACACACAGGGTCCAGCCATATGAAGCTCCATATTCAAACTCATAGGCCTGGTTCTGTAAATACAAGTTAGAAAAAAAGTAGTTCACTCTCAAATGTTGAGAAGAGGTCAAGAATAAAGCAAACACAAACAAAATATTCTCATCATTTTGTCCTCGATTTGAGTTTACTTGAAAAGGTAGCTAGTATCAATCCCAATCCAAGAATACTCACATCAGTCTTTAGCTAGAGCACCACATACATTTCTATTACACAATTTTAATCTGTTTTACAGCATATTAACACCTGCATACATACCCTCCATAGTCTGGTAATGACCAAAGACTTTCTAAAATGAGGTGAAATGTGGATCCAAAACATTCATTTTCACTAAAACGTAAATAAAATAAATGACCTGGTCATGACTCCTTTTCAATGAAAAATCCCTCACCTTAGTCTTCACCTTGAAGCACAACTGGTATTCTGATCCAGACTATGTAAGATTATGATACAAAATAAAGATATTACTTTTTGCTAAAGACTCGTCAATAAGAATTGCCTGGTTGTCCACATCAGTGCCATGTCAAGCTAGTAAATTTAGCAATTTTCCAACTGAGCAAGTAGTTAGAAAATATGAAACACATTTTTTATACAAGAGCTGATGATGGAAGTAGCTATGGTGTGAGGATAATGGTGTTTAAAGATGTTTATGAGCTTAGCACAAGCACACATTTTAGTTTTTCCTGGAATCAGGAGTTTAGTTGGATGGATCTGTTGAAACTCCAACTATGTATTCTGCAGTTTGCTGCAAGTTAAAACAGGGTCATTTGTCAAAGGCACATCAAGTTCCCGAAAAAAGCAGTGCCATGACCAAAGCTGACAGCATCTTGCTGGCTGACAACACTACTTTTGTTGTTATTCAATGACCGCTAATGCATAAAAAATCTGTGGAGACACTAGGAAAAAGTGACTAAGAGCAACTAGATCTCTTACCCACTTGCCTGATAAGTGAAAAACATTAACACTAAAGCCTTTAGGTGTAACATTCCTTTTATAAACAAAGCCATCTCAAACCTGTTTGACATATTTCCTTTCAGCTGCTGAGCGAGCAAACGCCATGCGAATGCTGTACAGCAGTAACCCTGGCAAGCGCAGCAACTCCATTCCAGAGCCAACCAGAGCGGCTGCGATCACATAGTTGACAAAAAACGCCCCTTGGTCAGGTAAGAACACACACCTGGTGTAAGGCAGGAAATGAAAACAAACAGATTGAACAAAAGAGAACTATTAAGTTGAACATATGAGGGATGGATGAAATCTGTTCACTGTCATAAAACAATGACAGAGCCCCTTTTTTAATTTTGTATTTTTCACTCATTTTTACATCAGATCCAAAAAATACTTATGGCTTAAGAAAAAAAACCAACTAATAACCAAATAAACAAAGTAAAATTTAAACTAGGTTACAAAAAAAATGCAGTCTTGATTTTTTTTTTTGCAATAGCAACAGGTCACACAGTGCAACTAAGGGATATCTCATAAAAAACAACCTGAAAGCAGCTAAACCTGCATAATGTGTTCTTGCAGTAAAACTGACATCAGATTTCTCTCCTTTCACTTAACATGAAAGTACAACAGTACATTTTGAATTCTAATTCAAAAAAGTAGGAAGTAAAAAAAGAGGAAGCACTTACTCAAACCTCATTTTCCCACCAGAGAGAAACTCCTTATGAAACAGCCAGCGGAAAAACACATCGAGACTAATGGAGAAAAACAAAAAGTTAGGCAAGGTTTTCTATGAAACAAAACAGATCTGTCAGCCTGGGAGGAATCCCTTTCATCACACTGACATTTGCTTTTTAGTGTGGTATTTTACTGCACAAACATACTAGGGTGTTAACTGTGAGTCATATCTTATGTCTCCTCAGTTTTTAGTGTTTAAGGTCATCATTTATGGCTGTGTCTGACAAACATCATTTGCAACAGTAAATTACAACCAAATTATTAGTGTTAATAAACAATTAGCTTTGGTGCTGGGCAAACTGTTGCTCTTTCAAACTGGTGTTAATGTAAATTACCTGGTGAGTCCTAGCGAGGGAAGGATAAGCACCATGAAGAGCAGGAAGAAGTACAGCTTACGCATCATGCTAAGCTGCTCACTGGACCTGAGATGACATTAGATCTGAACATTTTTCTCTGCCAACAGAAACCAATCCCTGCATTACCAAAGGGTGTGTGTATGTATACTATACCTGCTCCAGTGGGCCTCTCCTAATGTAGAATAATAGACAATGGTGGGCAGCAATGCAGAGAAAGACCACAGCATGAGAGTGGGGAAGAACTGACTGATGATTGGGCTCTACAGCGAAAAAAAACAAAACAAACTTTTAATTGCCAACTTTTTAGAAAAGAGAATTGGGACAATTTTGAGGTCTGCATGTACCGAGCCTCACATTGAGAAAGTGGATGGGCTTTGTCACATTGAACTTGTCCATTGTGCTGATAATGATGGCGGGAGTTGTGAGGAAAGTGAGCAGGAAGAACAGGAAGAAGTTGAGTGTCACGTATCGCATGAACCAATAAAAACCCTGCACTGAGAGATTATCCCTGTAGGACGGAGAAAACAGGAAAAACAGAAGCACACAGTTATACAAGAAAAGGAAATGAAAATTAGAGAAAAGCAACAAAAGTAGCTATGTTTCTATCTATGTTATACATGCATATTTTAAGGTAAATGTGCACAATGGGAGTCGACTAAACACCTTTTCCGAAAAACTATTACACAACAAATAATTATCTTGTATGACTGATCAGCTCTCCACTCCAAAAAAGAGGAAGAAAAAGCAAAATGACAATATCAGTGTTTAAACGCCTCACCTAAATTCAAGAAGTTGCAGTTTTTCTTTTATCATAATTCAAAAGGAACAACTTTTTTGATTAAATAGGCCTTTCAGTAGTTAGAGTTAATGAAAAATAAGGTGAATTAAAACCTACACCAGTTATTTACATAATAACCAAAAGGATCAAACATTTAAAAAAAAATAAATAAATAATAATAATTGGAATCATCCATTTATCATTAGAATTCACATTGAAAAAAGTCATTTGATTCCACTTAAGTAACTTAATGTTATTAATTAATTACTGCACAGCCCTGTTGGCACCAGTATTACAAATACAGATACATATGATCTGCATGGAGCACATGCTGTGTGAGTCGTTAGTGTTTCAGACCTTACCAATAGATATTTTTTGGATGGGGTGCAAAGCTGACTCTCCACTTATTCACTTTCAGAGTTTTACTGTTGGATGAAGGTTGGGGCTTCCTCCAACAACAGCAGTTTGTGCCACCACACTCCAGTGCATTGAAGTCTTTCAGAATGCTGAAGTGAGTAAATGATAGCTGTTAGTGATACACATTAACCAGCTTTTAACATCAAAAGCTGCCCTGAGGCCTGCTCCCAATAAAAAAAAGTCATGTGGTGACAATAAAAACCAGAGTTCATGTCCTAATATGGCTAGAGCTTGAAACAACAGACAAAGAAGTGAGCAAAGTCAGCTGACATAATGTTTTCGCTTCATCGGTGCAAGTCAGCTACTTGTGACAGACAACACTGTCAGATGTTTTATGTCAACTCACTATTCCTGCTGACTCCTTCACCTGAAAATACAGACGAAGGACTGACTGAAAAAGACACCTTTTAAGTGGTACTCACAACTTGGCCATAGCCTCAGTCTGCAGGGTGACAAAAGCCATCCCCAGGGGGCGCTCTGGCACCACTTCTACCTGCTGTCTCACCTCCTCCAGCAGGTCTTTTTCTTTGGTACTGTAGTATTCTATGGCATCAACCTGGAAACACAAACACCCACATGACAGAAAATCAGTTTCATGTAATCACAAGATTTGCAGCTTTGTGGCTGTTACAAGGCTTTGTGTAGTTATTACATTTCAAATTTTTTTATAGCCAAACTTGAAGGCAGGAAGTGATCAGATGCAACATAATTTAGATAAATTTTATAGTGCTGCAATTGATTGTGCACATCAAAAGCAACAAGAATAGTAGTGTCAAGATTGATAAAGAGAATAAGAGTGACAGATATGTTGTATGTTTTGGAAAGTCACAGGCAGGATCATTCAGAGAAACCTTTAGTCTGACATTGGAAAGAGTTCTAAGCTATTTGACAGGATTGGATTACATCTGTATACCTTGTCTTTTTAAGAAATAAAGCAGGTCAAGTTGCTGTTTATATCAATGTCTGCCCAGACTCATATGATATATGTTGTGAGGACTTTAAGGGAATTCAGTAAAAGGTACTTTTTAATGGAAATCATTACTATATTGGCATGTATAATTCAAGGGAATCATAACCAGTAAGTAACGAGCTGTCTTCTTCTATTTTCAAAGGGGAATGCAGAGGACTGATATGACATGGTGCATCACATGGTGCAACCACAATAAAATGAAGCTCAATATCAGCAACATCAATGAGCTTGTGGTTGACTACGATGCCTTATGCATAGAGTTTGATGCAAAGAAGCAGCAAACTCTAAAAAGTGGTTGCCTTAGACACATTATTTTAACCAGCACAGTGGATCTACACAGTCAGCACAGTTTTAGTCTTATCATTCAAGATATTGTCACCAGTTTCGCACATGGCAAAATATAAAATAAGGTCACAATCTCCTCTTCTGAGTTACTGAGTTGAATTCTGTCCAGAAAAGTGTTTCTGTAGAACTTAAAGATGTGGCAGTGACCTTGGCCTTGGAGTTTTTGAATATCATATATCATCATTTAATCATTTTATCCTACCATACAGTTGTGTGAATTCTTTTTTTTTTAGGTTACGGTGACTTTAACCTTTGACAATCACAATTTAATCAGTTTATCCTAAAGTCCAAGCAGAATTTTGTGCCAAATATGCCAAGAAATTTCCTCAAGAGTAGGATAGATGTAAGCACCATCTAAATACACGTACAGCCATGGCAATTGTAGACACTGAGGCATAAAAATTGAAAGCATCTAGAAACTGGGCATAAAACTTTTCACTCATCAGGTCAATCTAACCTTTTCAGAGTGAGAGCAACAACAGAGATGACCACACAAACGGGGGTTAATCAGCTCTCGTTTCCCAATGGTTTCTTGGACACGCTCATAGTAGCGCAGGTTTTTACCAGCTCGCAGCCTGAAATAAAAAAAAAAACAAAACAAACAAACATACAAAAAACAAACATCTACAAGTTAGCTTTACATAAAGCAAATTAAGCTCCTTTCCTATCATTAAGCCTCCTATTATTTTCTCTGCAGACATACATACAACGTAATGAAACAATTTAAATATTAAAGAGTTAAGATACTGAGTCCACCAGGGAAGTGATATCTATGAGAGACTGAAAAGCTGACTAGAGTTGCTGTGTTAGGTGACAGTTCACTGTATGCAAAAAGAAACTGAAGTGCCCACTGAAAAACAGCTATCAAGAATGAATGGCTGCTTTTTAGGTCATGAGTTTATGGCCATGCTCACTTGCAAACCCTGGCATGAACTCAATGACAAAAAGGTCAATGATCACATGATTTCTGTTTATGGTTACTTCTGATTTCTTACCTTTCCTTATCAAGATACATAAGCTTAGCCACGTCATAGCCCAGGTTCACAGCACATACTTGACAGGATGGGTAGGCCTCTCTATGACAAAACAGCACTGATATTGAGAAATTGAGCTGGTGGAAGCTATTTATCATTACTTGAAAGTACACAAAAGAAAAAAAATATAGAAATAGTGTATTTCACTCTTCAGTCTACTCACGTGAAATGGGCCTTTACAGCTTCTTCTGTTGCTGATCTGGGGACCGAACACACAAACAAAGTGTTTCTGGCCTGCAAACAGAAGAGATTGATTGACAGATCAGTCAGGTATCAGCACATGTGAACAACATTGGTGCTCGTCATAGACTGGTGCAATAAATACAGTAAAACTAATAGTATGGAAGCAGTTCAAATTTATTTTCATTTACTTTAATAGAGGACATTCAGAATTAATGCAGATGCTCATAACTGTAATAACAATAAATCTTCTAATATTTGTAGACTCACTGTCTCTCTGCGCATGCCTTTGATAGTTGATGTGTGATGTCGAAGTAGGACAACTGTCAGGATCAGGTACAGAACTGCAAACACTGTGTGCAGCCAAAACAGGCTTTGTCTGGAGATAAACATGATAGACAACAAGAAGCACTTTGTTATGACCAAACAACAAAACTGTTTAGCAATACAAATTGTGATAATATATTTTATTCTGTAGTTACCCATTTTGAAGATTCCCCAAAGTTGTCCTTCCAAATTCATTTTCTGAAAAAAATAAACAGCATCAAAAAATACACATTGAAGCTAAAAATGTAAATAGGAAGATCCAGGAATAACCAACCTCACTTTGATTTTACAAAAACCTGTTACACATTTATTTGGATGCACATTATCAAAACCTGACTGATAATCTTTACATACAGGACTTAAAATAATGTGCACCAACTGTTATTTCACCCACCCAACAGATCTCCAGAGAAATTGACAGGCAGTATGACTCCAAGTGAGCCAAGAGTTATGATCGCCAGCAACATGATCAGATGACGCTGGAAGGACAGGTAATGAACAGCATCCATGCCACATCGGGCTTTTATTTTTTCATCACTGAAATACACACAAACACACATTTTGATTGGAGTGAACTAACATGTGCAATGTATATACAGCATGATAATGACCAGTAAAACAGACAACAGGACACACAGTCACTTACTCCATTCTGAGGATATACGGCAACCAAGTGCAGCATCCCTAAACAAAGAGAGAGAAAGAAGTGTAAGATTTTTTATAGCAAGATTTATCTGTTTTTTTCTTATAAACATGGCAAAAATGAATTACAAAGAATAAAGGTAAAGTTATATTGATAAGAAATGTTTGGTAGCTTATTTATGGTTTAAATAAAATATCAAATTAGTTCAAAATAAATCAAATAAAATTTTATCTATACAGGGCCAAATCACAACCACAGTTGTCTCAAGACACTTAACATATAGAGTGGGTCTAGACCGTACTCTGAGATTCTTGAGATTAATACAATAAAATGTCTTGTTACTGACAAAAGCTAGTAATGCTTAGCTAAAGGTCTTGCAATATGGACAAAATAAAATATCACAATATTTTGACTAAATATCTAGAAAGTAATATTTTGAGAATATTGTAGAGATTAGAATTAGAAAAGCTACAACAGCCTGGTGAGTTTAGAAAAATACATCAATTTACTGTAATGCAGCCTTTAAAACCAGGCAAAGACAACACCTATGCCAAATCAAAATACACTGATATCCAAATTGTAAGATTAGTCTCTCAGTTTCGTCTCACATCACAATACTGACATATTATCTATATATCAGTATATTGCTCAGCCCTGCTAGCTAAGTGTGGCGCTAAAACAGATGACAGAGGTGCTCTTTTACATACCATTTCATACTCAGGGTCTTCAACACTGGACACAATGGATGACATGTGTCCATAACGACGATGTGTTGACTCATTAAACCTAATACACAAATTTCAGAGTAAAGGACTTGATTTGTCTAACTCCATAAAAGGGTTTTTCACTAATAATGCGAACAATAAACTCTGAAGTGTGTGAGTTTGTGAACTGACCCATCTTTGTCTGCAACCAATGCCAGGCGACCATAGTCCCAGAACTTCCGCCTGATAATAGCAAAGAGGAGCAGCAACAGCTGTAGGTGGCATGAGAGATAGAACCAATCAGCTATGGCATGAACAAAGCAACAGTTTGGGGGAAAAAAAGAGATGCAGTTTGTGTGTAAGTGTACGGCTTAATGTTGCATGACATGACAGGAAAACATTCTTGTGCAATTATTACAATGACACACATGAGAGAAGAAGCATAATGGTCTTGGCCTCATGGGACAGTAAAGACAAAATCACAGCTCCTTAAGGTCACAAGACCTTCAATACTTATGACAGAGGGGATGACAGAAACATACCAGGAAGACAATGAAATCAAGCAGAAGTACAATTGGTACTCCTCCGAATTTGTTTCCCTTGAGTACGGTGCTTGTGGAGTTAAAGCAGACACTGCTGTCCACACCGGAAGGAGAGGTACCATTTCTGACCAGCAGGGGCCACTGCTCCCACCACGTGGAAGGCATCACTGGAGCCAATCAGCTGTTTGTCTACAGAGGTGGATCAGTAAAAATCAAAAAAAAAAAAAAATTCTAAACCAAAAGCTGCTTCCACAGTGCTATCAAAAAATAGCAGAGCATTAAGTGACAATTATTTTGTTTATCAAGGGGTTAACTGATTGTTTAATTGATAAAATCTCAAAAATATTTTAAAAAATCATTAAATACGTCATCTAGAGCCAGAAAAACATCAGCTAAAGACATAGATCAGGGATAATTAACTGCTTCTCATAACTTATACCAATAAAATAGGGGACCATTTCGCTTTTTTTTTTTTTTTATTAAGTTTTTAACCTGCAGTTTATACAAATTTGTTTGGAAAGAAAGGCTAAGATCAATGATTTATTATTCCGCAGCTCTGACCTGACCAAATCTAAACTAAAGCACTTGTTTTTACTTATCTCAGAACTTTGCAGAACATTTAATTCAAGTTACAATTGCACTGTCTTACTCTGAAACCATAAAATGCCCACACTGGCAGACAACATATCCACACTACGTGGCCCTATTTAGGTGCAGCAGTTTGACAACAGGGGTGTGACAACAGTGTGATTCACTTGTTCTTCTTTTCCTAGTTCCAGTCTTTTATCTAAATATTGTTTAGTCAATATCACCACCTGCTGTAATGAAATGTGTAGTACGAGGGCATGCTTAGTCAGTGGAAGCGTTTTAGCTCCAGTGCTGCAGATTTTCATCCCAACAACCACACCGCTTGTAATTTTTTTTTAAACATTTAATCAATGCAACCGAAGATCAGGTAAGAGGATGTGAGTCAAACCAGCTCAACCCAGAAGGAACTGGGGACATTGATGTTCTCTTTGGTTGCAGTGAAAGTCTAAACCCTCATGGTTTCCATGGAAAGAGAAGTATCATATCCTATACTTAAGTTAAAGAGGAAAGTTTGTACATTTTTTTTATTTGACAGTCCTGTGTTTTAAATCTTAAGTAATGATGTTTTCAGTGATTAATTTGTTTTTCTCTTTATGCAGCAAGCAACACGTCTGATTTTTTGTTACAACAACTTCCAATTATCTTCACATATACATTACCGCTTAAAGCTAGGGAGATCAACTTTGTACTGACTGCTTGTTGTTATTGTTCTATAACAATGCATCCTATTTCAAAAACTTTAAACCTGTTTTGAGTAGAATGTGAAACTCAGAAGGAACTAGTTAATATAGGGAAGCATGAAGTTTCTAAATTTAAATAATTAATGCCAACACTCAA
>JAQNCA010000012.1:10680688-10693694 GCA_029783725.1 Acanthurus tractus
TCCATGTGGAATGGTCAGTGATGGGCTGGTGTGTACGCTCACATTCTCCTTCCATAAACTTGTTTCCTCACAAGCCAAGTTGCTTCAACCGGGCTCGTTTTCATAAACTTCAATGCTTATTTCTCTTGCAAGAACTGACAACATAGCTCACAGTCCAGAGCTATGTCTGCCTGTATGTCTAACTAATACAACCCTTGGTGACGAAAAATATGGGATCATTGGATATCCTTTTCCAACTAACTACCACTTAAACAATTAACTCGTGCTACAACATTTTGCCTTTGAGGTTAAATCTGCATAATTACACCCAGTATTTCTAAACTCATGAAAACATCAGACAGTGGAATCTGGATCAGTTTGTAGATCTTTGATGACGACTTGATATCAAATGAACAAATATTGAATCAGTGTCAGCATTTAGTGGCATTACTGGATCACATCAGTGCTGACTCTAGCTTCAGGGGGATGCTGCAATGCATAACTGAAAAATTTGAGCCCGGTTTAAGTATTTTTGCCAGACGCTACTGCATTTTTTTTCCCAAAGCTCTCTGTGTCGACACCTGTTGCACCAATGCAGTGATAAATGGCCTCATAAATCCAAAGTGGTGTTAGACAAATTAAGAAGTCCTCCGGCAGTCCAGTATAGTGGGATGCTTGCCTGAGACAGAATGAAAACACAAAGTACCCTGGCTTTTAGGTCCCATTTCCCATAATGCAACTCAACAAAGTATTTTACAGAGCCCCCCACAAATAGAAGATGGTCTGATCTTTAAATTATATTTTCTGCTTCAGTTATTGAGCTGCCTAATTAAACAGCCCAGGTGATGTTATCAGGGTTATTTTACAACTGTGTTCACAGGCTGAGCAGTACATCTGCATGATGAGTAAACTGATCTTCATGTGTGAAGTTGGTGGAGTGCCCTTTTAATGAATTAAAAGGTGCTATTGAGCATTTTCTGTCCATTAACCAATCGAACAGGTCCTTTATGATTTCAGCATTCAGTTTAGAGCAAATAAATGATGTTTGTGGGTCAAAAAGTCTGTACATGTTTGACACGGCAGTGCTGACACTGTACTTTTCTTTTGTTTCCAGTACTCATACGCATTAAAACACGCTCACACCTCCTCCCACACAAACATGGAGGAGATGGAGGAGGACAGAGTGAGAGGCGAGGAGTGAGAGATTGACAGGGCAGGCCTCCAGCCTCTCTCCTGTCCACAGAGGGGCTGTTTGTTTAGAGGAAATGACACGTGCTGCCGAGGAGGAAATGATCTGCTTGGCCCCATGTAAGATCCTCCCTGGCACCGAGACCACTGCACTCAGCTCTTTTTCTCTCCTCTAGCATGCCCTCACACACACACACACGCACGCACACACACATGCACACGCGCACACACACTCCCCCTCCGTCTCTTTCTTCCCTTCATCTTCTCAGCTCTCCATCCATCGCTCGTCTGTCACGGCAGGAGTGCAGCCAATCCATCACGGGTCGGAGGCGAGCCGTTACTGCATGTGTGTGTGTGTGTGTGTGTGTGTGGGTGTGTGTGTAGGTGTGTGTGTTACTGAAATATGTGGGTCTCTGTTGTGTTTGTGCAGCAAAGCAACACTGGAGCACACAGTGAACACCGTGCATGAGTCCATTTTACGTTTGTATCTAAGCTTTCACACACACACACACACACACACCTTTCCTCGCCCTCTCACCTTTAATAAACAGTGTGACCAGTGTGTGTGTGTGTGTGTGTGTGTGTGTGTGTGTGTGTGTGAGACACCAAGGATGTGGATTGGCCCTGCCTCCCCTGTGCTCTGCTGACAGATCGTTGGACCGAAGCAGGCTGCAAAGAGCCGCGCCATGCTGGGACAGAGACTTATGACGAAATGTCAAATTATGTAGCAGAGGAGTGTGTCTGCGTGGGGGCTCGCGTGCACTTATATGTACGACAACACGTCTAATGGAACTGCCGCCGTATTCCGCTAAAAGTCTCCTACTGAGTCATTATGATCTGGTGGCGGCAACAAGCCAGCATTACCGACAGCGTGTTGTTTTATTTACATAATACATCTTCTTTAGGCCGCTGATGTGGTCCCCGTAAAACCACTTTGGATTTATGAGGCCATTTTCACGCTTGTTACCACAGGAAATATGAGTGTCTATCAGCATGTGTAAGAGAGGGGAAAAGTCTCAGTTACGAGCCACACTGACAACTTCACACACTCTGCTCACATACAATACATGTGGGGATATATACACACACATATACGCACACATACACATACACACACAAACACACACAGACAGGTCGCTGTGCTTTGTTCTCCAGTGACAGTGAATTGTGGCTGTGTGTTGAAAGCCAAAGTCAGAGCTTTACAGGGCTATATGAATGTGAGTGTGTGTCTGCATGTGTGTGTGTGTTGCAGGTTAACCACAGAGCTGGTCTCCAGAGTTGCAAAGCCATCCAGGGGCGCACTGGGATCAAGCCCAGCAGGGAGCTCTTGGCTAGGCATCAATATGCACCACCACAGTCACTCTGTGCTGGATTTCATCAGTCCTGTGAGTATGTGTGTGTGTGACGGTGGGTACCTGAGCTGACTCTGTGTGTGTGTGTGTGTGTGTGTGATAGTAAAAACCTGAGCTGACTGTGTGTGTGTGTGGGTGATAGTAAAAACCTGAACTGTATGTCTGTAATTATGAAAAGCATTGGTGTGTAGTTTTTGCCTTAAGTATCTACATGCATGTTTATATAAAAATTATCAACTCCTTGCTCTTAAAAGGAGAACAGTGAGTGTCTCTATCAAAAGCAATGTTAGTATTAAGCCAGTGGTAACCAAACTAGGGTTTGTGACCCTTCCAAGAGGTCTTAGGATGTATGTTGGAGGTCACAGGATGATTAATGTGATGACGAAGAATAAAAGATAAAGTTTGGAGAAACGAACATGTATTTCTCAGAGGACACCTGGTGAAATGCTGTTGTTGTTGTTAATATCTAACTCTTAAAATGAAACAGTGAGAAGATTGAAATGAAAAAACTTTGGAAATGTCTGGATTTGTTGACATAACTCTCACCCCACATGGTCCATTCAGCAGAGCTCTGACCAAGTTGCATCCCCCATCCTTCAGCCCCACAATTTTACAATGATAACAAAAAAAGCTTTTATTGAACAAAAAACACTGGAAGAGCCTGAACAGCTTGAGTCCAAACCTGTTTCACAAAATGCACAAGCATGCACAGTTTGCGTGAGGTCGAGTGTCAGATGAAGAGCACTACATTATGCTTCACCCAACAAAACAGCAAACTAGATGCTCACATTAGGCACCACACTAGAATTTAAAATACCACTAGATAAATGTTTTATCTTAGCATCTACATTGACTCTGATATTTTTCTACCAAGCCTGAGATATTTTTTTTTACATAAGTTATTGTAAGAATAAAAAGCAGAGTTACTGAACTGTAAGAATTTTTCTCCACCATTCTTCTCTAACGTAAATTGCACGATTATACATTTCACTAATTGTCAATGCTGGAAAATGACTTGTCACAATCTAAAAGACGTATATAGAAGTAGTAATAGTTGAAAAATAATGGTATTTTATCTCTATAACTGGTGCAGATGCTCAGAAATGAACAGACTTATGTGTGAAATTGTTCCAGAATGTTTTGTGTGAAAGTTGGGAGAAGTTCTCTGTTCTATTTCACGCTGTACCTTTAAATCAAATGCAAAATCTGGAAATTCATGTTCTCCCACAAGACGATGGAATTCCAAAGGTTTTTTAAAGCTTCACTGGACTCGTTCATGCACTTCACACAAAAACAGGGTTGGGACAAAATATCAATATGGGAATATACTGTATCACTTCCTTTTGTGATGTGCTGTCAATACTTTGCTGCCAAATACTGACATGTTTGCTAAAACATGCTGGTGCTCTAAACTAATTCCCCTGTCAATATAACTTTCCAGGGTCAGGACTTCTTGAGGTATGTCTTTATTTTTTTTGCTTTCTAGCAGTTTGTTTTTTTATATTTATGGCTATTTTACACTTGAATGGTGGCACATGTGGACATGTACAAGTTGCACATTGTGTGTGTGTCAAAAGGAGATAAGGTAACATTGTGTGAATTTTTTTGTACATCGTTTCATCTCATTTGTCATATTCTGCGAAATTCACACCACCATGCAGTGAATAAATGCACAATTCTGCTTTTTTCCTCTTTAGTGGTCTTTTTATAGCCAAATCGACATTGTGATGCATCTTATATGATACCATTCAATGTATCAAGTATCAAAGAATCGTTGTGTCCAGATACCATCTTTATTTCAGGCATCATATCTCGATAATATTGTCACTCTGTGAGTCCCGCTCTTACATAAAAGCACACACTCTTACACTCATACATTCTTATACACTTGGGATGTGGGGAACAGTTCTCATGGGCTCTATACACACATACAAAATACATCACAGATGAAATATAGCCCTTCAAAAAGAAGGCAGATCACCTCCCACCTTTTCTGAAAGCCCTCTCTCCCCCCTCTCTCTCACACTCTCTCTTACACGCACAGAGATACACTTTACACTGGCTTCGTGCTGATTGGACACGGGCAGGGGTTTGCGAACAGAACTGCCAGCGACGGGAGCTACACTGAGTGAGAGAGATGAGAGGAGCCCCTGCAGTGCTGAAGGATTGAGCCACAGTCCTTCATACTCTTAACGATGAAAACATCGAGAAACAAGACAAGACACACAGGCGAGGACGCAGACAGCAAACGTCTTGATGCACACAGAAAGAAATATTGTCAATGGCCTTGAGGCTGGCGGGGTTTTATGTCTGCCTTGTAAACTTGAAGCACTTCTCTTTCATCATGTGAGGTTTTTAGGTTTATAAATGTTCAAGTGCTCTGCAGGAAATGGGGGGGGGGAGGAAGAAGGAAAGACAGGAGCATGGATCGCTGACCCCCACAAATCCCATTCCATTCATATTGTGTTGCTATTTCCCGACTGATCTATGCCATCTGGCTACGGATCTAAATTTTGGCACCTCATCCATGTGGAATGCCCCGACACACGGCTCAGCTCCGACGAAATGAAAATGAAATGATCTGAGCTTCTCTGCTGATCCTGGTCTCAGCTCTGTCCTCTGCTCAATCTCATCACCCCCTCCCTCCCTCCCTCCTTCTTTTCCTCCTTCCCCTCTGTATCATCATCCTCCTCCTCCATCCTCTCATCCCTCCCACCTCCCTCACCCCCCCTCCTCCTCCCCCTCCTCCTGCCACCCCTGGGTAATCAGTGTGCTCTCTCATTCCGTGGCACACGGAGACACATTGATCTGGCAGTGCGCACTCACGCTCATGGACACCACCTACACACACACACACACTCACACACAGGTTGTCTCTCTTTCCCACACACACACACACATACACACACATACATTGATCTGGCCCGCAGGTCAAGTTCAATAGGAACAGCCAAGCAGCTCTTTTTTTTCAGACCAGCTCTGCGGTATACTGCAAGGAGCTCTCTCTCTCTTTCTCTCTCTCTCTCTCTATTACACACACACACACCTGCACAATAAAGCGATACATACACACACTCTTTTAGTTTCACACACACAGACCCTGGCACCTGAGTTCCAGTGTTGAAAAAAATTCACAAAATAAATGAGCTCACAAAAAGCTGCATGACATTCTCATTCCATCACTTCTCAATTTAACACTTTCAGTCTCAAATACATCGGAGACTGAAAAAACTTTCATGGTTTTCAGTTAAGCTCAAGATTTAATGTTAAACTAGATTGAACCATTCCGGTTAATAACATTTTGATCTGAGTAAGTTTTCATTTTTTTTTGTACATATCAGAGACCAACATGACATTTATTTTTTGTACAAATAAATGTGAATTTTCTTGTGAGATCAGGCTGATACACACACAAATACAATAAATGCAGGGAAACGTGCACCGACAAAATCAGAGAAACTCTCACAACACGCTGGAGACACATCAGCCAACATCTCAGTAAGCAAAAGCATGCTGGGATTGTTCAGGAGGGGGAATCGCACATGACTAAAAATCTCTGTTTTCCTCTCTCTCCATAATTTTTTTTTCTACTCTTTTATGATTCTGGAGTAATTTATCCCTGAGAGAGAGAAGGAGACAGACAGACGGATATACAGAGAGGGAGAGACAGTGGGAGAAAGAGAGAGAGAGAGATACCCACATTCGGCTCTACACTTTGATTTAGCGAAGAAAATTTAATTTTGTTTGCTTTATGCAAAAAAGCAGCGTCTGCCTCGACTTCTGTTGATTTCCACTGGAGGCAGAAACATCGCTAATGGGAGCTAGCGCCGCACTCACCACAGCTACAGGGCTACGACACTAACTGAATTAGCCTCATGCATATATTTAATACAGACCTGCTACACAAATTAGCTTAGTGGTATGTAGCCTAGCACCTCTCCAGTGAGGCTTTGAGATCTGAGCTGCAAATTAATTGGCTAGGTTGCCTTCAAGAGTAGCTCCTCTGTTTTTCCTCCACCCTGAATTATGCTTTCCAATTGCCGAAACACATTTGATATGCATGGGGAAAGAAGCGTGTAAAGCAGTGTTCCTCCACAAAAGCAATGTTTGCTTCCATTCATTCACGTTTGTGCATCTGCCACTCATGTAATTGTAATGAGAGAAGGGGGCTATATGGTTGTACATGCTTAATTTTCTGAAAAATCTATAGGCTAATAACAAGTAGGAGTACAACCATGAAGATATTAAATCCACCCCAGCAGAAACGTTAGGCTTGCTGCACCGCTTTGACTCTGTGTTTGAAGGTGAATTTGTCTGTGTGTGTGTTCATTAGGAGTCACAAATTCCACATGCTGAGAGACACTGTAATGAACTTGAGCAAATCTGTATCCCATGGTGACCAGAGACAGGAAATACTGGAGGAACCCTACGTTGAAAATTGTGATTTCCTGATAACTGTCACAGCTAAGTAAAGATGTGTTTAGAGAGGACAAAGCAGGAGAACAAACACACACACACACACACAAAAAAAAGAAATCTGGATGAGAAAGAGAGACTCCATTTGTGTTTGTGTGTTCGAGACAGAAAACAAGTAAGGGAAGGAGACAAAGATTAGTTGATTACCACACTGAGAACAACCATTACTGCTCCCCGAGGTCTCCCCCCTGTTCGATCGCTGGACATCCATCCCGACTCAGTTTAAGGATCTTTGAATGCAGCTTGAGTTTAAGTCAAGTTTCACAATGTCACCATCAATGTCTGCGTCATTACTCATAAATAGTAATTCATTTATTAAGGCATTACTTTACTTATCTACTCCTTATATGTAGAAAGTAATTTGTAATGTTAATTGTTACATTTCTTTTGTGTTGCTCAAAACCATCACTTGATGCGTTGTCACGTAACTGATTGGACCTCACATATGACCACAAGTCAGCACAAACTCCTACCCTTAGAAGAACATGCACACAATCTTTTTTTTTTATATGCCATTTGATAGCACAAAGTTGACTTGATGTTAGTAAAAACTATCCTTCTTTACAAAATGTTACATCTAACACTGATTACTTTTTTAAGGCAGGACCATAAATAGTGAAACAAGTGGACGGAGCCACTGCGACATCACCCTCAGTTTTGTGGATTAAAGCCTTGCATTTGGCAGTGGGGTTGACGCCATCTTGGATTTTTTGGGCCACGCGTGACCATGAGGATGAGAAAGTGGAGGTATGTGCGAAATGCATTACTACCATTGACTTTTTGACGTCTAGCAGGTGGCTAGTTTCTGCTGTAAGTTATAGTGGCCACACCCTTAGTTATATATAACTTCAAGTCTTAACATAATTTAAAAGAGTATGTTGTATAAAAATTTAGACACTACGAAGAAGAAAGTGAGCTGATACCTTTTTTTGTATCAGACTGAAAAATGTTCATTTCTGCTGCATTTCTGACATTTTATTTTGCAGCATTTTTCTGTCCCTGAGTTAGTCGCCTGGGTAGGACTCACTGTAACTCAAATTTTTAAGTTGATCTTGACCTGAGAAAAGGTCAAAGATGGTCTGAAAGCACTGTAATGGGTTGTGGTACCTGAAGCACAAAAACTCTTTGGTGAGGATTTTGGCATAATTATAAGTATGTTGACCTGCTCAAGTCATTTTAACCAACGGTAATGTAATGTGGAGAAATACAAGGACTTTTTATAGGTGTTTTTCACTTGAAACAATGAAGTGGAAAATACGATTTTAGTTTCCTTATAAATTCAATAGAGCATGACTCACTTTCTCCAAACTCAGCTTTTGCAGTTGGGTGAGCTGTGGATGCTGCATGTTGCAGCGGAGGGGGTCTCTGTGTTCGGCAGCATGTTTAAAAAGGCGACACAAAAGTAAGAGGTCCGTTGAAAAGGGCCTCCCTCTGCCCTGCCCCCCCAGCACGCAGGAGAGACGGAAGATGCAGTGTAATTGAGGGACGGCTTGGGAGGCTGGATGCAGAATAAACACACACAAAGCACACTGCACATTTAAAAAAGAAGTTGATTCTTCTTATATTTATAGCATGTTTTTTGGTTTAGAAAAATATGTTGTGTTCTGAATCTGAGAGTAAAGTCTAAATGATATCGACTGTGCTGAGAGGTAAAGAGGCCCTCTTCAGCTGTAGCCATATAGGAAAGAAACATGATAACTTGAGTAAGAAAAAAAATCATTTTTCTTTATTCAGTAGAGGAAAAAGTATATATTTGTTTTAGCTTATATATTTAGGTCTTTTACTAAACCTTGCTGCACTAATGTCAGCAAAAGCAAAATATACACGAAAACAGCAGTACCGCGGTAAACTTTCACATAGCGAGAGTGACTGACTTGCATATTCTCACTGTAAAAATACAAGTAACTGGAGTGGCTGTGAAGTGCACAATTTGAAAAAATGATAACAGTACTTGGCTTTTACCTCAATCAAGACACAACTCCCTCTTCTTCTTTATTGGCCACACTCCTCCTCTTCCTGTTCTCACCCTGACTATCCCCTTTCCTGCATATCTCGCTGCATCAATGCTATTTATTCATCTCCAAAACAGTAGAGCTCACCTTCAGCCCCCTGCTCTGATGTGTAATTGACCAATTTCGTGACTAGTGTTTGCACCTGTGAGTCATCAGTAGGGGCCAATTGATCATTTCGCTTCAGCGTGTTGAAGGACAATGCTGTCAACATGAGCACAACAGACTAGTTATGAAGATTGTGCCAAATGTGGTGAATTGTGTGCGGTAGATCTGAAAAAATAAAAAACTGTGATATGGAAATGCCATGTGAGTGAAAAGCAGAAAATGGGCTTGTGTTTTTGGAGAACCGGTTTCAAGGGGTTTGGGACAGGGGTGTCAGGTTTTTCCGTCATTATGTTGCAGGTTTGGGTGTTAACACGTGAACAGTACAGTTCAAAAACACTTGTAAAACAACCAGCACTTTTAGCTTGAATGCACAACATGGAATCTCTGCAGCTAGAGATCTGTCAATCAAAACAACTGAGACAACAGACATAGTTTGATGACGTCGTGGAGGAGCATGGCATCATGGGATTTGCTTATATCACTGTTAAAGAGCCATTGCTGTAGTAAAGGAGCTGAAAGTTCCAAGTTGGAAATTGCAGCTGGAACGCCCCCTGAAATCCGATTTCTGACTCGGAAACATGGCTGCCCTGTTCATCAGCATAACTGAGAGCTGTAGTAATATACTGTTTATCAGCAGTTCTGTCTTATTTATGTCTCATTAAATCAGTCAAATCCCCTGCCTTTCCCATCTCTCTCTCCAGCTGTCACTTCCTAATAAAGCAGAAAAGAAAAAGAAAACTGTCCCTGATGATTAAGGGAATCACATCACTTTTAAAGAAAGAGACATAAACCTCTGCAGCGAGAGAATTAGCCAATCACAATATAGACGTGCAACAGCCGCTCTTTGCTGTTGTCTGTTTATAGCTACATTGATTAGTATCGGTAATTGATACACGGACCTGCCGCTTGTAAGATCAATCTGAGTAGTGATGTCCGTCCTCCATTACGGTGTGAAACAGTCAATCATGCATGTCAGCTCTCTGTCTATAAGTCATTCTCCCCTCCATTATTGCTGTGCTGTGTGTATAGCTGTTTGCATCTCTCTCTCTCTCTCACATACACACACACACACACTTTCTGCACTTCCTCTAAAGCATTTATGAGAGCTTTAGTCACTCTGCTCATCCCCATTGATGAGCCCAAATTTACCGCCTCACTTTCCCAACTAGACAGAGTGTGTATATCCACATTGATACGACTGCATATGTAGCTGCTGGACGCTCATACAGCACTCATTCATATCGACCACACTCGCATGGTAACCCATCGTGTGTCCATTTGCATGGATATCTGCAGATTTATCTGTACTATAGGCCATAGTGCAGAGTTGTGTATGGACATGTATGGAGATTTACTCCTGTTTTAACCCCGGGGTTAGCCATCAGTATTGATTGGAACAGACTTAGCCTGATTTTAATCCCTGCTTGGCCCAAGACTATCGATCAGGGCACTGAGCTTTCAAGTGGGTTTAACGACCTACCTGCCCCCTCCTTCTGCCCTCTTTTTCTGCTTGGGAAGGAAAAGAAGAGGTCTGTCATCACACCCCAAAGTAGAGGCGACATGAGGCGTTAAGCTCGCACCCCTCAAGCCCACATACTCCTCTACCAACACACCCCTTCAGCGCCAAAACCATTGCAGCAGCAGGTGACAGCAAGCTGCCCGTAAAATATGACCGCACTCATGCTTTTCCTATCTGGAGTTTGTGTTGGACATGATAAAGCAGGAGACGAGATGAATCTGTGCACCTCGACAGCAATGTCACAGTAAAAATACCTGCTGGTGAATTATGACCACTCACCTAGAGGTGGGAGCGTCCCTTTATGTCTTTATGGGTTCTCTGAAGACACTTATATGGGACAACATGGGAAGTCTTATAGGAGCCCTGGTGCCTTGGGACTGAGGGATTGTTGTGAATTTATAGTTGTACAGGATGGTCACCGCTCTGATTGGTCCTGCACTGTGATGCTGGAAAAAGAGAACCTGAGCTTTAAAAGTATTTGAGTGTGTGTGTCTAGGAGTGTGTGTGTGTGTGTTTGCCTGCCAGCCCTTTGCAGAAATACAAATTTGAGTGCATTTCTGCTTCTGGAAACATTTGTCACTGTGTCCGTGTGTGTGTGCGTGCGTGTGTGTGTGTATGAGGGATGGTTACTGTGCTTGGCGTTTCTCCTCCATTTGTCCTCCCAGAGGTAGATCAGGCGAAGGGGAAATAAATTGAAGAAAGAGAATAAATCAATGCTAAACTGAGCACCAGTGAGACCTCCTAACCCTGAAACTGTCACACACACATTCACACACATTCACACATACACTGTGAAATGTGGCCAGGGAAAATGGTCCATACAAACCCCGACCTCAAACACAGAGGAGGAGAGAGGAAAAGTGGAGGATATGCTGGTGTGTATTACCAACCCATTCTCATTCCCAACTTGTCATCACAGCAGTTTGGTCAAGAGCCCTTTGCGTCACTGTTTAATGCAGGGGTAAACCCATCTGTTAGTGACACAGAGCAGCTTTCAAGTAAGTACAATGTAAACCAATCAGCAACAATAAAAATGGACGCTTATAGCGATGGATAGCATATTGCAGCTGACAACATCATTCTCCTTCTAACTAGTTTTTCAACTCTCAGTCATTCCATTTACTTGAGAAGTCAGAGCTGAGAATGACGTCTTACCTGGGACGACTGCCTTCCAGTACAACAAATAGGAAAATGAAGATTTTACAGCTGGGAGAGTGGGTTGCTTTAGCCAGGTTAGCCATGTTCGCAGTATCTGCTGATTACAACTCATTACACTGTATTTTGTAAATTAAAAACTGTGGTGATGTATCCATAGGGAAAAATCAGACAGTGCTGTGTGCAGAACTGATTTAACAAGAGACGAATGAGACGGATTTGTCAATAAACACTGAATTATTACCACCAGTACTACTGTTGATTCATAAAGCGGCCATGATGGATTCTAAGGTGAAGGTTTGTGAGATTTCACTGACTTTCTGAGTAGAAATCCGATTTCAGGCGGTAAACTTGAAAAGTTCCAGCTTTCCATTTAAAGCTGAACGCACCATCACTGATACTTCAACTATTTGTAGTGCATTTAAACTGTTCATGGCACTTTGACTTCAGCTGAAATTTCAACCGCTTTAAGCTCTTGCAGTCTTGCTGCTCTGACCTTTCACTCTTCAACTGACACTTCAGATGTTTTTACAGATTATTATTCAAATATTAGTTCAACTGTTTTCAGGCTTACACTCACAATTCAACATTTCATGACTTAAGCACAGCATTGTAAATTTCAGCCCCTCTCAGGCTTAGCACATCAACTGACACTTCAATGAACTTTCACAGTTTAATCAGTTTTTTAACTGCTTTCACTTGTTACACAAACTGACACTTCACCTGTTTTTGACTTTTAAAGTGGCATTTTGACTGCTTTCACTATTTACCCACCAACTGACATTTTAAAATGCAGTGGACTCAAACTATCATTGGTGGGTCGACTTCAACTGACATTTCAAATGCTTTTGACTATTTTTTAAAGTTGTAATCCTGAAGATTTCAGTCTGTGTTTATTTTGTGATACCTGTGGTTACTGGTGGTAACACCAAAAACATTTTAATACCACAGGCACCAGAATTCTTAGCAAAACAAAATTGTTTTAATGAAGAAGTCAGGCAATAATTGGCTTTGTTCTATCAGTCTGTGAGCAGCAGCAGGGCACAGTGAAAGGAGTTGGTTACCTCGCTGAGAAGTTGGAGGTGAGCAGCCTGATGCCTGCAGCTCCTCATACAACAGCTCACTGTGCTGCAGCGTTTATTGTGAAGCTGTAGCAGCAGGAAACGTTCGGTTTGCATTGGCAATAACGTAATACAACAGTTTTTACGGGAATGTGGCCA
>JAQNCA010000012.1:10712310-10727443 GCA_029783725.1 Acanthurus tractus
AGGAAAAGGCTTAAACACACAAACTCTACTCATCTGTGTGTATTTGTACATCTAAATATATTCATTGACACAGCAAGTTGGCATGTGTCCCATTTTTTATCATAATTAGCTCCTCATAGCAATAAAAATTCAGCTTTAGGGTCAGGTTTCAAGATAAGTACCTGGTGATCATGGCTATGGAAGAGAGTAGTTGTTCTTTTCATCACTGAAAAGTAGTGAAAAGATATTTTCACTATTAAATAATAATCAAAAAATCTGTTTGTCTACAGAGGACTGAGACAAACAACAGATATTCACTTTTAAAAACCATAAAACAGTGAAATTTTTTGCTTAAAAAAATACTTTACTGGTTATTCAATTTTTAAAACAGCTGCAGATTAATTTTGTCCATCGACTAATGAGTTTATTGAGTTATGACTTTATCTAACTTTCAGCTCAAGTTATGGCTAAAGTAAGGCAATGCTGCATCACCAAGCAGGCAATTCATACAAATCTGTTGACCACAGAGACTGAAGCGACCCAAAACTTCGAGGTGCAAAACATCGTTTTTCATCATTTGGATTACTGCATATTGCTCATCTTTGAGACATACACTTACTCACTAAAAATAAAAGAGTGATACAACTCTCATATTTTTTGTCAGCTGAGTACATATATGACTAACGCCAACAGCCTGTTAGCTTAGCTTAGCATTAGGACTGGAAATGGTGAAACAGCTAGCCTGGCTCTGTCTACTGGTGACAACATCCAAGTACCAGCACCTTTTTAGCTCACAAATGAACATGTTGTATCTTATTTATTTAAAATCATACGAATGCCTGGATTTGTGAGGGTTGCGTGTCGGACTATTTCTTGGCTGGGCGCAGTGACTTCCTCTTTTCTTGGCAACCTCACAGTTAAAGGCAAGATTCCAAGAATTTATTACCTTAGGCCAGCTGTTTTCCCCAGTTTCCGGTCTTTCTGCAAAACTAACCCAAGTGTGATCAAACAAAAACATGCCATGGTCGTAGGAGGACTGGGGAATAATCTGAACAGACAGACTAAATCAAATGATCTGCAGCAAAGGTCCTTTAACCGGCCCTGAATGATTTTCAGCCCTGAGCCATCTACACAAGCCAAGGATAAAACTGCACTGTCGAAATAATGAATCATACCACTGTGGAAGATTATGGTGCATTCACATGGAAAGTGTTGGCGACACGTTCACGTGAGCTCGATGCAGAATGAGAGGGGGAGCTGTCCACAGTGTGGAGTGCTGAAACACACAAACGTGCCACAGAGCAGAGGAGCTGCACTGCTGTGTGCTGCTGAAAAAACATCTTTAAAAAAAAAAACTGTGATGAGTTTATTTATACTGCATAAACACCCAAAGGCATAAGGATACAGTGCACTGAAGGCTAAAGAAAGACGGAGCTGCAATATCTGAAGTCAGGCTGGACAAAAACAACGGCAAAAGGGGAGATAAACAGTTTCATGGTCGTTTCCGCGAAGCTTAAATCCATTTAAACCTTTTTAATATATTTAAGATATTTATAAAGATATTAAAAATTGATAAAAATTCAGACATATTGACATATTCACTGTGTCGTAGTAGGCCTGTGATTCCTCAACAACAAAGGGCCCGGACTGCAGGTAATCCGAGATTCTTTCAGGACAACAGCCTCCCTCAGTCGCATCTTATTCCAACAATAAATGATCAATAACAATAATAATTTAAGAAAAAACATATCCATCACATTACAATCCCCTTTACAACTGCAGTTAATGCTGGTTATAAAAAGCAGTTTACATCCCATTTTTTGTAGTAACTGCGGTGTTTTTGGACTGAAACCAAACTCCGGAACGTGCATGCGTGGAGCGCGAGGACACAATAAAGCAAACACACAAGGTGAACCTTTGCATCATGTCGCCTTGTCCTTGAAATACAAGACAAATGAAGGCGACCCTCTGTCATGCTCTATAATGTCAATATGTCAAGACAAGAGAGCTGATAAAAACAGGCCTGACGGACCTTCATAAACATTAGAAACTGGACATCATTTTTGAATCGTTTTGACTGATTAGGACCAAAATATGAGCCATGACCCCTGACGGAGGTCACTCATGTCATTAACCCGCAACAATGAGCCAATAAAGATGGAAATGTCCTAATGTGTGTCCGTGTGTTTATAAAGAGGGGTTGGGGGCCCTGGGGGCTCCGTTACATCACAATCCACCCACTCACGATTCCTTATTCTCCACCGACTCCGCTCTCACCCCGCCCAACCGGACTGGATTAAGTAATATCAAACCCCAGTGAAAATCCAGCAGACCTGGGAGCTGTGCAGAGAAAATATGATCACAATAAGATCAGCGGTGAGTTTTTCAGATGGATTATTATCCGGCACAATGGCTGTGGGAGGTGATAAGCTTCTACACTGACTCATCTGGCAGCATCTCTGTGTGTTTTTTAATACCTGATGGCCAGCAGTTCGTGCAGCAAATAAGCAGCGGCGGCGAGCAGAGCCCCTCCGGTCAAATACAGCGTTTTCCGCCACCACGAGTCCGAGCCCAAAGCTGACATTATCCCGCCGTAGTCCTGCAGTGGGTAGGCGATGATGTACCCGTACAACGAGAGCTGCCCATCGGAGCCCAGCAGGCCGGAGGAGAAGCTCTGGTTCTGGCCAAGATCAACCACACACGACCGCGTCCAGGCGAGCCCGACGCGCCAGTACATGCTCTCTGTCTCCGGCCACTTTCCGCCTCGCTTTGGCAGCTCGGGGCTTCACCTGCGGGGGCTTCATGGGTGCGGAGTGGTGCGGGTGAGGGGTGACTGGGCGAGAGGGAGCCCACTGGACACACGCGTCCCGCCCGGTGTCTGTCCCCGCAGCGGGGTCGACATCCTCCGCAGCCCGCTCGGAGTTCGCTGATCGGCAACCTCCCTCCTGTCACTGTCAAGGCAGAAAAATGAAGATGGCTTCCGGTTGTGTCCTTCAAAATAAAAAAGACAAGTCATTGATTGTGTATTGCAATTGTTTAAGACAAAATGCAGACGTTAATAAAACAAAATAGGCATAAAATAGGCATTTAAAAGCAAAAGTGTCCTGTATTCTACGTGTCCTTAACACAGTTTGTATTGGAAATTACTAACCAGGAAAATGACCCTGAACAATTGACAAATCATTATTACATCAATATCATGATTAAGCACAAGATATATGTTGTCTTTAATTTGTTGTCTATGACCTGGAATCTAGGAGGAGCTCATACACCATAGGAGCCACAAATACCAGGTTCACCTGTCAGACGGTGGTGATCTGAAAATCATTGTCTTAGGTGAGAACACTTTGATTTATACCAAAAGGTGACAGCGCGGTAGATATTTAAAGGAAACAAACATACTGTGCTGCTATTATATGTCAATATGTTTTCACAGATAAAGCTTCACAGTTAATGTCACTGTTCGATTCTTTCGTTAGTCCAGCTATTCTGATTGTTTTGCGACTTTTTAAGAAAAAACATAATTTTATTTTGAAGGAGAAAAAATGCTGCAGCTCGCAGTCGTTTTTTTCCTCTTGCTTTACGCTGAAGCGACGTCACGGGGACCGACCAACTCCTAAGGGCAACTACAGGTAAATACATCTTCTGATGCTACTCAGCCAATTTGCTGGGGTTCCCTTCACATAAATTAAGGAAATATGCCTAATTTCTTTTGTGTACTGTGATTACTTAAACTTAAAGATCTTTTTTAATGAAAAGAAACATGCTTTTTAATGTGAAAACTGATATGTAATATGTTACATATTCTGTATCATCTGCCACTAGGGGTCCTACCACAGTAAATGTATGGAAGTGACATTGAAGTTAGGTAAAGGGACTGAATATGACTTTCGTAACATGCTGGAATTTTCCCATAAGTCCATTACATACCACACAAATACCACACACACACACACACAACAGCTTGAATAACAGCAACAAACAACTTTGTTTTACACATCTTACACTTTTATTTGACCATAAATGATCTTCCAATCTGACAAACATAGATTTTCAAGTAATAACTAACAGAATTAATAGGAATATTTCAGTTGGGTGAAGCCCTTTATTTTCACACTCATTCATATTAAGTGTCATAGAACAGATGGAGCCTGCTGAAAAAAGGGGGAAAAATTGCCAGACGGCTAAGCAGGACAACGCTGCGTCCAAATTGCCCCAAGGCTCAGTTGTCTCACTTTTGTCTCTTTTGTTTAGTACGAGAAAGGGACATAAGTGGCCTTTAAAAAATGTTTTTTCCAAGTGACAATACACAGAAAGCGACTGTGAAAAAAAATTAAGATGCATCCAAGCAATGCAACAAAAAACACCCCTTAGATACAGTCAGGCTGAGTAGAACAATGTGCTTTTATGAAAGTTTTTTTTTCTTTAACCAGCAGCTTTTATTTTGTAAGGCTTTCAAGCACCTTGTTTTGTGTACAACCACACACAGCTCTCACTGTATCACATCACAAAATTATAGAGACATCTAACAGATATATGCACACATGTATTGCCACAATTCAGTGATTAAATAAATGGCAGAATGTAGATTTAAAAAAATATACAACCAAATTTTGCAGACAAATCTAAAACTGTAATTTGCTTTTGCTTTACTCCAAAAAAAGCTTTTTTGACAAATTTGAAACGAGCTTAAAAATAGCTTAACACAAACAATTATGGTACAACTAAAGCATAATTAATGAAAAAATCATGAAATGAAGATTAAGCTTTGCAGCAGGCAAACACAATTATGACAGTAAAACAAAAACGGGCACTTTCATCTGAAGCACAAGCACAAAGCAAAAAACCTGCTCATGATTTCCATTTAAGTTTAATTAATTAAGCAAAACATGAAAGATAAAATAAATGAATAGAATTATAAGGCTATTTACAAAAGGAGAAAGGGAATGGGAGGGAGGAGTTGTCCTGATTCAAAACAGTAATTTTTTTGCACTTAAAGAGCACAAGAGCCTCTCTCGGGACTTCTTCCTGCCAAGGTTCATGATCAACCAGCATAGAACTCACAGGGCATCCAATCACATCACAGTTGCACAGGGTGATATCCAATCAGATTCACTCTCAAACAGCACAGGATCAAGTTGTTCTACAGAGAAGAATGCTATAGTCCCTGAGGTATGAAAACCCATCCAGACCTGCCATTCACACAGACACACACACACAAACACACACAGAAAAACACACATGCACAGACGGTACTTGTGATCAAGTTTTCTCTTTTTCCCGCGGAGCTCCACATGAAAGGACTCGCTCCTCTGGGCTGTTCAAGGATGTCAGGATCATCACAATGACATTAAAATCATCACATCTGTTCTCCCGTCAGTTTTTCTCCCCTACATTCCCTTCTCACCACCCCCTCTACATGTTCCTCAGCTTTAGTTCATTTCAAGTCTGAAGCAGAGTAGAAAGCCTCAACCGGATGGCAAAACTTGACACCGATTGGCTGTTCACAGGCATTTCAGTGGCTGCTCGCTCAATCCATGTTCCCATTATGATCAGAGACGGAGGAAGTGAAGACATGGCTCTCTAGAGTTTTTTTTAAGGGGGGGTGTCAGTTGAAGATGAAGGGACATCTTGGTCGGCTAAAATGTGATTTTTTTTCCCCCCCAGCTGACACCACAAAGGTTGTGCATCGATACCCATGGAATTACAAATGCTACGCTAAGACTGGCTGTAAGAGTTGCTTTGGTTTCCATTGGAGCTCTGATCACCTTCGCTGTGGACGACACAGAGTCAGATGGAGAAAGTAATTAGTTCACAAAGTTCACTTAGATATGCTGCACAATGTCAAGTTCAAAAGTTCCAAGGGAGACTTATTTGTCTTACAAATAGAAAAAACACATATGAAACAATAGGACAACACAGAACACATAACTTTCTTATTTCTCATATTTTCAATTAGATGTCTGGAAATTTAGGTTTTTCCAGATTTATTACATTCTGATAAAATCCACTCAAGACATTTTCAGTTTTCATGAAAACAAAGTTTTGTATGTACAACATAAAAATCTGAATCTAACAAGAAAAATATTTATGTTAACATGTATGCTAATCTTATGACAACAAGGTTTACACACAGAAACCAAGTGGGGTTTACCTGTTGGGAGGAGGTTTGGGCTTGGGCATCTTGTTTAGCACCGCAGCTATCTCCTTTCTGTCATCAAAGTTTTTCCACTGATCGTAGAGCTTCAGGATGACGCGGATAATCTCCAGGATCTTAACAGAAAATGTCAAAACCAGAAGTTAACTTAGGAAGACCCTCAACTGTTCCACATCAAAAAAATTTGGGAAAAAAAGTGGTTTATCCTCCTGTATACATTTAGTACGATTATCAAAAAACTAGCACCGTAGTTCCAGTCCAGAGTTCAATATAAATATCTCCCCTTTTTTCAAACAATTTATAAATATTTACTTTCTTTACAATGTATATGCAGGATTGACTTGCAGCTACTATTTAACAAATATTGACCTAAATTCACATGCAAACAGAATTTTAGGTTACTGAAACAGGGATGTTCTTAAAATTCTAAAGTGCAGATGTTTAACAACTCTGGTTTCAATGTTTATAAAGTATTGCTGTATCCATATCATAGTCTTCCCAAGTCCTTTCCCCCACAGCTAACTATTCACCATAAAAATAACACATCATGAAAAGAGTTTCTGTTCGTGTAAGGGACAAAGATGTGTCCCAACCTCAACTACTTCAGATTCTCCAACATCAAGGCATTCAAAAATGATTTTTGGGAATGGAGCCATTCTTACTTTGTCCATGTCAACAGAGAGCTCTGCAAACCATTGCCTGGCATCTTTCTGTTGTACCACACAGGCAACATGTAGACAGGCTGAGGGAGGAAAAGAACAGCAGATCATGTTACATCTAATAAATCAATTTTCAAGTCAGTAACTGCATTAAATAGCTGCAATTATAAATGTATGGGGACGAATCTTACCCAGAGCAATCATGAAGGGAGGGTAGAGCAGACACAGGTCTGTCCTGTATGTGTCATTCACTATTCGCCTGGTACAGAAAGAAACATTTACAGTTAATCTACCATTCCATCTAGTACTGTACATTGTGGATTTAATTATCATGTCATTTCCAGATAAATATATGCAGGCAGCATCATACCAGGCCAAAGGCAGCAGCATGTCTTCCTGTCCCATATCCTGAACATACTGCAACAGTGGTCTGTAGGGGTGGTACACTATTAGGCAGCAGTCCTGGAAAACAGATTATATAACCAGTAGTTAACCCACTCAATCGAGCCAAACACAGTCTAGAGTAAAGTAGCAATGAGAGTAAGTTTTCTTCACTTACCATCAACTCCAGAAGGTAGAATTCACATTCTAATATCTGTAAAGGAAGAACATTTATGAACAACATTTCCCAAACATGAATGTCACACACAAACTGTCTATTACGTTTCTCTAATGACACAAGCTGTTGTTGAGAAGTATGATGATAAGTAGACCTTTCAGAAACAATATGGCTGTTATTATTATGTTGCCCTTGTCCGTCCTACCACAGCCATCACCATTACTATGTCTGCAGACTGGACTTAAAAAATTACATCTTGGAGTTGCAGAACTCCTCTAACTTAATCTCTACTGTGTGAACCACTCCCTCCCCATATCGCTCCATGATGGCCCACTATAAATAATAGTTTACACAGCTTTCTGGACAGGCACCATGTCCAAGCAGCCATGTTGACGTCCTGGCAACTCGGTGGAGATGCTAGATAGATAAAATACTGGCAGTGCAAACCACCTGACATCGCAGTGAGAAATGCAGAAAGAATGCATTTCCATTTACATGAGGCCAGCCACAGTGGGAGCTATCTCCCACAACAACTACATTTTTATCAGGGGGTTGCGAACATTATCCGTGAAATCTCACGTATTTGTAACACTGACATGACAACACTGTGATACAGTGTAAGAGGTTCTTGGTATGTTGTAATGCAGCACAGCTGTGCATGAATAATTTTGCAGCGGAAGCAGGGAAAAAAATATGTGGTTGACTCATAGCATAGCTTATCCACTCGCATATGCTCATTTAGGTGGTTCAAACTGGCCACTTGCATCTTTGTTCTCTTTTTGGACTACAAATAATGCAAAGAGTATGAGTCATCATGGAAAAAAAATCCCTTAAAAGCATCAAAAACGTAAACTGTTACAAAGACGCCTTACTTACATGATTCATTCTGTAAGGGAACTCCTTTGGAAAGGCATAGGAAAATCTTGTTTTCACTGTTTGACAAAAGACAAAAAACGATTAGACTGTATCCTCTGGAGAGGAAATACAATGTGGGAGATTTGCACCACTTTCAAGTTGAGGAAATAAGTTGTTCAGTGTGGTGACTTACACACAGATGTTGCTGCAGCGATCAGCCTGGTATTGGACACAACGCCAAACTCCTGAAAGGGCATCAATGTTAAAGTTCAGATCAGATAGACACAGCAGACCATGAACCACAGCACTTCCCCTAAAAACAGCCTCTTTCAAAGACTTAAAGAACAAAAGCCAGAGGCAGGGCATTTGCTCATCAATAACAATGAGCTGAGATACTGAAATTAACTGGTTAAAACTTCATGTGTTTTGAGCAGCACAAAAAAATTACACACCTCAACTTTAGAAGCCAAGAAAACACAAGTAGGAGCCATGAGCACAGGATCTATACTTTTCAAGGAATACCTGCAAACAAACACAGATGGAGATTTGTGCCATTGAATAGGTCATTAACGATTTAGTGACAAGAAAAAAAAATTGCAGAGGAGATTACATGACAAAGAAAATCAAACAACAATGCTCTGAGTTATGATATGTGAGGTACAGATATGGACGAGGAAAATCACCCTCCACCTCAAGGTTTAACTTTGGCTGTGTTGTTTTGACAAACTTATACAGCATAACATCATTAAATCTCTTGATAAAAAAATATGACTACTAAATATTTTAGATGATGGTAACACTTATGTAAAACTCTAATCCAAACCAGGAGTAGGTGAAATGGGTTTTTCAGAGAAAAACATATCATAAGTAATGCGGATGTAATGGCCAATCAACCAGAGCTGTTCACTGATACCATTTTAATTATCAGCTGAGTGCACAAAATCTAGTGCAGCTGTATTGGTAAAACAACCAACCAAAGTCCAAAATATTTTGGGATATATATATATAGACTGGGGAATGTTTTTTTTCCAATTCACTTCATCAGTGTTATTCTGATTCCTCACCTGGCATAGAAGCGCTTGAAGTAAACAGTTGCAGTAGCAATGACCTGCTGCCGCAGTTTCAGGTGTTCCCCCAAAGCCTGGATCACTGAAAGAGACAGGATTAAACACTAAATGAGAGAAAGAAAAATACCTTCACTTCATTATCTAGTTTTATTTTTTTCTTGAACTGTGATTTGAAAGCACAACTTTTTTTTGTAAAAAAAATGGAGAACAACACTACTCACTACATTAAATTTAGTTCAGCTGTATTAGAAGCGTAAGCGTTCGTATAATGCTGTACATATGACTCTATGTTATTAAATGCGACGTAACAAGTCAACAGGTATTGGGTAAAATGAGGCTCAAGCTCCAACAAGGCTTGAATGCATGTAATAAATAATGCGCCGCTACCATTGGCGAAGAAAATTTGCAGCTTCCAGTACTCCTCTTCTGACAGAAACTTCAGGTCCTTCTGACGCTCTTTCATCAGGTCCTGTTTGTCCAGAACCCACTGCAAACTTAAAACAGATATGATTGAACATATTTTATTTCATAAACTCAGTTACGCTGTTTTTTCAAACTGTTATCATCCAAGCTAACGGGTAGCATAAATAACAGAAATCCACCGTGTGGCAGTCTCCTTAGCTGTCGCAGAGCATGACAAACGTGAAATGAAGCTAATGTAATTAAGATTTTATGACAGCCTTAATTCAATAAAGCTTTAACCTCTATATTTATTTGAACAGATATTTTTAATCGCAGCTGTAGTTCAGACTAGACTGCTAGCTTTGCCGTACGACACAGCTAGGCCTCAAAACAAAGACGGTAATTTACAAAATAAAGACGTAACACATCAAATTTTTAATAAAAACTTACTAATGAGAACTTTGCCAGAAGTTTCCCGCCATATCACAGCAAATGAGGTAGAGATGCAGACTAAATAAATTGATATCACTTCCCTACAAAGAAGTGGATAGCACAGGTAAAGTACTATGCTAAACAGACACTGGAGTGACAGCGAAAGTCTTCCGGATAACTCAAAGGGATTTTCAGTTCCGCCTTTTAAAACTTCCAAAATAAAAATGCTTTTTTTCAACAGGTATCTGGCTGTTTTCTTGTTAAAACACGTGACGTCTTTTAAACTGGAGAAATATGGAAATAACAGATAAAGTGGCTGAAGGGATGAACGCGTGATTGGGTGTGTGTGCAGATTGACAGATTGATGAATCTGCTAAAGTACAGTAAACATTAAAAAAAACAACATAGGCAACATTATTTAAAAGTGCAAAAGTTCAGTTAATGTGGTTACACGGATTATATTCACATCAAACTGGCCAAATTCAACGGAGAATTTTGTAATGTACTTTTTTTTTTTTTTTTAACCGCCTACAATAAGTTAATTGACGTTTCCTTGATAGATGTTTGCAGGGACACTCACCCCTGGGTTGGGTTGGGAAGGGTCAACATTCCTCTGTAGTGTTCAGGGAAGGGCTGAGGATATAAAGACCCCACCATAGATTAAAATGTGTGAGTGACCAGCTTCGAGTCTCCAGTTGAAGTTGCAGAAGTTTCAGGAGTGCCAACATGAGCCGCAGCCCAGAGAGGATGTCTTCATACCGCCGGTATTTCGAGGGTTCCTTTGCAGCCCCCTCTGCCTACCAGCTCCGGGCGTCCAGTCCATCTCCTACCCGCAGCGAGGCCCGCCACCGGTCGGCCAGCTTCACCCGGAGTAGAGGGGCGGTGGGGCGCAGGGTCATCTCCAATAAAGCTCGCATGGTCAGGTGAGTCACCTGTCACAATGTTGTACTGAGTCATTTTACACTTGTATTCGATTTCTTTAAGTGTGCAACAAAATGATATACCTAATGTTTATCACATTTTTCATCCAAGGTTTCTATACTCTCAACGCAGTTTTTACTATTGTTTTAGTGTGAGAGCTAACAAGCAATGAATAGGTGTAAATGTTGGTGGTTTAAATCTGAATTTTCATGGGCAAATAAACTTCACTCTTGAGCAAGGCATATAAATAACTCCTCTGTCATATGAGCTATCATATATGAATGTAAAATACCTTAAAGGATCAATAAACCTAAGGGTTAGACCTTAAGGTTAAATCCAAACTATGTTGGAAACTCTTTCCTGGTCCAATCTACAGCAGTGTGAGTATGGGCTCGCTGTGCTTTGATACATCCATGGGACTCGCACCAAAACTGGACCTGGATGCAGCTGCAGCAGAGAATCAAGCCTTTATGATGACTCGGACCGGTGAGAGGCAGGAAATGGTGGCCCTGAACGACCGCCTGGCCGCATACATTGAAAAGGCAAGAGGATCACCAACATTCAGACACACCATGTGCCACTCCTTTCCTTGCATCTGATCTTTGCAATCTGACTTTTTTCTTGACTTTAAAACCCTGAACTCTCTTTTTAGGTGCGAACCCTGGAGTCAAAAAACAAGCTGTTGGAGGCTGAGATTGACGCCCTTAAGGGTCGCCATGCCAGATCATCAGGCCTTAGGCAGCTGTATGAGTCTCAGCTGAAGGACCTCAGGAGGGTTGCCGAGCAAATGAGAGTCCAGAGGGTGAGGGAGGTCACATCTCATGACCACAGAAAGTTTAGATTGTAGTTTGTTGTGACTAGCGTAGAATCTCGGTGTAGGGCAATATTGGCGCTTCTTTTCCGCTGCATCTCTGCCCCATCGTTAATTATTGGTATCTGGTCTACAGGATGCGTCTTTGGCAGCCAAGGAGGCAATGCTGGGTCAACTGGACATGCTGAAGGCCAAATATGACGAGGCTGTGGCTGCAAGGAAAAAGACAGAACATGACATTGAAACTCTTCGTCCAGTAAGAAACTTTTTTTTTTTTAAACTTCAACAACTTAAGTAAGAATCCAAAGCAGTAAGTCAAAAGGAGGCTTATGAACAACACTGGCTTTTCTTTTACCAAAATCATTCAAACTTTATGTGGTTCAATGTCCCAGGATGTGGACAGAGCAACCTCAACACAGATTGTGCTGGAAAAACACCTGGAACATCTGGAGGGTGAACTTGCCTTCCTGCAGAAAGTTCACAGCGAGGTAATGCATGTCTGTCTGTCCATCTGTAGCAAACTGTGCATATGAGTTACTGTCTGCTGGCTGACATACCTTTCATTTTATCATTAATGTATCAATGGGCTGGTAATTATTGCTATGACAGGTTCACTCAAACCAAAACATTAGTGGTGGATAGATTGAGGAAGACCGTAAACATCGCAATTATCAGCTTGGTGTGAAGGCTCATAGGAAGCTGCGACCAACCTTTACAACATAACAACATGCAATAACTTAAATACATACCAGATCAAATATTGTTTGCTTGTTTTTTTAAAAAAAAAATCATCTTTAAAATTTATGAGTTAAATGAGAAACACACACTGTTTTTCAGAACTGCGCGCATGGTTATTGAACTCTTCTTGTTTGTGATCCACTGAAAGGAAATTGAGGAGCTGATGCAGCAGATGGATTCAGCAACCTCCAGGGTGGACCTTACTTTCGGCCTCCCAGACCTCTCTGATGCTCTCAGACAGATCCAGTCTCAGTATGACAGCATTGCTGCCAAAAACTTGCAAGTATGGTGCAACATTGGGGCCGCTCACTGAAAAGAGCAACTTACTGTTAACAACATACATGATTAGTCTTGATTGAATTGCATTAATGTTTGTGCTTATTTTTCTCCAGGAAATGGACACTTGGTACGGGTCAAAGTTTCAGGACCTGAGTAACACCTCCACCGAGCATGCACGAAGTGTTCGAAGCATGAGAGAGGAAATCTCAGGCTATAAAAAGAATGTAAGTATGACTTCCCTTGCTTTTTTATGAATGCTGTTTCCACTTTTAAGCTGTGTCTGTGTGTATGTGTGAGTATAGATTCTCAGCAAAGAACGAGACTTGGAGGCACTGAAGACGAGGAACAAACATTTGGAGGCTCAGATTCGTGATGCAGTGGAAAAACACAAGAAGGAGGAGGAGGACTTAGAGGTAACTGACATAATCTGCCATTGCATTTATTTATATTTACTCGAGTTGCTCACACAGTAAGGTGTATCTAACTTTTTCCAGTCTTTCTCTGGGCTGAAACTCCTTAAAAGAAAATTATTTTGTTGTATTCTACTGCAACAGGAGCGCATAGAGGCAATCAAGCTGGATCTGAATGTAACCAAAGAGAAGATCGCTCTGCTGATGCGGGAATACCAAGATCTGCTCAATGTTAAGATGGCTATGGAGATTGAGATCACCACCTACAGGTGAACAACACATAACCTTGGGTTTAAAGCGGATCACCATGACATATCTGAGGTGTATAAACCTGACTGTTTGGGACCATAAAGGAAACTCACTTCCCTCTTTTTTCTTCTTTTCTCAGGAAGCTGATCGAGGGAGAGGACAGCCGTCTGAGCACCATGGTCCAAAACCCGTCCCTGACCAGAGGCCTGCATCTCACTTCCAGTGTCAGTGTGCATGAAACCTCAACCTTGGTTTCGGATGGCTCAGCCACTGCAGCAGCTCTGAAGCTAGATGGGGCTCACAGCGACTCAACAAGCATTGGGGTTGTGCAAGCTCAAGGTGCTGGCAGAGCACAAAAGGACAACTTAAAGGAGCAGGCAACGGAGATGTCAGAGAGGAAGACTGTCCTCATCAGGTAGAGGGTGACGGATCCAAATCTCTTACTGACAGTCAACTTGTAAATTTCGAAAAAAAATTAAACTTATTTCTTCAACTGTTTCCTTCTTTTTCCCCAGAACAGTCAAGACAGATGAAGATACTTATGAAAGCGACACACAGGAGTGCACCATCATCATTTCTGGAGCAGCTGATGATACAGAAGAGGAATAGACATTTATCTCCCCAAACACTAGGTGTCTCTTCTTGACCATTTGCTTTACACCTGTGTGTCATGTCATGTTATTCAAGTGTTTTCTGTGCTTTGAAAATCGAAGGATCCACTATTTAATTTGAGAATAAACAGTGTAATGACTGTACTTGAACAGCTTTTGCCCATTTTAAGGACTGTGTTTGTCGTCCAGGGAGACTTAGTATAGAGCGAGATACACACTGAACCCCTGACTTTGCTCTGCCTGCTCCTAACCTCTGCCTGTCTTCTTCTTCAACCCTCCTGAATAAACTGCAAGCAATCACAGATGTGTTTTCATTAAAATCTAAGGAGTCATCATTGTGGACCAGGCACAGTTTAAAAACACACACCTGCAAAAGCACTCTCTCTTCTCCCATCATTTATTAAAATCAATGCAACTGATACTTATAGCAAGCCATCAGAACAGCCCCCGGCATGCCTATGATTTCACTGTTTTAAAAAAATCAAATAAAAAATTCCACAAAGTAACCTTTCAAAAGATAAGGTAGTCACATAATAACCAAAAGTGTCATTCGCCCTCATTTAACCTTCTTTTGTGTGAAGACAACTCATGTTTTAATTCTGGCATACTCTTACAGTGAAGTGTAAAGTTAAAAATGTAAATACTAAGTAGAAAAGTTAATATAAACTCATAATTTAACAGAACGTGGCAGCCTGTTTAAAGTACAAACACAAATCAAGTAGTTTTACTCAAGGTAGCACAAAATCTCCAAAAGTGTGTCGCTCATCTTCACATTAACACAAGCCCTAAAACAACATTATACAGAAATTGGTATCTTTTGTGATTGCCTTCGAAGTTCCTGAGCGCTCATCATCTGAAATGAATCCAGGTTTTTGCAACAATATCGTCAGCTGTCAGCTTATGTTTGTTTTTTTTTTTGCTGCTATGTCCTGAAAACCTCTTTAATGAAGTAGCAACCAAATGTTGCAGTGCACAAACTCAGAGCAACAGCATGCTAAGCTAAC
>JAQNCA010000012.1:10738371-10753506 GCA_029783725.1 Acanthurus tractus
GATAGATAGATAGATAGATAGATAGATAGATAGATAGATAGATAGATAGATAGATAGATAGATAGATAGATAGACAATAGGTCATGTTTAATGTTTATTCTTTTGGCACAGTGACACTCTGACCTTTGGGTTGGACATGTGTTTGGGATGTCGTTGGCAGTGGTGGTGCAGTGCAGTTACCATGGCAACAGATTGAGGGTGTCAGGGGATGGCACCATAAGGAAAGAGTGAGAACGTGAGAAAGAAGAGGACAAATGACAGGGCTGTCATGTCTTGTGTGCAGGGACAATCATAATGATTGTGTGTTTCTTTAAATAGAACCAGAAGACCTAATGGTGAGTGTTTATGTATTTTAGATGGTGTTTCAAAGCAGGTAATTGACTTAACATTTATTCTAATAAGCAGCATCAGTTTCTTCTGATTGTACATGGCAAAATATAGCTTGAGAGATGAACTACATGAAGCAGGAGCAGTTGTCGATTTGAATACAGGTGTGTCAGAGGTGTTAGAGGTCGGTTATTGCTTGCTTTTGGCTATAAAAACACTCTAGGGGTAGAAAGAGATATTTCAAAAAGTGGAGACAAAGTACTGACCTCAGCAAGAAGCTGATAACCACCAAACGAATGAAGCTGAAATTGCTAGAGCTGCTGCCCTGAATGGAATAATTTAACTTCAATTCAAGGAAATTGCCATCACTTGCTCTTTGCCAAGAAATTATACATTCATTTTAGTTTATTTTTTTGCTACCCTCACATCTTTGTGATGAATATGAGGCAGACAAACAAACAAACAGCTGCTGGTTAGCCTCACCTAGCATAAGGACTAGAAATGAGTGGAAACAGCTAACCTTGGTCTGCTTGAATGAAAGAAAATTCACCTAATCACCTAATCTAATTCACCACACCCACCAGCACCTCTGAGGTACTTTTATTTGCATTTTCAATCTCCTTTTTATCCTCTCAAAACATATTTTTTAAAAACAGATTGGATATAAGTTCCTCAAGTCTAAGTTGTCCATAGTTATGCTAAGCTAAGCCAACTGGCTGCGGGCTGAGTCAAATTTAGTGTATATTTAGCCTCAGGGCCTTATGTTTGGTGTAAAGGTAAAGCAATGGCACTGATCTTCTTGTCTATCAGTCTGCAAACAAGCACATTTCTAATAGCTGCTTTGTAATTATTAATATTATTATTATTATTTGTTGTTGTTGTTGTTGTTTGCTTTTCTGATGTTTTGTGCAATGCATAGAAAAGTCTTTTTTCAGTTTAGCTAAGTTGTGGGGTAAGGTTTAACACCTGCGGGTGCTTTACACTGGATGTCAGATGAGAAACAGGTCACTTAAGGGCACCATCGAGTATCTCTCCTAACTGCTATTTAGTTTACTAAATTGACTCTCTGCAATTTATTTTGAGTGTTTAAATTTCTAGTGTTAGCATTGTGCTAACAGTCCCATGATGTAATCTATGTCATATCTTACACCTTAAAAGGTTAACAGTTTTATAATTTTGCACTGCTTTAAGTGTTTGAAATCTCATTTACTTTTTGCTGTAAAGTATTAATTGCTCACTATATAGGAAGTAGTTATTGAGTTTTTGCATGCAGCTAAGATGTAAATTGCTGTGAAACCACCTGAGAAGGACTGTCAGGACAAGAGTTAGAGAAGAATCTGCTGATAGACATGAAGTTAATGTTTGATTTCTATAATTTATCTGGAATATTCAAGCTGCCACTGGAGTTGCTTGTTGTGTAACTATGAAAACGATTAGAGCAGACAGACTCTAAAGCAGACTAGAGAAAACACTTGGATGGACACTGTTACACTCAAACATACACTGGCACAGCATGAGGCCTCACAGTTCTTTATTATTAACTCTCCTGTGCGCTGTGGATTACCGTAAGAGTCTTTATTTAACTCAGCCAATCCTCATTAGAGGCACACACTTGTATGTCAGCGTGTGTTTGTTTCAGGCAATGACACTATAACAGAAAGCATGGATTATATGCTATGATATTACCCACATGGCAACACCATTACACACAGGAAGGCAGTGATAACAACATACAGTATGTTCTCACACAATTATTATTGGTTATTATGAGCTGATTATCTGAGAAAGGCTGTGGATGGCGCTGTGTTCTGCTAGTATGAATATGAACTTGTAGCTGTGCCAGTGACATGATAATGTTATATAATCACATTTCAGCCATTGTGCATCATGTCCATGTGTGTGTATGTGTGATTTAAAAAGGCTGCAGGGTAGTGAAGTCTTTAGCCATTTCACAGAGCAGAAAAAAAGGAAAATAAAAAAGGAAATAATGGAATAAAAACGGTAACGTGTGGTAGAGGTGTTGCAGAAAATACATATTAAAATCGAAACACAAACATGAGATAAAGTGTGAAAAATGACTGATGCCACTGCAGCTTTTTCTCAACATAAAGACATCGAATGGTTAACGGACTACATTTACCATATATGGAGCTTCTCTGGTGCTTTGACCACTCAAAGCACTTTCACAATCAAGCTGGTATTCATGCATTCACACACACTCATACATTAAAGGTGAAGACTTCTATGGGCTTAGCCTGCTCATCAGGAAAACATGCACACACATTGGGACACTTTAACATGCAGACTGGAGATCAAACCACCAGCCTTTCACATTCGACATCATTACAGATGCAGATGTTGTTAGAATAAGGTCAAGCTGTAGCCTAAAGATGGATGGTAGCATGGTTAGTTACCCACACAAAGATCAGATGAAGATTTATTATTATTCTTTTAGTTCAATCTAATTCAGCAGGTTTTAAATTCATGTGCTTTTTATTTTCATTTTGATAACATAAAATGATGATATTCCCTATAACATTTTGTTCTGGAAGGATTATTAAACAAACCCAACAGACAGCAACAGCATTAGTGACAAAAAGCCGATGACAGAGATGTGTTGCTGATCGTGTGAAACAGGTGGTCACAAAACAGGTGTGTTTGCATGTGTGCTTAATGGGGGATGGGCAGCAAGACCGCCACCACAGAAAGACCAGGACCAGTGATTAGTAATAATCTGTTTACAGCCCCCCTTACCACCCTAACCCCCAACCTCTCTGTCCAGGCTGCCACCCTTCTCTGACCTTGATCAGCCCCACTGCTTCAATTATCACGTTTCTTTATTTCTCACACATGCATGTCTATGTTAGTGCCTCTCAACAGTCTACCTCTTGCTCTTTCTCTTCCTTCCTGCCTCTCTCTTGCTCATTACCTTGTTGTATTTTTGGTCTGGTTGTCAGTTTGGTATCTACCTTTCCAAGGCAAAGACTGTTCAATATAATGGCCTTGCTCTCCTTCCATTATCAAAGATGTCTGCCAGTAGCTGCTGCATTCTTCTCCGGCTTTCTGTACCGATACACTCAATCCTGCCCTTGTTGCTCAGCTGTCAATGTCAGATGGCAACACTAAAAAAATCATTTTCAGTATATGCAGTTTTTTTATCACAAGAACTCAAAAGAAATTCTATTCCTATTCTAAACTCTGTAAAAATGATCATCTGTCCTTTTAGAAAGTGTTATTTCCTCTGCCTGACCAAGATATATTGCCCTTTTTACCTTTGCATGTTTCTGTGGCCATCTGTCTGCGCCCCCCCCCCCATCTCTTCTCCCCCTGGACAGATGACCCTAATATCTAAAAAGAAACTCACATAAGCATAAAGAAATACTTGATATGTTTATTGTGTATTGAAAAGTTGCTAGTTTGTCAACAGCATGCTAAATGCATAATGCACAAGTATGATGTTTGTTTTATTTCTTTGGAATGTGTTATGATTAAGAGATAATGTTTCTATGCTGCATTGTGCAGTTTGCATGCAGTTTCTACTGTAGTTTAGAGCTAAGGCAATTTGTCATTTATTAAATTTGTTTCATGACTTCGTATTAATTTTATGTACTGGTTTCATGTTGTGCATCATAAAATTAAGGCAAATTTCCTTTATGTGAAAACCTACATGGAAATAAACCTGATTATGATTACTCTGATAGTAAATTCAATATTTTTGGATTTTTGACTGGAGTTTTCATGGTTTTCAGACATTTGGTTTAAAAAAAGCCCAAATAAAAAGGGTCAGCACAAATAAAATATGTTATGCATCAAAAATGTATTTGTCTAAATTAAGTAGTTAAGTAAATAGCAATGGCTTGCCAAATATGAGATTAACTACACACATTTGTCTGTACTATTACTGAAGTCAAAGCACAGAAATGACTTGAAAACACTCTCTACTGCTTCTGCACATTTAATATTCCTCCCTGTGCTGATGCAACGTTCTGGCCTCCAACTGTTTAAGACCTCTCTGTCTATCTTAGTGCCTGAACTGGCAACCTGGGTTGAGGGCTGACAAAGCATTATTTTGTCTTTTCTGCACTGTCAGCGTGCGTGTGCGTCTTCATATTGTGTATGCTCGTGCACCTAGTAGGCAAACGCATCCCTGCGTAACCCCCTTCTCCCTAGTTGCAGACAGAGTGCAGGGGCAGAGGGTCTGTTCAGCTGAATATGTCTGACTGAGGTTTGTGCAAGTTGGAATCTGTGGCCCTGAGCATGGC
The DNA here is from genome assembly GCA_029783725.1 of Acanthurus tractus. Lineage (NCBI taxonomy): Eukaryota > Metazoa > Chordata > Actinopteri > Acanthuriformes > Acanthuridae > Acanthurus > Acanthurus tractus. The sequence goes on from JAQNCA010000012.1 coordinate 10,742,961, forward strand.
TCTGAAATAACAGAAACTGTGCTGTGTATTGATTAATCCATGGCACTGTCTGTGTAGCCGAAGTAGCAGATATATTTGTACTTATGCCTTTTTCTTTCAGTCCTGATTCTTGGCAATTTCTATGTATCTATATAATTTTTTTTATTATGAGCTGCAGGAGAAAAATAGTTGGTGTCAGGAGGTATTAAAAAAAAAAACAGCCTAAATACTTGTTCATGGATCCTTTCTCCCATCTAGTAGATGAGCGAGACTAATCATGTCACTTAAAGAACTGGTGTTCATCAATAGGGTGCTTCCAGTGGGTCATCAGCCTGTCAAAAATGAACTAATCACCCACAGAGTTCATCAACATCACTTGGTATGTGCATCAGGTCCTTTTCCTGACTTAATATTCTCATGGGTGTCTAGAGCAGCTCTGCAGTGAACACTGCCTGCTCTCTTAATCAAAGTTTAATCAGAGCAGTTCAAATTATGTAGGCGTTTGTCTAACCGTGACTCTCCTCTTACCTACCATATTGTATGAAATGTCCCCTTCTGGAAATTTACTTCATGTCATCAGCACTGCAAGTTTCACCAGACTGATGCAGAGGTCTGTGAGTGACGGCGTTTCTTTGTGGCTTTGTTGCAGACCTGGTGTCAGCCACCAATACCACCAATGTGAACATCCCTCAGATGGCTGACACACTGTTTGAGAGAGCCACCAACGCCAGCTGGGTGGTCGTCTTCAAGGCCCTCGTCACCACCCATCACATGTGTGTCCACGGCAACGAGGTTAGTGATTGGAGCCCGGGTGGACCGGTTGCATCTGGTGCAATCCAATTCAGACATGAAGCCGGTTTTATTCAATAATATATATTATACATGTAAGGCTTACTGGTTAATTTTATTTTCTTTTGAGTGCTATGAGGTTGAGTGTGTAGTTGAGGGAAGATCCACAAATAAATAAAAGCTTTCACCACAATGCCTCTAGAACATTAAAAGAGTCCTGTGGGTTTAAGTGTGTGTGCAGTAATCCCTTGAATTAGATCTGTAATAGCTGCTATTTCATAGAAAAACTACAGGAAGAAAAGTCAGATTACAGGCATTAAAGTGTTTTTTGTCGAAGTTTTCAGCTGTAACTTAATGCCTCTCCTCCACTGCCCTTCATTGGTTTAATGACTGTTTATTGTGGGTTCTTTCTCAGAGGTTCATTCAGTACTTGGCCTCCAGGACCTCCTTGTTCAACCTCAGCAATTTTATTGACAAAACTGGCTCTCACGGTAAGAACAATATCATAGTCTCTGGCAATGCAAATAAGTATCAGGGGAAGGTAAACACAAAGAGAGCCATCTGGCAAACAGGAGGGACTGGACATGATCAGACACATGTAATTATACACACACACACTCAAGCATGTGCCAACAGGCACGCAAACAGATGCTGGCATTTCTGACCCGCATGTCTAATGTATCATGAAAAATTACACTCTCACATTCATGTTTTTTAGCTGCTATTTTATGTTTCAAGTCAGCATGTCTTTTTTTGTTTTATATCTTTGTTGTTGTAACAATTTGGATACATACATACATAAAAGGAGAAAAGTAATCTGCAACCTATATTGAGGTCTGCTACAAAATAATGAAATGTTGATGAATCTTTTGTTTGAATGTTCATTCCAAAAATGACAATTTGTGTTTTAAATGTTGTCTAGGTATAAAATGATACATCTTTTCTTTTTCTGTGCTGTTTACTTTTACACAGCATCTATAAAAAAAACTATGAATGTAATAACAGTTGTCACAAATGGCACTGATGCTTTTCTTAATGTTTACAGCTGAATTTTGTAAAATTTGGGATAAAAAATGTTACGTTTCATTTTTTTTCCCTAGTTATTTAAGAGATGTTTGTTTTTATGGGTTTCTCTTGAAAATGTGAAGATTTACAGAAAACAAATTTGTTGAAAGGTTTTTTTTTTTACCTCAATGATTTTCTGTCTTCATGTTTTCAAAATGCTCTATTATCTGCCGTAAGAAGACTCTGAAAATGTGTTAAGAGTATGCATGGCATGACAGGATGGGAGGAGAAAGAAAGAAAAGAAGTCGTAAAAATTTAAAATGAAGTATCTTTTTCATGTTAAAAATAAAGATCATTCATACTAAAAATAAAAAGCAAAAGTGAAGAACCCTGCCTGCTTTCTGACCCAAATCCTCTCTTCTGTAGGCTATGACATGTCCACATTCATCAGACGGTATGGACGCTACCTGAACGAGAAAGCTTTTGCCTACCGCCAGATGGCTTTTGATTTCACCAGAGTCAAGAAGGGGTACGTCGCACATTAGGGATCAGAGAGCTTGTCTTTTCAGATCTCTTATGGTCCCATTGACCACCCAGACACTTCATTTTTTTAAGTTCTAATCAATCAGCATTTTGACTAATTTATGAGCTTGATTTTCATTTTCTGTCATCACTGTGGAGCATCTCATTCCCTGTCGTATCCTTTCAGTGCTGAGGGTGTGATGAGGACCATGACCACTGAGAAGCTGTTGAAAGGCATGCCTGTTCTGCAGACTCAGATCGACACACTCCTGGAGTTTGATGTGAGTCCAACTGTGGCGCATCTTTTTCATTTGTTTTACAGAACCGCGCACAAGATAGAGGTTTCATTTTACTTTCCTCTCTTTCTGCTCTTAGGTCCATCCAAAGGAGCTGAACAATGGGATCATCAATGCTGCATTTATGCTCCTCTTCAAGGATCTGGTCAAACTGTTCGCATCCTACAATGATGGAATCATCAACTTATTAGGTTGGTGTTCCACAAGGACGTCTTGCTTGGCACATCAATAATGAAAACATGAATCATGACCCTAAAGATGTTTTATTTCCACAGAGAAATACTTCAAGATGAAGAAGAGTGACTGTAAGGAGGCCTTGGAGATCTACAAGAGGTTCCTGACCAGGGTGACTAAGATCGGAGAATTCATGAAGCTGGCTGAGGTGAGGGACAACCAACAGCACTTAACACGACCTCCATGATGATAAGATATGTAGAAATACTCATTTTGAACTTGTTCTCCTTCAACAGACAGTTGGAGTTGACAAAAACGACATTCCTGACATCAACTACGTAAGTTAACACATATCGTCACATTCGAAGTTTTTCATATTTTTTCCCTTGAAGGATGTCGTGCACACGAATACCACCGATCCCGCCTAACACACACACATGCACCCACACAGAAACAACTCATGACTCACCCGCACTAATCTCCCCGCCCAGTGTCTCCACCCGGGGGTAGTGGTGGATCTAGCAGACTCAGATGATGAAGACTGTCCTTTTCAACCTCTCGAGGACCCGGTAACCATAATAACACTGGGTTTCCTGGCTTAGTGCCTGTTTACAGGATGGAGTGTTGGCCTGTTTACCCTTTTTGAATGTCAGACATACAATTTAAGTGTGTGCCTACATGCATGATGATGTTGCAGTGAGAATTTCTTCTCTCTCTCAGACTTTACCACATTTTTCTGGTAATTTGAGATGTTAACAAGAATACACAGCTTGACACTGGCAATGTAGGAGACAAGAGGAAAGGATCATTTATTATTGATTACCCCAGTATTGATTTTTTTTTTTTGTCAGGCTCCCAGCAGTATCCTGGAGAGTCTGGAAACACACATGAATGGTCTCGAGGATGCAAAGGGTGGAAAGAAGGGGTAAGACACTGTTGAATGGAGAGCTTTTACTCCATTTGGATGCTTCTCACTCTCAGTAGAAAGTCAGATCAGAAGAATTATTAATACATAAGAACAAAAGAAGCTGGATTTTTAGAGTTTTTTTATGTTTTCATGAGTTTTGTTACTAAAAACTCACAAAAACAAGAAATGTTGTGAGAAAGAGGCCTGGACAAGTGTTTTATTTCTATATTTTCCTTTAACCCTTCCTCTCTTTTATTCCCCTTTATGTTCATTTGGAATCACCAGTGAAGGGTGAGCATACACTGTGTGTTTGGTTTGGAGTTAACTAACATATTAGAATACTGTGCAGATTTATTTTAGTACTCTTTTCCCTGCAGGTAAACTTAGACTTTATTCACATGTGAATTACACTATGTAGGTGATCTCCATGTGAATAGAATTACATTGTACATTATGCACCCAAGTAAACTAGGTTTACATGTGGAAATGTGTGTGCTGGTGTGATAACATGTGTGATTCAAACTCGTTTTGATCAACAGTATTCAGTACAGTCACTTTGTGTGTATTATCACTTCCTGACATGCTATGTGTATCATAAATGAAGAGTTTATTTCCAAGTTAATTGGGTATTTCCACACAACTAAAGATGTTGGTGTATAAAATAGTTAAATGCATCAGTTTATTTCTTCTTTGTTCATCTTTGACACAGTATATTGTTTTGGGCAATTGACTCTTCATTTGATCACATATGATGTAATATGTCTGACGTATTTGTTTAAAGGCACAATGTGTAACATATGGCCAGAGTTAATGCTTAAAACATCCACAAAATTAACTTACATTTTCATCTTAACCTCAAGAACCAACTGTTCTGAAGTTTTGTCAGAGATGTCTGTGTATTATGAAGATATCTACTGAAGTTAGCATGCTAACCAGCTAGCCCTTACCCATCTCCAGATTAACGGCTTTAGTAACTTAGTAGAAAGGATAATTTATTGTAATTTAGTTGAATAATGAAAAACTTCTTACCCTATTTTTTGAAAATTTAAACCCTTGATCTCCAAGTTAGATGTGAAAAGCCTTACCGGTGATGCCCGACCAGCCTCTCGCTCCTCTCCCGTCCCTGCTTGCCATGTCTTCCAAATCCCCGGAGCCAGAGTCCTGGTTGGAGCTGCCATAATTCACTGTGGTGCTGTGATCTCTGTTGCCAAACTGGCCTTAGTCAGTCTCAGAGGCTTTGTTAAGTCCTGGTTCAGTTGTGTCAAACAGCATGAGCGATCTGCTGATCTAAACTTAAGTTTCAGGCAGACTTATAAGCTAATAGGGCCACTAGCTAACCAGCTAAAAAAGGCTAACCAGCCAATGACAGCTATTAGCTACAGCCAAAGAAAACTACAGCAAGAAGTATACACAGCAGAGGCTAGGGTTTACTTTGGTCATATAATGCCTACTATTTTACACATTGCACCTTTAAACAAATAGAATCATTCAATAATTTTTAGCCTGTGTCAGCAGATCTGTCTATTTGAAGCAAAAACACTAACAATTCCTCTTACTACCTCACTCTTCCAGGTCTCCAACAAAGGTGAGATGCATATTAATAACTTTTTAAAACATTTATTTTAAAAACAGCATTTTTGTGAGTTCTTCTAGTCTAATGCACCACCAAAATATTCCAGGGGTCTCCAACAAACAATGTGTCTCCGACTTCAACCCCTGCCAAATCTTCCAACGCTGTTCCCGCACTGCAGCCTCCTCCTGGGGAAAGTGCTGCCGCCGCCGCTGCTCCTGAGCCAGCTGAAGAGTAAGATACTGTTTGCTGTGAAGTCTTTGTGACTCTCTTTGTGACTCTTCTTTAAATCCCTGTTCTGAAAATCCTTTTACACATTTTGCAATAAATGGTCCTTGTAGTCACTAACAATGGGGCTCGATAACTTATTTGCAGCAACTAATAATGTCTGAGATTACAAAATGATGGTAACTTATTTGTATTTTATGATAGACTATAGATTATTTTTTTTATAAATCCCAAAAGTTTTTGGGTGCACCAATCTTAATTTTATTTATGCTAACATTTGGGCTCTAGAAATATTAATATTAATCTGTTGGTTGGTCAGTCAACCACTAAAGTACAAACAGAAATATCTGAACAACCATTACATGGAGTGCTGCGAAATTTTATAGGGACATCCATGGTCCCACGGGATGAATTCAACTGACTTTGTTCCCTGATGGCCACAAGGTTTACATTTTTTGTTTTGAGAGAAATTTATTAGCAACTTTTGGATTTATTAACATGAAATTTGCTCTGGTGGATGAATCTTATTGGCTTTGGTCATTCCTATTGCTCCCTAGCAACTTCTACTCCCATCAACCTTAATTGTAGATCATGTTTCGTGCATGTTAGTAACTGCTACTGTGCTGACACACTAAATTCAAATGTGTTAGCAAATAGCTCAAATTCCCTGCTGTTTTTTAGTACAGCTTTCCAGCACAGCTGCACACCATCTCTAACCAGGTGCTATATGAAAAAAATTGTGAAAAAAAATCCTTCAAAGGGAACTGAATGTCTTTCTCTCTATCCTTCTTCCTTATTTCTCCAGTTCCCTGTTGGACCTGGATCCACTGTCCTCCTCAGGTCCATCTGCACCATCAGCTGCCCCTACGTCTTGGGGAGGTAATTCTGCTGATTCAACAGCAAGAATGCAAATCCAGTTTCTTGAGATTATAGCTAATTTTTCCTTAGGAATGGTTTCATTCACAAAAAATTAACTCATTATTCTATTTCAGGAGAGTAAACTAATGCAATCTGTAGGTACCATTTAAACTGTTAGGCTCAAACCAACATGTCTTTTCCCTCTTTCCCTTTTTTTCTGCTTCCATAGATCTTCTTGGATCAGGTGAGTGTCATTCTGCTGTTAACGTCACCTTCAGCTTCTAGTAAAGACTAGCATAGTCTTAAATCCTTTAGGATACCTAAATGCCATCTACTTTCCTTCTGAGCAAGTCCTAATCTGAAATTCAGATAACCTTGAATCAGTGTCAGTCTTTTAATCCAAAGTAAACGTATGTAGACTGCTTTGCACATGGTTACCTCCCTGTTTGTCTCCACAAGCTGTTCTCTTTAGTCTGAGTTGTCTCTTTGTTTCTCTCTGCCTTCTCTCTCCTTTCCCTCCACATACTCCACTGTCTGTTTTTGGTTTACAATGGGGGCTCTTTTGGTTTGTTGGTTTTTTATTTTTTGGTTATGACTTGTGGTGTTGAACAATTTGACAACTTTAATTTGGTTAAAATTTGGATTTTGCTTTGATGGGTCAATTCCAAAAAATCTTTTAACTGGGTTTGATTTGAATTGGACCTTTGTTTTTGGCTTGCTTTTGTTCACCGTTCTGACGGTGACCCAACTGGTTATTTTGGTTGCTCTTTTGGGTTTTGTTTTGGTACCTTTTTTTGGGGGATTTCGAACACCCCGTTGGTACTTGCAGAAATGGGCGATTCCTTGCTATCTGAACCCACCCTCACGGCAGAGCCCGCCCCCTCCTCTGCAGCAGCAACGCCCACTCCTGCAGCGGCAGAACCCGGAGTGTCTCTAGCTCCTCCCACTAGCACAGCAGCTGCCACCTCCCCTGGCGCCGCCAATGTGGATCTGTTGGGAGGTCAGTGGGCTTCCAGAAAATTCTCTACGAAAGAATCACTCTGGGAAGCTCGACCCTAAAACCATCTCACAATATGATAACACAAAGACGACTGCATGTTCAAACACATACAGTATGTAGATGGAACTCTGCTGATTTATCACTGATATTGTCTGTCCTCCGCTAATGATGCCACATCATCATAAAACAGTAAAAAACACTATACACAACAACTATTTTACAGACTTATAGGTTATTTATTAGCATCACACAATTTATTTGTGTGATTTTTTATTTCAGATAATTTGTTAAACAATGAGCACTTTGGGGCTCCACACAAATTTTTTTTTCAGGATGATCATCGATTTACAGAAACGCACAATCTAATGTTCTCTTATGTACACACACAAACAGACAGACACAATACATCTCTAAAAGTACTCCACACATTCAGACTGCATTATGTAATTAGGTAGAGCCACACACTTGCCTTCAGCTTGCACGTAAACATATTGCTACACTCATTCTCCACATGCGTCTTGTTTGATAGGCTGACGTGCTTTTCTTTGACCTCAGTGAAAAGCAATTCTATCAAACCTCGTCACATGGCTACAGCTACAGATGGCAGCTGTAACACTTGTAGATTTTAGGCTTATTCTTCTCTTTGTGCCGTAGATTAATCCTTACTGTAGTGCCTCCTGTCTGTATTCTCATTTGTCAATTCACCTGTCAATCATTAATGTCCAATATCAATGCTGTAGGTTAAAGGTTTTCTTCTTTGCAGAATATTTAGTGTAAAAAACTCTAATATTTTCTGTTTTCTACTGCAATGCTCTAAGCTGACCTCTATTTTCCTGATGTTCTCTTTTCCTTTTCATGTTTCTCCAATTCTTATTCTCTTTTCATCTTTACTTCCTCATCTGTCTCTGTCTCTCGGGGCACCTCTGTCCTCTGCTGGGGTTTCTGTGAACCTCAGATGCCTTTGCAACACCTGCTCCTGCCACTGAGACCTCCGCAGCCACAGCTGAAGGTGGGGCTGCCGCCGCGTCTGCCCCAGCCGCCAACGCTGGAGCTGGTGGGTGACTGACAGTCTGTCTGTGTGTGGTCTGTTTGAGTGAGTGAGTTTGAGTCAGTGTTGGAAAATAAACCCAATGAAGTACGTGGGTAATGTAGGGGTACAAAGTACCTACAATTGAATTTGCCCTAAACTGCAAAACACAAACAACGCAGTTTCTCTCTTTCCATGTCTTCTACATGGACCAGTCTTTTTGCCAGAGACCTGTTAGTCTTTTCTCTTCGATGGAACAAGTCAAACTGTTTCCTTCTGTTTCAGGTATTTTGCTAAGCTAAGCGAATTGGAAAGAGTGTTTAGCTTTCTAATTGTTGTCAGTAAAGTAATTTTTTTCCCTAGGATGGTGACAGAATCACTCAGTCATAGCAAAGTCTGTAACAAATGCCTAACCTTCTCGGGTATGACATTGAGGACATATGCTTGCTATGGTTGAGTGAGCAACATGACATGTCTGCTGCAATCCTAGAAAAAAAACAGGTACAGATATGAGAGTGGCACTGACCATCTCATGTAACTTTTGTCTTCTTATTTATTATAGAGCTATTCCTTTAACTTTAACTGACAATACCTAATTTGATTTTACTTAAAAATATGACTTTAACTCAAAATAGAACATCTATATATTAACGTACCCTGTGGCTTGTTGTACTTGTGCCAAAGTAAAGGGTTTGAGTTCTTTAGAAGAAGGTTTAAATAGTCACAGATCTGCTTGTGTACATGTTAATTGTACTTGTTGATTTTCTGTCTCAAGCTTCATCCAGGGTGTCATCTCCAGGCTTTGTGTAGTGACAGTTGGTGTAGAGGTTTGCTTATTCACCACTGCTGGCGTCTGGACAGTGCCATTGTTGTTACCATGGTGATCGAAGACATTGGTCCTAGTTATCTCTTATCTTTGGGTGTCAGAGGATTTGTGCATTTTCTGTTATGGAGCAGGGTGCCTGTGGAGGTTGACTGGTTTATGTTGTGCTTTTGAACTATCGATTTATATACTGCTAATAGTAATTCCTATATTTGTTGGTTGTTTTTTTCTTCATAAATGCTATTTTAAGATAATTTTGTTTCAACTGACAGCAGGAGTCTGTTGGAGCTCTGCATATTTTCTCCTTTCATTCCTCTCAAATTCTTTCTCCTCAGCTCCCATGTTTATAGCAGCATTTTCATCATCATCACAGTTTTATCTATTTTGTTTTGTTCGTATTGCTCTAACATCTCCCTCGCTCTTTATGTGTTACATTTCTTTCTCCCCCTTTCTCCACCCCACTCTGTCCCCCCCAAAAGACCCCTTTGCTTCCTCGGAAGGTAGCACCAATGCGGCATCGTCCTCAGCTCTAGACCTTTTCGACGTGATGACAATGGAGAATAATAACCCCGGTAGCTCACTGGACGCCTGTTTTAGCTCTGTGGCCACCCAGCCCTCCCCCTCCCCTTCCCCATCACCGCTCTTCACCTCCGCTTCCAGCACAATCACCACCACTGCAACCATTTCAGCTCCCATAGACCCCAACACCGCCAACCCATCGACCGACCTATTCAGCGGTAAAACATTAGAGATGTGTGTGGTTTGATATTTATCTTAATGCCTTATGCTCTTATTCATATTGATCACGACCCACCTTATTACCCTGTTTGATTCTGCGTGTCATCCTCCATTCCCTTTCCTTCTTCTTTATTATTTCATCACACTAATGTACACATCTCAAAGGCCTTTTATCAGTTGAACTTGGCTGCTGTGTGTGATCATTCTCATCATTTATAAAGTCTTTGAGCATTTTAATATTGCTGTCTCTGGGTGCGCATGTGTTTGTAGATCTCTTTGATTCCATGCCAGACACGAGCTCCACCAAAGCAGACCCCGCTCCCAGTGTTGACTTATTTACAGCAGGTACCCTCTTGCACCTACTCTGCCATCTCTAATGCGCCCTCGCTCTCATATCCTGTCTTGCGGTGCCTGTTGTTCTGCTTTGTCCTTGGCTTTGATCGGAAAGAGAAAAAAGAAAAGAAAGGAAATGAGATTGCTCTCTTACGGGTCAGCTAAAAGCTGTCGGGCTGTTTGAAACGGTTTTAAATCACTCTCCCTCTCAAGCATGAACTGCGTTTGCTGCAATAGCAGTTTACAAATGTGCATTTTTAATACATTACAGTCAATAGTTTGTGTGTATTTGTGTGT